>JAJOZX010000888.1:0-407500 GCA_023014485.1 Bathynomus jamesi | reverse complement strand
AGCCCAGGTTTTAAGTTTAGTATCTATCGGAAAACAACAAACAATTTGTCCTACGTACACTTTTACTCGGGATATGACACCCCCACTAAGAAGGCCATTTTTTCATCAATGCTTCTCCGCGCCCTTAGGATCGCCAGTCCGGAATACATCGATGCCGAATTGGAAAAAATCAACGGTATTGGAAGTGATCTGTGTTATCCATTTGCGTTTATGGAATCTTGTCTCAACAAGGCAAAACGAACTTTCTATCGTGTCAATAATAACACTCGTACTTTGTCAAAAAATATTTTAGTACTTCCATTTTTCCCGGGCTTTTTAGGCATTGCTAATGTACTTAAACTTTTGAATATTAATGTAGTATTTTCATATAACAATATTGTGAAAAATATCATAGTAAAAAATAGCCCTACCAATAATTCAGGCATTATCTATAAAATTGGGTGTAAACAATGTGATTCCTTTTACATAGGTCAGACGGGAAAGGATTTGCACACACATATAAAACAGCATCAATATTCCGTTAGAACAGGGCAGTTGTCCACTGCTCTTTTTGTCCATTTGTCAGAGTTATCCCACTGTATTGATTGGAATAATGCTTCAGTTTTATTTCACTCTAGCAACATTGTTAATAGAAATATTCTTGAGTCTGCCATTATCAAACTTACTAATAACTTCAACATAAGCAAAGGTCTTTTTCAACTCGATCCTGTTGTTTTGAATTCCTTCAGAACAGATTTAGATAAGAAGGGTAGAACGCTAAATCTTTGGTAAACTTGTATGCTACCCTAATAACTTTTATTTTTCAATTTATTTTTATATACATCGAACCTTAAACAAGAAGGGCAGAGTGCTAAAACCCGGGCAGATTTCCAGTATAAATTTGTATTCTTTTTTTTATAACATTGATTGGAAACAATTCATTTGATCTTGTACTAAAAATCGGTAGTTTTTTTTTATCTATGACATTGGTTGGAAACAATTCATTTGATCTTGTGCTAAAAATCGATAGTTTTTCCTTACAAATTTGTGTGCTCCTCCCACAATCCTTTAATTTTTAATTTTTATTTTTATTTCTCCGTTTATTGTATATATATATATATATTTTTTTTTTCTGTAACCTATATATAGGCTGTAACGCTTTATGTACTTCAGTTTTCCTGAGGATGTCATTAGACGAAAGCGCTTGAGCACCATTCTGTGTTTCCTTTCCTTCGTGGTTTTATTCATCATAATATATATAAATATATATATATAATATATAATTATATATATATTATATATATATATATATATATACATATATCTATAATATATATATATATAATGTTATAATGTTATAATGTTTCAGACCAACAAAGACCGTAGGATCCACTCATGGCTGGTCTACCTAACTGTGTTCGTAATTGTGTATTGTGTATGTCCTCCGTGGTGGCGGAGGGGACCTACAATTTTATGTGGGTTCCGAACTACAAGAACATAAGAAATTTATGTAAGAACTGTCCATACATTGGCAACGACCAATTTTTACAAAACTAAATAATTATCAAGATAGAATCTCTCGATCCAGAGGATCAAGTCTTAATAGACTACTATCCACAAATATGTTACACTCTATATCTATTTATAACCGACATGCAAATATATCAGATCCAAAGAATCCAGTCAATATATATATATATATATATATATATATATATATATACATATATATATAATATATATATATAATATATATATATATATATATATATATATATATATATATATAATTTCATATGTGATTAGTCTTTCCCTGTAAACAGACGTATTTTAGTATTTTATCGAGTGTCCAGTATTATCAATTGAATAAGTGGTTTTCGTTGAAGTTTTTAAAAAAAAAAAGTGTTCGGTGCTACTAATCATTCATTAACGAATATATTTCACTTATTGACGTTATTCAGTACTATATTATTTGATCAAACCAAGGCTACCGCACGTGGCTTGCCTTGTTTGTTTTTCAAATCTATCAGAAAACGTGGTCATAAGGTTCATATTTCCTTCCTTCGAGAGGTCAGGTAGAGTGTGGTTACACACCGTGTGAAAAAAAGGAAAAAAGTCGCGTCGAATCGCGGACGGGTATGTATTATAAATACTCTTCTTTTACAGATCTTTTGTCGGTAGCTTAATTCTATATTCATTTAGTATAAATTTGTGTTACAAGAAACTGTTTCTGCCTTTCAAGAAAGCGGTAGACCTACGTTGTAATTTATTAATTTCCAAACGCTCGTTTTTTGTTGTTGTTGTTTAACTAATTAAAAGCATGGCACCCCCATCAAGTACTTGCAGTCGCTGTGAAGAGAAATTTGCCGCTTACGCGTTTACAATGGCTAATAATAATGAACAGTTAGTTTGCAGGTGGTGCTCAAGCATGGAAATGCTGAGAAACGAGTTAGAACGTGACAAGAATGCAAGAGTAAGGCTTGAAGAAAGAGTGATGCTCCTGACGGCAAAATTAGAATCCCTTGAGACTCCAGTTACGACCCCTCCTGCCTCAGTTTCTACTAATAATATAAATAGTATTAATAGCCCTCTCTCTTTCCATAGTTCATAACCCTTCGTTCGAGTGCGTAATGGAGCCCCATTGAGAAAACCTAAGACATGTCTACCAATAATAACAAACAATAAGTTTTCTGTTTTAGGTTTCGATGATGCTGATGAACCGAAAATACGACTCGTTGGCGATTCCATTGTTCGAGGCAGCTCGAGGAATTCTGTGGGAGAAACCCTCGTCGTAGGCGCCGTTACTGCTACCCTGGTGCAAGGGTGGAGGATATAACTAATAATGTTAACCAATTTACAGACGGTACCTCCGAGGACACAATGTTGTTATTCATGTCGGTACTAATAACGTTTTAAATTCTAGATCGGAAGAACTGCTGGCTAGGTACATGGACTTACTAGAGCGATTAAAGGAAAAAACTAATAAGATTGTTTTAACAGGTATACTGTACTTCCTCAAATTATCCAACGTAACGATTTCTACAGCAAGGCGACCTATATTAACAATAACCTAAAGTCTGTTTGCCAACAGGAAGGACTGCACTTTGCGAATTTTTCGAACAGTTTCTACGGCAGGAGGGACTTGTTCCTCGGAGATGGACTTCATCTTAATGACGTTGGAGCTGCCCGTTTAGGAAGACTATTTCATAATACTGTCTCTTCTTTTCAGGCTGCCGTAACTCCACCGGTGCCAGCGTAAATTCCACAAATTTCCCCTGCGCTCGCGAAGGTGTCGCAATTACAAACAATTTGAAGGTTCTATCCTTAAATGCTCATACCCTACGAAATAAAAGAAACGAATTTTTTTCTTTAATTGTTGTAAAGACTATGATATAATTGCGATAAATGAATCGTGGCTTAGCACTGAAACTCGTGACTTTGTAGGGGAGTATCAAATTAAAGGTTATAGACTTTTTGTTAAAAACAGAATAGGTAGGCGAGGAAACGGTGTTATGTTGTATATCAAAGATAATATTGCAAACGCTATAGAAGTAAAGCACACAATTCCAGAACCGATAGATTCGACTATAGCAGAACTTAAATTGAACGATTTCGAACTTCTTGTTGCGGTTATCTATAGGCCCCTAATCAAACAGCTGATACGGTCGAAGCGTTATATCGTGAACTAAAGAGAATAATCGGTAGTGAGCAGGCTTTAGTTAAGGGTGACTTTAATTGCGCGAACGTGAATTACAATACAATGCAGGGAGACGCGGAAGGTAATCGTTTAGTTAGTTTTCTCGAGGATAGCTTTCTTATTCAAAAGGTTTGGGAACCTACGAGGTTGGACATTAGTAGTATAGCCGCAAAAGGGTAGAGTGCAAGAATGTTGCAAGTTATTACGTAATGTTGCAAAGGGGGTGGGGGTGTTGCAAAAAAATAAAAAAAATAAAAAAAAGGAAAAAAAGAAGAAAAATGAAAAAAAGAAAAAAAAATACCCCAAAGGGCGCTTTGTTGCCAACCGGGGTTGCAAGGGGTATGCAACTTGGAGGTGGAGTTCTCCCCCAAGCTATTCCCCCCAAAGGGCCAGAAAGGAGAGAAAGGAGGAGAGAAAGGAGGAGAGGTGTTCACCTGGCAGGAGCCAAGTGCATATTAAGACTTCAGCCGAGTAGGCGTTGTTTTATAGGCTCCTAATCAGCCAGTTGGATGAATCAGCCAGTTGGCTGAGCCAAGGGGGGGAGGGGTACACCTGAAGGAGAGAGAGAGAGAGAGAGAGAGTAGTTGCCTTTGATTGCAAGGCATGCAACTTGGAGGCGGAGTTCTCCCCCAAGTTATTTTCGTTTACCTAACCTAAGAGGCCTCTAAGGGGTTTTCCCAAAGGGCCAGAAAGAGAAGGACCAGAGGTCCTTGCTCGGCTGGGAGCCGAGCTTGAATGACTCCGTCAGTCGTCTCTCGGTCTTTTATAAACCTCTATTCTGGCTGAGTTGCCACATAGCGCCATGTATTCAGTTGCCAGATAGCGCCATGTGTTCCAGATAGCAAAAACCATATATTAATCACCCATTTAAATAGTGTACCACAATATATGACGGTAGATGAATCCAATTAAATTCTGTTTATTAAATAAATAATTTTTACACACTTAATTTTTATTATAAATATTTAAGTCACGATATATATATATAATATATATATATATATATATATATATATATATATAAACGAATAAACAACTCGTGCGCACACACACACACAAAATGAAGATTTACGAAAAAAATCATTTAAAAGTTGAAATTAGCCATGGGGGGAATAGCTTGGGGAGAACTCCATCTCCATATAACGGGGTCGGACGACATGAGAGATCTTCCTTCCAGACCGCTCTTGATGTATATATATAAAAATATATATATATATATATATAATAAACGAATAAACAACTCGTGCACACACACACACACACACACACACACGAGGAAAAGGAGACTGTCAACTCGAATCGTCACATTTAAATAGTGTACCACAATATATGACGGTAGATGAAACCAATTAAATTCTGTTTACTAAATAAATAATTTTTACACACTTAATTTTTATAATAAAAATTTAAGTCACGAAACGAAATGAAAATTTACAAAACAATTCATTTAAAAGTTGAAATTAGCCAAAACACACGAAGAAAATTGAAAAAACGAAATTTAAAGAAATTAATCAATTGAGACATAAATTTCTTTTCATTTGGATAGAAGGGAGACTTATCAGGGATTGGGGGGAAGGTCTCTCAACCAGCAGGTGTTCCTAGGTCATTTCGAATCGTGTCCCTAGAGACCTTTTCGGCCGAGGGTTAATCCTTCGTCCAAGATATTCGAGCAAAAAGCACCCGTCACATCAATTCTTATTATCTTTATTATTATTATTATTTCTACAATGAAAATATTTTATATTTACGCGTAATTTGTATGGTGTCATATTCTTATAAATACATCTTAACTGCTTAAATCAATCACCTTTCACATCAATTTCTTATTATCATTATTATTATTATTATTTCTACATTGTAAAGGTTTTCACTCCGCCTTAGACCCACAGTTTAACGTGGATTCAGAAATACATCTCGTCGATTGCTCACTATTTCATCGAGATAATTAAAGCTCAGGACCTGCATTGTCTATAAGATCTGCGGGAAACTCTGAGTAAAGCCAGTAGTATGACCGAAAAGAATGTTAATGCATCATTTGAACGAGTCAGTAGTATGACCGAAAAGCATGCATGATTTTCTCTTTAACGAATTGGAAAGGTTCTCACTCCGCCTTAGACCCACAGTTTAACGTGGATTCAGAAATACATCTCGTCGATTGCTCACTATTTCATCGAGATAATTAAAGCTCAGGACCTGCATTGTCTATAAGATCTGCGGGAAACTCTGAGTAAAGCCAGTAGTGTGACCGAAAAGAATGTTAATGCATCATTTGAACCGAGTCAATAGTATGACCGAAAAGAATGTTAATGCATCATTTGAACCGAGTCAATAGTATGACCGAAAAGTATGCATGATTTTCTCTTTAACGAAATGGAAAGGTTCTCACTCCGCCTTAGACCCACAGTTTAACGTGGATTCAGAAATACATCTCGTCGATTGCTCACTATTTCATCGAGATAATTAAAGCTCAGGACCTGCATTGTCTATAAGATCTGGGGGGAAACTCTGAGTAAATGGAAATATTATTTTCTCGAAAACTATGGGTGATAGAAAAATTCTGAAACCGGAATCAGTATCAAAAGTTCTATAAGAAACACCAAATAATTTTCAAGAGTCCCCTAGTGTAATTTCTCGCCGAATTGGAAAGGTTCTCACTCCGGCTTAGAACCACAGTTTAACGTGGAAATTGAACGCTCTTTTAAAAATATAATTAGGATATATTTCTTTATTATAAAATAAGTTAACAATTGAAATTATGTTAACACAAGAATTTGTGAAAACATTACTAATAACTTGTAAGTAAAAATAAAAATATAATATAAGGGACTACCATAGAAATGTAAGTGTCTATAATTTATTCACAAGAAACACGATTTTATATATATGTTACTCGTCCGGACCCGTTATAGCGGATTAGTACACATCATAGCTCCACCCAGCTACACCGGAAGCCAATCACTACGAACATCTGGTCTTTTGGGGCGGAGCTTGGCGATTGTGCATATAAAAGGGGATATTTTTCAGTTGGGAGTAACAGTAGCTATTTTCGCGTCAGTGAATAATCATTCCCTCCACCATGGACCTGTACGTCTCCCCAGATTTGTATGAAGAAAGTGATACTGCAGCATTAACGGCAATTAGTCTTTTTAACGGGATTGACCGTGATGAATTATTTCCAACGCAAACCGTTGAAGATATTTGCAGTGACGCTCCTTACAATCCGACGCAAGGGACTACCATAGAAATGTAAGTGTCTATAATTCGATTTTATATATATATGGAGAGTTGTAGTATCTCGTCAAATAGATACTCGGCAAAATTTTTTTATGGCAATCAATGTTATTTGGTTTTATTTCTTATCCCCATTATGCTAAAATCGAAATTTTTTATGGCAACCAATGTTATTCCTCTTAAATGAACCAAAGATATCTTCACATAATGGGGATCTGTCTGAATACTCTGTATATGTTTTAAAAGAATGAACATTATTCCTTTAAGGTCCGATGAGGATTTGACACGTGTTATACAATCTTTTGAAGAATCTCGTGTCATGAACACGGAGGATATACTGAACAGTCAGCAATGTCACACATCCTCCACCATGGACCTGTACGTCTCCCCGGAATTGTATGAAGAAAGTGACACTGTAGCATTAACCGCAATTAGTCTTTTTAACGCGATTGACCGTGATGAATTATTTCCAACGCAAACCGTAGAAGATATTTGCAGTGACGCTCCTTACAATCCGACGCAAGGGACTACCATATAAATGTAAGTGTCTATAATTCGATTTTATATATATATGGACAGGCTGTAGTATCTCGTCAAATAGATACTCACAAAATTTTTTTATGGCAATCAATGTTATTTTGTTTTACTTCTTATCCCCATTATGCTAAAATCGAAATTTTTTATTGCAATCAATGTTATTCCTCTTAAATGAACCAAAGATATCTTCACATAATGGGGATCTGTCTGTATACTCTGTATATGTTTTAAAAGAATGAACATTATTCCTTTAAGGTCCGATGAGGATTTGACACGTGTTATACAATCTTTTGAAGAATCTCGTGCCATGAATACGGAGGATATACTGATCAGTCAGCAATGTCACACCGAAATAATGTAAGTGTTTTTCGATCTTTTTGGGATAAGAAGACACAATATATTTTCATAAATTTATTAAATGAAAGAAATCAGTACAATAACCAACTACAGAATATACCGTTACAAATATACGAACAAAAACATTATACTATAGAACGAGTACGTACAATTGGAAAACGGATTTTTATCTGTCTGCATACCATTTCATCGTTTCGGTGAGTGTGACACGGGTCAAATAAATTTAAAAAATTTATAAATTCTTTATCACATGACATATGCGTGAGAAATGAGACGCAGTACATTCCGCAAACATTACTAAAATATCCTTGTATGCGAAATGGGTTCCATACAACTTCGGGAATATGAAACTGAGCGAGAAATTTTACAATAATAGGGTCCTAAATCTATCTACTTCTATTAGGGCTTGCGATTCGAGATATACTAGTACACTAATAGGAGCGTCTATAGGCTTGGCGAATTCCAGCCGCACTGAGATGTTTCCGCTCTGCTGTGGGGTTAAATGGGTATTTACGCTAGCAGATAAGTCAGGTGTAATGTCAAACGGATAAAGGTTAAATTGATCAATGAATTCTTCCTGCGTTACCCCATTACCAAGCTCATCACAATCACCTGCAATATGGGTCAGATTACTATAGGCTCTAGCACAAAGAGGCAACACAGCGTCTGATGAATAGTCCGTACCCATTGTTCCACCCAAAGCAGTGCCATTAACGTATAGAGTTATATTTTTAAGTCCGAAATTCTCGAATTTAAAGGCACTCTTTTTATATTTTCCATTCACCGAAGCATGGTCCTGCATACCGATTAATATCCTTTTAGGAAGATTTCCCAGGGCAATGTTTTCTATCTGCTTCGATGCCAACCCTGCAGGAACCGTATATAGTTTGATTTGCACTCTGTTAATAGGATATTTCACTGTAGCGTTTAGTAAATTTTTCTCAATTTCTAGTTGTTTTGGTGAACTTAATTTCACTCGCCGTACGCGGAGGTATGTGTCCATAATGTGAACCACAACGGGCTTTGCACCCTCCTCTTGATCAGCAGCCAGATTTAAGCAGATCTCAGGACTCGTGCGGGTGAGCTTTATTTTCATATCCACCCCGTTGACAAGCAAATTCTCCTGGAAAGTGAAATCTGTGTGCAACCGTCCAAAACACTCGTATATTTTCTTTTTAGAATTTTTAAATTTGTCCTTTATACTATTTTCATCTTTAGTTTGATAATATCCCTCGGCACTTAAAAAGGTAGCCTTCGCTTCTTTGGAAAAGTTGAGGACATTTTCCAGATAGGCTCGTAGATGATAGTACCCCGTGCCTGCCGATATGTTGGTCTGATTTAAATATACGTCACACTGGTTGAATATGGAGTGCAGAAAGTTTGTTTCAGGGTATACATCATATTTGTCATCGTAGACCGTTCCATCAGAATGGGCTATACGTAGCTTAGCGTACATGTGCACACAGCTTGGATCAAAAAAGTAAGGACCTGAGCTGGGTATCACGAATTCTATAGGTGCACTCGGGGAACTAATTGTGTTTAAAGGGTTAATTGTAATAAGGTCACTGTGCTCAATAGAAACTTGGGTTGGAGGTAGCTCAAAAAGGGACAGCTCCGATTTACAGCATTGTGAACTACATGGGTGGATGAAGCGTGCCATGGCGAAATAGTGACTCCTCTCTCGACAGTGGTAAACAAACTATGATTCATGAGATCAATGTCCTTAGCTTATATCAGTCAAAAAAGTGGTCAACCATAGGTTTCATTCGCTTACAACACTTCTTTTTTGATAGCCTTTTACGTTTAATACCACGTGACCCCTTCTTCTTCCGGGGAGCACTCTTCTTCTTCTTCCCGCCTCCACGCATTTTTCTCTTCGCATCTTTGATTATTTCGTCCCGTGTACGCTTTAAATGTTTTTTTAGAGCCTCCTTAGGTTTAGCCCCGGCCAATATGTCTTCTGCAGTGTTAATACCTGATTGTAGCGCTTTCCTTCCAAGGTATCTGGCACCCCTCTTCAGCAAAGGAACAGCCGTACGTAGTATGGATGAAAAAATGGACCCAAGTCCACTACCGCGCTGGTATCGCACCCCTCGATAGACGGTGAAAGGCTTTCTATCAATTATAACTCAGTGCGTCGAAAGTGTAGCTTCACTGTTAAGCTCCCGTTACCGAATGGGAAGTTTTCACCCTCAATCGTTCTTATATATATTGAGATATTGGTTATTAAATTAGTTGCGACATTCCCATAATGGGGTCTGTCATATGTAATACTCAAACTCCTTCCTCTATGGTTGGGGATGTGAGCAATGCGCAGCAGGCGTGCCTGGGTATCCCCAACAAACTGGTGCTCCACTATATTACTGTAAATATAGCACATGTCTGGGGACCTTTCAGCCAATTTCTCCATCTTCAATTGATACATTAATCTGGACAAGTCATGCTATGTCTCGTGAAATGTGTCTCTTTGGAAGGCTGCGCTATATCGGCCATTGGCTAGAATTTGGAACTTTCTATGGTCTTTAATATGTCTGTTAGTCTTTGATTTTAGGATTAGTGTATGTGCAGGGTTGTTTACGATTTCGTATACTAAATCATTCGTAAGGTTTGAGTTTCTTAAACTTACGTTTAAGCCTCTCACAACATCCTCGGCCGAACCATATTGACCCGGTCCTAGTCTTACTTCTGTACTGTAATACCGTGCAATCTTAGTCCGAGCGATACGCATAGTTTCATCCATAGCTACCCCAGCTTTTTCACACTCGTCAATGTCTCTAAGAATCGTAAAAACGGTTTCTTTATGTTCAATATTTAAAAAGATGGTGTCCAGCTGGATTTCGCATATCCCCACCTCATACGAATCACGACCCAATTCAATGTGCTTGAGGAGTTCTGTTACAAAGTTGGCTAGTGTGTTGTTAGGGTGTACAGACAGGGACGAGGAGGACGGGAGTGTGACGTAGAAATGGTTAGGAGCCATGTTGCATACTATTTAAGCTTCATTATTGCATCAGCTTTTATATAGGTGTTGAAGCTTTCTGGGTACCCTAGCCATTTCACCAGGTACATTTTTCTCTTTCCTGAACCTTTGCTTCCTAAAATTTTCTCAATTTTAAACACATTTTTTTCTAAATTAAACGCAACTTTCTGCAATTCCTCGCGATAAAAACCTCCTGAGATTTCTTCCCCATTCAAATCTTCAATGTAATACATCATTATCTCACCTTTAGGTCTCATAGCCCTAACTTTAAAAATCTCGCGTGTCCATCCTTGCTCAAAACCCTTTGCGAATTTATTCCCCGAACGCGACAGCCTTACATAATCATTGATTTTGAAGCGCGCAGATTGTGGTGGTGGTGGTGGTGATCCATCTCTTCTCGGGAGCGTACCTCTTTCTAAAACTTCGTTAGGTGTTGTCCCAATCGTGCGAGGGTGTGAGCGGTTGTAGGATGATGCCAATGATTCCAGAATGTCTAGAAATCTGTATGTGTTTTTATGTGTAAAATAACGGTGCATGCGTTCCTTTATGGTGCGCTGAACTCTTTCAGCTAAAGAAGCCTTATGTATAGAATTGGTTGTGTAATAGCTGATATTAAACTCTGTCAACATGTTCTGAAAAGCACGGCCTATAAATTCCTTCCCCATATCCGTACAAAAATAGCCAGGAACCCTGTTTTCTTTTAACATTAGCGTTTTGGTGGCTTTAGCAACTGTTTCAGGTGATTTATTTTTCAGAGGAACTAGCCACAGATATCTAGAGAATACGTCTATTATGAATAGAATGTAGCTGTAACCATCGTTATACACAGAATATCTTTGCATGTCTGTTAAATCTGCTGCCAAATAGAATCAATCGAGGAAGCCGTTGTCTTGGCTGTTTTAAACCTTTTTCTCACAGGCTTATGAAGCGTATAAGCGTCCTGCTCCCTCAAAAATCTTTCAACATCTTTTTTTCCTACTCCGTAAACACTTCTGTACAGTCTATCTACGCCGCCGTAAGAGGATGGGTTAGAAACGTCATAATAGCGTTTAGTTAATACGTTAGCCATTTGCGTATTTTAGAGGCACGTGGGTAGGGTTGGTTTAACCTCTTCTTTCTCCTCTTCAAAGGTGTTACCGCCGGGGGTGACGGCGTCTTCAATTGTGTCACATGCGTTGCATGTTCCAAGTCTTTTAACCTGTTCAGATTTCCTATCAACGTTTTAGGGACATTTATTTGTTGTAGTCTTGCTTTAATATGCTTCCATCCTGATGGTGATGGCCTATCCCACTTTCTCACCAGATCATGGACAATGTCTACGATATTCGATCCCTGTACCTTTGATCCTTCCACAATGAGCTCGCCTGTATCGGTCCATTGTATGGCTGGATCCTCATTCAATAGATTATAAAGACTTAAGCCTTTACTCTCAATGTATGTGGGAGGGTGCTTTTTAATACATGTTCGATATGTTGTGTGGCTAATCTTTTTGGTTGGTCAGCTGTATCGTCGGGCTCAGATCCTATGTCGCCATGTCAATCGTCCCCCGTGCTGTGCCTAATAACCACAGGAATCTCTGTAGGGCTCTTATAATTTTCGTACTCGTGAAGAAATTTCTGCAGAGCTTCTTGGTATAAGATTCTTTTCTCATCAGGTTTTTTTCACTGTTTAATAGCTAGCAATTCGCTTTCCATTCTTTTAAGTCTGCTTTTACGGGGATCTAGATCCGTGTCTGGATTCCTTTGCAGTAAGCGTACACCTCGTGGGGAATCACTACCACTTTCTTCATTATATTAATCTAGTCAGTAAAGGACCCAAAACTGAAAATAAGATGGGGAGAAATGACCCTCCTGTTTGTACAATAATTCGTTTTTTCTTCGCTACAGTTTGACTTTTACGAGCGAGTGCACGTATTATTTTTGTAGCGGCGTAGGCGAGCCTTCTGATGGGTTTTCATTGATACATTGCAATTTATAACGTTAAGACAGATTTCACAGATGCATTTTAAAAAGTCGGCATCGATATTTTTAATAAACATCTGCTGCATTGCCCGGGCAGTCGATGATAGATTTTTATTAATTCACGGTATTTCTTTAGTCTCTTTGTCATTCTGGAATATACACCGTTTCAGGCTCGTTTGGAAATATATTCGTTCGCAGAAGCACTCTAAACGTGTTTCGCGGATGAAGGTCGCAAAGCAAATATCCGTAACGCGTGCTTGTAGCTTCTTTATAAACTTCCAAAAACTCCTTACGCTGATTCGGGAACATTTGATTGGCTAATACCCCAATTTGTGATACATCTCTACGTTGCGAATAAGACTAGATATTGCGTATTTAACGACACACGCGCATGTATCTATTTTTGAAAAATAGATTCTGTTGATGAAGAACACGCTTATGTTAAGATGGTGGGAGAATACTGTAAATGTCTCGGCAAACGTTTTATCCATCTCCAACATGAGATCGTCAATTACAATGATTGTATGTTCATTTCCCTTTTTCGAATTAACGTCATATACACCTTTGTGGAACAAAATATCATCTTGGTACTCGTTGAACACTGATTGATACGTCGAATAGCACCATATAACTTTATGCACAAATTTCGAGAACATCTCTCCCTTTTCTTTAATGATTTTAAGCATAAACACAGTTTTACCACATCCTGTAGGTCCAGATATAATACATGTGGATGGACTCGTGAATCTGAATTTTTCTACAGAGTCCATTTCTAACACGTCACACTCCTAAGTGGGTCATTTACAAAATATTACAAATTTTGAGTGCTGTTCCTTATATTTTGCTTTCTTCTCCCACAGAACCGTGAATGACGATGAGGTAGAGCATCCCATCATTGACATTACGGATGACCTCGACGACAGTGTAGTTGTGATCTCCTCCCCTGCCAACGAACCCTCACCAGCGATACCAGTAGCACGTCCAAAGCGGAGGTGTGAGAACCCCACGTCAGGTATAAAGCGCCCGAAATACGCGCCTGTTGCAGCGGTAATAGATCCCCAACCCTCAACCTCTTACGCAACAACCCCCCAGCAGCACCTCCCGCTAATATACCCCCTTATTCATCCGCCGCCCCCCGTTCTGTTAAGTCTACAATAATAGAGCCCCAACCATCAACCTCCTACGCAACAGGCCCCCCAGCAGCACCTTCCGCTAATATATCCCCTAATTCATCCGCCGCCCCCCGTTCTGTTGAGGATGAAATAACGTTCGATTGGTGCGCTCCGCAGCCCCCACCCCAGCCTTGACTAGAAATCGGTATAGAGTCAGGGTCGATCCTAGAGCCATGTATAGCAATGGAATTGAGCGCGGGCTACGCCGGGTTGTACAGCGTATTGTAGAATTTGCTCTTCAGAATCGCGACGAGCGTGAAGTCAGGACGAGTCTGTCCTTTGGATTCGGGTCAGATGACGGTGATGTAGACGATTATTGGGTGATAGTGCCATTTAGACGTTTGGCGGCTGAAGATGTAGAATATATATTCGGACGTATAATGCAAGCCGCCCAAAGTAGTATAGCCTTCAATATGGACAACTTCACGGTAAATATTGACCGTGTATTCCGTGTTGCGGGTCATAGTGCCATACCGTACACTCTTAACCTCAATTCTCAAGCTATTTATAGACGGCATATGAACGTTGATCGTGGTTGCGGCTTTATAGCAGAAGTCTTGGCTAACATGTTTACTGTACAAAATACACGGGCTCAAAAAATTTGGCTGCCTACGGTCGTGGAACGTGCCCGTAAACTAGCTGTAGACTGTGAATTTGAATTTGACTGTAATATGGGGCCTGAAGAGCTGAGAAGGGTAGAACAGGAAATGAATGTCCGCATAGTTGTATTTGGGTTGGATGATCGTCGTAGGACTGTGTATGTTTTTAAAAGCTGTGTGAGAGATCGTACAAGACCCCTACTTATTTTAGGATTGTCAGGGACAACGTATCTCCCCATCCGTAATATAAGGGGGCTTTACGCGAGTTATGACAAAAGTCGAAAATATGGGAGACATCATGATTTGTCTAAGGGTGCCTCGAGTTTGCGGATGATATGTGCGACATTGTAAAGAATGTCACATGGTATGTGAGCAGTGTAAAAGCACCAAATGTGAAAGCCGTGTAGTTGAAGCTGAGAAGAGAGACTGTGATGTGTGTAGACGCACATTTTTCAATAACACTAGGCAACAAAGATTTTGTTACAGAAGACCAAACAGGTGCTCTTAGCTAATTTCGGTATGCTGATTTCAAATCTATAATTAGATTTTTTCTATCACGTCTAGATTTTGTGTAAAATGCAAATCACTTTTAGTAAAATTTTCTACCACGTCCAGATTTTGGTTTTAATCGGCTTAATGCCAGTAATATGAAACTTGCTTTTCAAGGTTAAAGCAATTTTTTTTGCCAACTATATACAAATTCGAACAATTTTGATAAATAAAATTTATCCCGAGTTGGCAACACTGAGTCAAGAGCATAGTAACGGGCAACGGCCCAACGGTCAGTCGCTACGTGACAGTCAAGCAGAACGGTTGTTGAAGCTCTCTGCTGATGAGCAAGTGACAGGTTGTGGTGACTTGTGTGTTTTTATAGCATTTGTTTTGTACTACGGTGTGTATTTCTTTTTATTT
Organism: Bathynomus jamesi; assembly: GCA_023014485.1. Classification (NCBI taxonomy): domain Eukaryota; kingdom Metazoa; phylum Arthropoda; class Malacostraca; order Isopoda; family Cirolanidae; genus Bathynomus; species Bathynomus jamesi. The sequence continues at coordinate 392,075 of JAJOZX010000888.1, read as the reverse complement.
TGCACATCGTAATAATTACTTTCTACGTTTTTTCAGATATTGTATGGTAATCAAAATGGCATCAAATAGACGTGCTTGTGTAAATCACCCAGACAACTTCTGCTTTGTCTGTGGACAATATACACCTAAGCCACAACGTAGAAACATAACAACAAAGATTAAACTTGCCTACAAGTGTTATTTTGACTGTAAGTTAGGAGACCAACAGAGGGACTGGGCACCACATATTTGCTGTGCACAGTGCAATGCAATGTTAATAGCTTGGATGAATGGTAAAAGAAAAGCTATGCCGTTCTCAGTCCCCATGGTTTGGCGTGAGCCGAAAAATCACTTCAATGATTGTTATTTTTGTTTGACAAAGATTGCTGGTTTCACAAAGAAAAACAAATCAAAGATCACGTACCCAAACTGCGAATCAGCAATGAAACCAGTACCACATGATGAAACAAATCCACCACCAGTTCCACCAGCAACGATAACAGACAGCAGTTCATCTGAAGATTCTGCTAGTGATATAGAAACAGGGAAAGATGGCATATATGTTCCAGATGCAAATATTTCCCCACATTTGTTAAGTCAAGCGGAGTTAAATGACTTAGTGCGCGATTTGGAATTACCAAAGGAAAAGGCAGAGTTGCTTGGTTCAAGACTTCAAGAATTTAATCTTCTCCAACCAAACACCAAAGTTTCCCATTTCCGCCATCGCCATTTGCAGTTTTCATCATTTTACTTACAGGAAGAAAACGTTTGTTTCTGCCACGATATCAGTGGTCTGATGCAAGGGATTGGCTGTCGCTATGATCAAAAGAATGGAGACTGTTCATTGACTCTAGTAAAGCTAGCCTTAAAGCTGTATTACTGCACAACGGCAATGAAAAACCTTCAATACCTGTAGCACATGCCACTGGCCTTAATGAGACTTATGAATCGATGAAACTGCTGCTAAGACTCATCAAATATAAGGACCACACATGGAATATTTGTGGCGACCTTAAAGTTGTATCATTACTTCTTGGGTTACAGTTGGGCTACACAAAGCATATGTGCTTTTTGTGTCTATGGAACAGCAGAGATGACAAGAACCACTACAAAAAACATGATTGGCCATCTAGAACTGAACATGTTGTTGGTAAATACAATGTGAAACACCCAGCACTTATTGACCCTCAGAAAGTACATCTTCCACCACTTCACATTAAACTTGGCCTTATGAAAAATTTCGTGAAGGGTATGGATCATCAAGGTAGTGGTTTCCAATATTTAAAGGATAAATTCAAAGGAATATTGACAGATGCTAAGCTAGAAGCTGGAGTTTTCACTGGACCACAGATCCGCAGTGTCATCCACGACTCATCGTTTCCATCTAACCTAAATGAGAATGAACTAGGAGCATGGACATCTTTCGTTGAAGTTGTCAACAATTTTCTTGGAAACCACAAAGCTGAAAACCACCGTAAACTCGTAGAAAACATGCTTAAATCTTATGAAATAATGGGATGCAGAATGTCTTTGAAAATTCATTTTTTACATTCTCATCTTGACTTCTTCCCGGCCAACCTTGGGGCTGTAAGTGACGAGCATGGTGAGCGCTTCCACCAACAGATCTCAGTTATGGAAAACAGATACCAAGGTAATTTCAACCCAAATATGATGGGAGATTATTGTTGGTTCCTGCAGAAGGAGAGCTCGTCATCCTACAAGCGACAAAGGAAGAGGACACACCAAAGTTTCACTTAAGAACAGGAATTTGCCTTTCAGTAGTAACAACAAAATACTAACGCGCTTTGGGTGGATGGTTGGGCGCAGGGGTGGTAACTCCGCCAGCGGAATTCCGCTGTTTGTCTTAAGCCAGAATAAAGGAGGAAAGACATCCCTGTTCACTAATTATTTAAGTATGCTTAACATAAAACGTGGCACGGAAAAGTAGCTTAGACGGCTTTCGTAATAGAAGCGGGTGAGAAAAAAAATGAAAAATAGGGGTTTTCGGTTACACAAAATCTGGACGTGATAGAGAAATTTTGATATCAGATCTGAAATCAGCATCAGCGCTTTAGTAGGAATCAGTAGTTCACGTGTCTGTAACAAAAAAAAGTTGAAATTTGTTGCCTAGTGTAATAGCTGTTTTGATTTCCATAAATCAATTGGCACGTGCAGGAAAATGAGAATCTATGAATGTGGTATGTTTCACACAATGGATAATTGGGGGAAATTTAAGCACAAGTGTGACGTAATTCACTGTCCTACATGCCAGGAGGAATATAAGGCGGATGGAGTAAAGCATGTATGTTATATGAAAGATGCTAAGCCTAAAAATAACCCTTGTATAACTGTGTACTACGATATAGAAACATATACGAACGCTGAAACCAAAGAGGTAATTCCACATTTACTTGTGAGCCAGACCATCTGTGATGAGTGTATGGGTATCGAATGTGACAAGTGCCCCAAATGCGGTAAACGGACAAACGTTTTTAAAACGAATGTCCGCGATTGTCCTGTGAAACTATTTGTGTCCTATATTGTCAAGTTAGCCGACAAGATCAAAAAAATGACTATGTATATTCTCGCCCATAACGGGGCAAAGTTTGACACGCAGTTCCTTTATAAGGAGTTGCTTGAACACGAATCCTCTGAGATATTTACAGGTGATCCATTGAAAAGAGGCAACAAATTAATACGGATGCAGATAAGAGGCAATGTACAATTTAAAGATACTTTATTATTCACACCTTGTACATTAGCAAAGCTACCCAAGGTGATGGGAGTAGCAGCTGAAGTTTCCAAAGGATACTTCCCTTACACTTTCCTCACCAGCGAGACTTTAAACTACGTAGGCCCACTACCCCCAAACATTATTTTGACTGTATGGATGAACGTGAAGACTTTGATCGATACTACGACAGTTTTAATGAAAGTAACCCTTATAATATAGCTGATGAATGTGAGCGTTATTGCGTGAATGATGTGCGCGTGCTTAGAGTATGTTTCCAGGCCTTTAGAAGGATGTACATAGCCCGTTTCAAATGCGATCCGCTGCAAGTCGCAACCACCATCGCATCATTATGTTTTACGGTGTTCAAGAATAACTTCATGCCTAAAGACACCTTAGCCATTATTCACCGAAACAACCCCCGCAGTTACGGACACAAGGCTATTTTACGGACACAAGGCTATTTACTGGCTCATACACCTACAGCAACAGACAGGTGTATACATAAAGCACGCCTGCAACACGGGTGAAGTACCCATTAAGATTAATGGACGTGTTTTTTTCGGTTGATGGGTTAAGTGAAAACCGTGTCACTGGTGTGAAGACTGTGTACTCCTTTAACGGTTGCTGGTGGCATGGATGCCCCCGTCCTGAATGCGGAATCGCTGGAGATATCCACGGTAGGTCTCCTGCCGACTGTCTTGCATCGACCCGCACCCGCGATCAACTTATAGGATCACAGTTCACTCACAAAGTCTTGTGGGAGCATGAATATGATGCACGGATGGAGACAGACGAGGTGTACCGTGAGGAAATAAACACGATCAAGCGTTCAATGGTGCTGGATCCTCTCAAATGTGGTGATAGCTTGTTTGGAGGACGTACAAATCCTTTCAGACTATACTTTCCACCTACGGAGGGCGTGAAGCTCCATTACTACGATTTCTGTTCTTTATACCCATACGTGATGAAGAGCAATCCGTACCCCGTGGGCGCTCCTGAGAAACTGGTGGGACCTAGCCTACCCTCCATCAATGAATTTTCAAAAAATTTGAATGATCGTTACTTTGGGCTCTCTTTCGTAGACTTACTCCCCCCACGCAATTTATGGATGCCGATCTTACCTGTCGTTATCGACGACAAGCTCATGTTTCCCCTATACAAGTCCTGAGCTGGCCCTAGCCGTACGTCATGGTTATAGAATACTGAAGATACATGAGGTGTGGAGGTTTCAGAAGCTACCCAACCTTTTCACACCATATATAAACGCCTTTTTGAAGGATAAGGTTGAGGCATCAGGGTATCCGCGAGGAGTTGATACCGAAGATGAAAAGTCTGCCTATATTCAACGTTACCGCGACCGCGAAGGTATACAACTTGATCGTGTCCAAATTGTAAAGAATCCTGGCAAGCGCTTTAGTGCAAAGTTGTGTCTAAACAGTCTATGGGGAAAATTTGCGCAGAATACCGGCAGAGGGAGCATTCATTTGGCACAAAGTTATAGCGATGTCTGGGATTATGCCAATGCTCCCGATAAAGAGGTCATGGAGATCGTGAATGTAGGTAATACTTACATAATAAAGTACAACAACACTGAATTTGCCACAGATACCTCAAGGGTTACAAACATACCTGTGGCCAGCTTCACAACAGCCTACGCCCGTATAAAACTTTGGGGTCTATTGCATTCTCTTGGTCGGAGAGTATTGTACGCCGATACAGATAGCGTGATATTCACAGAGAGGGAGGGTGAATACATGCCCGCTATTGGGGAGTTCCTCGGCGAGCTCACTGATGAGATCAAGGATGAGTATGGGGACAACGCATACGCCGACTCTTTTGTCTCAACCGGACCTAAGACTTATGGGGTACGGGTCAGGGTGGGGGAGGAAATGAAATATATCGTGAAGGCAAAGGGTATTACGCTCAACCATGCGAATCGGCGGGTTGTTAACTTTGAATCGTTGAAGGATCTAGTATGTTTGGACGATGATGAGGGCGAACAACCTCCCCAACTAATTGTAGGCACCCACAATTTTCGGGCGCAGAAGCTGGGGGGCGTGAAGGAACTTAGGGGTACGAAGGTGTGCCGTAACACCTATAGGAAACGTTGCCAGTTACCTGGTACCTATGATACCGTACCCTTTGGATACCAAAACGATTGATGCTTCTATTGTTAACTGACACGTATTTGTCTTGTATACAATCGTATCTATTGATTTATTACACGTATTTGTAAATATATATAACTTGAATATCTCGTTTATTAAATCGTATTTGTAAAGTATCTATTTATTTATTACACGTATTTGTAAATATATATATATATATATAACTTGAATATCTCGTTTATTAAATCGTATTTGTAAATATATATAACTTGAATATCTCGTTTATTAAATAAATCATGTTTCAATTAGCGTTTCACTTTCTCCTTTGTGTGTGTGTGTGTGTGTGTGTGTGTGTGTGTGTGTGTGTGTGCGCAGGTGAAAGTTCTAAGCTCCGCCCACTGTAAGACCGTGAGTCATGCTACTATCTGGGAGTCCCTGCGTGGTCAGTCGACTGTAGTAAGCCCGAGAGATCAGACGTGTATTCAGATCAGACGTGTATTCAAATGGCTGCCTTTAATATTGCTTATACAACGTTTATGAAATGGTATTCAGCAAAGTGTCAGGATGTGGTGGATACCGAAAAACTTCCTATTCCTCCATCCTATACCACTTTTAAAAACACATTGGATTGTGCGAAGTTCCAAGATGTACAAATACTCTACGGATGTTCTGGTGAGACCGTTGAAGGCTTTCGTTGCACAGACGATGTGCTGAAGTATACTGCAGAGCTAAACTTTATAAAGTCTCACATACACCGTGAAGTAAAAGAAACAACGCGTGCAGAAGAGAAGCAGCAGGTATGGATAATGAGTCTTGCGGATGGGGTGTGACAAGCGGTATTACGTCATGCTACACCATGTCGATTACTCATACCCTACGACTGAAAATGTGAATCTCGTGATCATGGACAATCTTAAGTATTTTTATCACTATATTAACGTATATCATGATGAGGTTCGTAGTGAGGTTGTGGCTAGTGCCCTGCGTGAGTTTTTAACAGATTTAGAGACGAGTATCGTTTGATGGGCAGAAAGGAAAAATATGAGCATATGTTCCTCTCAAATAGTGCGCCGGAGTGTGAAGATGTTTAGTAAAACATAAAATGTTCCTAGTTCTTATCCTGAGTAAAATGTCTGGTGCGTAGGCTGGTAGTGATGAAATTAATTCTTGTACCGGAAAAACAAATATGTACAACAATTCGGTACGACTCGCGGATCATACGAACAAGCCCATTCACGTATCATCGAGTCAGCCGCCCGTCGAACCGTTCCTGCCTACCTGCGTGCCTCACACGGCTCATAGTTATCTCAGAGCTTGAACCGAGTGGACGTGCGCTCCTCGAATACGATGGAACTTCCTTTGAGCAGCATTCTCAACGCCTCGTACGATGTGTCCGTGACGAAATCGTTGCGCGTGTTCAGGCGTAATTCCGGTACCATTAGCTATGTACTGGAAACGGAATGTAGACAAACAAACAAACGGGTTTATTTAAGTGTCGAGGAGATGAATAGAATCTTCGTGATAGTTGAGAAGTGGAGTGAAGATCGTTATAAAATACCTGCTAACGTAGGTACAAGAAGAGAGCAGATTAGTGACGCACCCTCATACGCCGTTGTATGTACGTTGTGTATAAATAACGATCGGCCGTGCATTGATATACGGCTGATGTGGAAGAATGCTTCTGATAATAACGCTCTTGTTCCTACGCGAAACCGTTTCATCCTCGACAGAATGTTTGAAATCGTCGGATTCCGCAAGCTGAAACCTATGTTAGACGCGTGTGTTACGGACATGCTTTATTTTGATAAAGTACTTGAATACGCCTACACCGCTCTGCTCGATGGGTTTACCGAGTGTAGGGCTGGTGAGAATGGTCTAGTGCTGGACGTTTATTTAAAAAGTTTAGACTCTTTGAAATACCATGAACTTTGGTACAAAGCAATTGATCGGTACAAGGCTGAGCTCACCTACACCGTTCACTCTGAAGAACTATTTCTTTATATAACGCGCAGTTGTCGTAACGATTTAGAAGATTATTTCAATTGCCGCTATGTTGAGTGAGTTCACGATTGAAAAGCTCGAGTCGGTAGAAATAAACCCTCGATTGGAAAAGCTTGCTTATAAACTTGTGTTTAATAATGTAGCTAACGATGAACTCTTTGTGCGTGCTTTTGATATTATTCTAGACGTATTTAAAGATGACTTACCAACCGGTTGTAAAGTGGGAACAAAAATAGTACTGAACGATATGAAAGCCCTTCATATCGAATACAGGTTTCCCTATACTTTAAGCGGTGAAATATTATTAAGCCGCATATACTGCGTAATGCAGAGCAATAATGACGTAATTGTAAACTCGATTAAGACCGAGTTTAGTATTTTGAAAAAAAAGGGAAATGTATTTATATATTTTGCGTGATATTACTCCTGTACTGTTATGATTATATGCATATTTCTATTATTATTGAAATGCATTTATATATTTTGCGTGATATTTCTCCTGTACTGTTATGATTATATGCATATTTCTATTATTATTGAAATGTATATTTATTTCTATTTGAAATGTATATTTATTTTATATATATCTCCATAATTGTGTGTATATATTTCCTGTACTGTTATGATTATATGCGTATTCCTCAATTATTATTGAAATGTATATTTATTTTCTATATATTTATAATAAACAGAATGACGCAATGTGCTTTTACTTGTTTGTATCATGTTACGCCTTCTAAACCTACTACCGGTATTCTAAACCAACTTTTAAGAAATATAATAATGTATACAATGGTATCGCTAAAAAGCGGTATCTGGCAACTCAAGCCATTTACGCCTTCTAAGCCAACTAGCTGATTAGGAGTCTATAATAATGTATACAATGGTATTGCTAAAAAGTGGCATCTGGCAACTCAGTCTTCGATTAGAATTAAATGAATACATGGCGGTATCTGGCAACTCAAGCCATTTACGCCTTCTAAGCCAACTGGCTGATTAGGAGTCTATAATAATGTATACAATGGTATCTGGCAACTCAGTCTTCGATTAGAATTAAATGAATACATGGCGCTATCTGGCAACTCAAGCCATTTACGCCTTCTAAGCCAACTAGCTGATTAGGAGTCTATAATAATGTATACAATGGTATTGCTAAAAAGTGGCATCTGGCAACTCAGTCTTCGATTAGAATTAAATGAATACATGGCGGTATCTGGCAACTCAAGCCATTTACGCCTTCTAAGCCAACTGGCTGATTAGGAGTCTATAATAATGTATACAATGGTATCTGGCAACTCAGTCTTCGATTAGAATTAAATGAATACATGGCGCTATCTGGCAACTCAAGCCATTTACGCCTTCTAAGCCAACTGGCTGATTAGGAGCCTATAAAACAACGCCTACTCGGCTGAAGTCTTAATATGCACTGGGCTCCTGCCAGGTGAACACCTCTCCTCCTTTCTCTCCTCCTTTCTCTCCTTTCTGGCCCTTTCGGGGGAATAGCTTGGGGGAGAACTCCGCCCCCAAGTTGCATGCCCCTTGCAACCGGCAACAAAGGGCCCTTTGGGGTGTTTTTCTTTTTTTTTTTCTTTTTTTCTTTTTTAAATTTTTTTGCAACACCCCCACCCCCCTTCGCAACACCTCCCACCCCCGTTTGCAACATTACGTAATCACTTGCAACATTCCTGCACTCTACCTTTTTGCGGCTATACTACTGACAGTATTTTAGATTTAGTAATAACTACGGATGATAGGCTAATCACTGATCTTCAAGTAATGGAACCGTTAAGCAATAGCGATCACAATATGGTAAAGTTTGTCCTCGCAGTAAGTCACTCGAAACCAGCTAACTCGACTAAAATTCCTAACTTCCAGCACGCAGACTTTAGTAAATTTCGAAAGAAATTGTCACACGCAATTGGGAAAACGTAATGGGGAACTCCAACGCAAAACTAATGTGGGAAACGTTCGAAACAGTATTTAGGACTATAAATGAGGAATGTGTACTGTACAAAATTAAGCGTGCGAAAGTAAACAACAAGCCTTTGTGGTTTACTTCTAGAATAGGAGATATTATAAAGAATACAGACAGGGCTCATAGGCTACATAAGTGCGATAAAGACAATTTGTGGTTATGAAACAACTACATATCTACACCATGGTCCTCAGTCGATCAGAAGTCGTAATTCCTCTACATACGCGCAGCGGTAATCGGAAGGTCCCGGGTTCGATTCCCGGGTGGTTACCTCATTTTTTCATTTGTTCGTTCTCTCTTCTCATCTTGCGCGGAATGTTCTCCTATACAAGCGTCGTTCTTTACGTTATTTATACTGCGTGTTCTTTGCAGTTGAAATGTGTATATATAGATACGGCATGCGGAAGGTGCCCCCTCGGGGCATTGGTTTCTGCGCGTATGTAGAGGAATTACGACTTCTGATCGACTGAGGACCATGGTGTAGTGGTTATCATATCTGACCGGCAATCGGAAGATCCCGGGTTCGATTCCCGGGTGGTTACCTCATTTTTTCATTTGTTCGTTCTCTCTTCTCATCTTGCGCGGAATGTTCTCCTATACAAGCGTCGTTCTTTAGGTTATTTATACTGCGTGTTCTTTGCAGTTGAAATGTATATATAGATACGGCATGCGAGAGTGCCCCCTTCGGGGCATTGGTTTCTGCGCGTATGTAGAGGAATTACGACTTCTGATTGAGTGAGGACCATGGTGTAGTGGTTATCATATCTGACCGGCAATCGGAAGATCCCGGGTTCGATTCCCGGGTGGTTACCTTATTTTTTCATTTGTTCGTTCTCTCTTCTCATGTTGCGCGGAATGTTCTCCTATACAAGCGGCGTTCTTTACGTTATTTATACTGCGTGTTCTTTGCAGTTGAAATGTATATATAGATACGGCATGCGGGAGGTGTCCCCTCGGGGCATTGGTTTCTGCGCGTATGTAGAGGAATTACGACTTCTGATCGACTGAGGACCATGGTGTAGTGGTTATCATATCTGATCGCCAATCGGAAGATATCGGGTTCGATTCCCGGGTGGTTACCTCATTTTTTCATTTGTTCGTTCTCTCTTCTCATCTTGCGTGGCATGTTCTCCTATACAAGCGTCGTTCTTTACATAATATATATATATATATATATGATGAATAAAACCACGAAGGAAAGGAAACACAGAATGGTGCTCAAGCGCTTTCGTCTAATGACATCCTCAGGAACAATGAAGTATATAAAGGGTTACAGCCTATATATAGGTTACAGAAAAAAAACTATATATATATACATACAATAAACGGAGAGATAAAAAAAATAAAAAATAAAAAATTATTAAACATTAAAGGATTATGGGAGGAGCATACAAATTTGTAAGGAAAAACTACCGATTTTTAGCACAAGATTAGCACAAGATCAAATGAATTGTTTTCAACCAAAAAAAAAAATAGAAATTTATACTGGAAATCTGCCCGGGTTTTAGCACTTTGCCCTTCTTGTTTAGGTTCGATGTATATAAAAATAAATTTTAAAAAATACAAGTTATTTGAGTAGCATACAAGTTTACCAAAGATTTAGCGTTCTACCCTTCTTATCTAAATCTGTTCTGAAGGAATTCAAAACAACAGGATCGAGTTGAAAAAGACCTTTGCTTATGTTGAACTTATTTGTAAGTTGGATAATGGCAGACTCAAGAATATTTCTATTATCAATGTTGCTAGAGTGAAATAAAACTGAAGCATTATTCCAATCAGTACAGTGGGATAACTCTGACAAATGGACAAAAAGGGCACTGGACGACTGTCCTTTTCTAACGGAATATTGATGCTGTTTTATACGTGTGTGCAAATCATTTCCCGTATGACCTATGTAAAAGGAATTACATTGTTTACAACCAATTTTATAGATAATGCCTGAATTATTGGTAGGGCTATTTTTTACTATGATATTTTTCACAATATTTTATATGAAAATACTACATTAATATCCAAAAGTTTTAGCACATTAGCAATGCCTAAAAAGCCCGGAAAAAATGGAAGTACTAAAATATTTTTTGACAAAGTATGAGTGTTATTATTCACACGATAGAAAGTTCGTTTTGCCTTGTTGAGACATGATTCCATGAACGCAGCTGGATAACGCAGATCACTTCCAATACAGTTGATTTTTTCCAATTCGGCATCGATGTATTCCGGACTGGCGATCCTAAGGGCGCGGAGAAACATTGAAGAAAAAATGGCCTTCTTAGTTGGGGTGTCATGTCCCGAGTAAAAATGTACGTAGGACAAATTTTGTTTTTTTCCGATAGATACTAAACTTAAAACCTAAGCTTTCCCTATATACACGCACATCCAAAAATGGGATTGAGTTGTCTTGTTCCACTTCTAAAGTAAACTTAATGGAGGGGACTTGATCATTTAACTGAAGGAGGAAGTTATCCAGGTCACGATTCATGGGCCAGATACACAAAATATCGTCGGCGTACCGCAACCAAGGGATGCCAACCCCCAGGATTCTCGGAATGTAAGTAATTTCGAAAAACTCCATATAAATATTGGAGAGGAGGGGCGACAAGGGGTTGCCCATGGCCATCCCAAAAACTTGTTGATAATACTCGTTATTGAAAGTGAATTTACAGTCTTTGATGCAAAGCTTAATAAGTTCCAAAACAATGTCTGAAGGTAGTGGCAGGTCATACTTATGTAATTCTCGGGAGAGAAAGTCAAGCATATCGTCAATCGGCACTTTTGTAAACAATGAACAAACCTCAAAACTGATCAATCTATCGTTGGTTTCAGTACGTGCATTATTCAATTTTTCAGTAAGATCCATGGAATTTTTTACATGTGAATCAGAGATAGTTCCGGGAATGGGGGACAGGACTTTGACAAGCCATTTGGAGAGTTTATAAGTAATAGAGCCCATCGAGCTAATAATAAGGCGAATAGGGTTGCCAGGTTTGTGGGTTTTAATAAGACCGTAAAGGTAGGGCAGAGAAGGTGAAGTGGACATGAAAAGCGGAATTAAGTCCTTGTGATCTTTGAGAATGCGTTTCAAGCCACTATTAAATGATTTGATGACGTCATCCTGCGGGTTCTTCCTAAGTTTGCTGTATGTGGCGGGGTCCTGGAGAAGCTCGTTCATCTTTCTGATGTAGTCCACTTTGTCCATAATAACTATGGTGCTAGCCTTGTCTGCTTTAGTAATATGGAGCTCCCCATCTTTTTTTAATTGTGAGAGGCTATTGCGGAAACGTTTAGGAAAGTTATCTTCGTAACTACTATTTGCCGCACTATGAACAAGGCCTTTAACTATGTTAAACAAATACTGAGGGAGATTACACTGTTTTTCAAAACAAGCGAGACTAACAAATTTGTAAAGCCGAAGGTTTTTTAACAATAAAAAAGGACATACCATATCCAAGGGCACTTTTTGCATCATCACTAATGTTTTTCGAAGAAAGGTTCAAAACACACTTTGAGCTTGCTTTTTTACTCCACTGACTATTTCGAATGAGACTTAATTTTTCGATCCAAAATGTTACGAAGTGAAGAAGTTCTCCGACACAACTCGATGTAAATTTCATCAAACAAAGGTTGGATCCACGGTTGGGGAATAACAGTCACAAAATTACGTTTGGCAATACTTAAATTTTTGAAGGCGGACCACTCATTTCGTCTGGTAACTTCAATATGTTTCTTTAAAATTAATCTGCTGAAGTTGTTGAACGGATGGTCGTCAATTTGTCTGAGGCGAATCGGAAGGAGGGATTTGCGAAGAACTTGCTCCTCTAGACAATTAGTAAGAAACTTTCGTCGGATACGAATTGCATGCCCCTTCATTAATGTAGAAGAAAACACGGACACAAACGGAGACAAGAGAGGGAACAGCAAGCCGAAGGAACGCGTGGTGTTCATTATATGAAAATTATTTCACGAAAGTAACACGTGTTACTTTCGTGAAATAATTTTCATATATATATGTGTGTATATATAATTTAGGGTGCCACACTCTATAGGGGCAGTTTTTAGAATTTGGAAATTTCGAATGGCCCTTAGTCATATTGTTTGGTTGGATGAGAAAACCCTAAATATGAGGTTTGAGCCCGATCGAAGTACATTTAGAGGTTCCGCATCGACCATTTCTGTTGTACCGTGTGTTCGAAATAATGGATTTATCTGGGAAACCTGTAACCATGGCACTATTACATATATACAGGGTTGAAAAAAACCATGGTTTAAAAAAAAAAAAAAAAAACTTAACTCAGATAACTCAATTAGGTACTGGTACTCAGAAATTAGAATTGCTGACTGTCTCATTTTTTAATTGGAAGATGTTAGATGTAAGAAGTGCTAACTTCACAAAAATGAAAATAAACCTAATAACAACATTTATATTTGTAGCTACATGCGTTTATAATGTAATTGATACAGGTAACTTCAATCCTTTTATGTGCAATGCCACTATTAAATAGGCCTGCTAGTGCAAGGTAGCTATATTATATACTACCGTACATACTAGGCTACCCTGAACTGATGGTTTTTAGGTCTTATCAATATAAATATAAGTTTTAGTTTTAGAGCTATTAGTTTATGAATTAAATAATTTGTGTTGTAAAAATTGAAATTATAAAAAAAAAAAAAACCCAGAAAAACATGGTTTTTTTAAATGGTTTAAACCATGGTTTAAACCAATGGTTTAAACCATTTGGGTTAAACCAGCCAACCCTGCATATATATTGCTATAATTTATGCATTTCATAAATTTAAATATTTATAATTAATATTTGCTTCTCATTGTATATATTTTCACTACTTTTCAGCATTGAGATCTGGCAACAGCGCAACGCCGGGTTAGTGTGGTGAGTCACACTGTCACAGTCTTCAGTCAATCAGTCTCCTTCACGCATTCAACGCGTGATCATCTCGTGATGGCTACCGCAAGCTCACTGAGATCCAAGACCGAGATATGGCTAATCGGACACGCCAACCCAAGCCCCCTAACGGGAAACAGGTTACCTTCAAATGGTGAAGTGCTTCGCCGGTTTATACAGTTTCATAAGGTGCAAAAACAACTTCTAGCCGAGGCGGCGCGTAATGTGATCGTCGAGGTGTATACTTTCTGGGCTATGGCCAGAATCCCGACCATGACCTCCAAAAGCGCCGCGCGAAAACTGCTTAGACTTTACGACAATTGGCAGGCACTGCAGCGCAGCCGGAAGCGGTCCGGCGCCACAGGTGAGGCAGCCAGGGCGGCCTTCACCGAGGGACTCGATGACATTTTTGACGTGGCTCTCGACAACGCCCTCTCCGTCATCACCATCCAGGAGGATCGCGACTTCCTTCTTGCTCAACGCGAAAAGGGTCGCCGTGGTGTCATGTCCGGGGTGGACAAAATCCTCACTGGAATTGAGCAACGTGCATCCGCGCGTGAAGCTGCCAAAGAAAGGCAACGCCAAAAGCAATCAGAGCAATCACTGGCAACAGCAACCCTTACATCATCAAACTCGTCGTCGTCGCCTAATTGCTCGACAGAAGAGGAAACCAATCCACCTACAAAGCGCCGTCGCAAAAAGAACATTATGACTCAAGACCTAGCGTCGGCACTGGACCGGACAAAAACAAGCAACCGTGGAGCCGTTCAACTCATGAAAGCAGCTGCTTCCAGTCTGGATATTCAAGACACAGATGAACTGGCTCTCAGTCACGAGACGATTCGGCGTTGGCGATTGCGTCATCGAGGGGAATTCGCCAAAGAATGAAGATGACGTTCGATCCCAGTGTCCCGCTCATCGTTCACTGGGACGGGAAGATGGTCTCCGACTTCAGCGGCAAGAAGGTCGATCGCCTCGCCATAGTCGTGTCCGGCGACGGCGTCGACAAACTTCTCTCCGTGCCGAAGCTGCCTGCTGGAACTGGTCGCGCCCAAGCAGATGCTGTGCTGAACTCGTTGGATGACTGGGGAATCGCTGATCGTGTCGTCGGGCTCTCCTTTGACACGACAGCTGCCAACACGGGCGTCGTTTCGGGCGCTTGCGTCTTCATCGAGCAGGGCCTTCACCGCCAGCTGCTGAACCTGGCCTGTCGGCACCACATGCTAGAATTGGTGGCAGAGAAAGCCTTCATCGAGTGCATGGGCCCCTCCTCTGGTCCTGACTTAAAACTGTTCTCGCGACTGAAGGAGCGCTGGCAATCCGTCTGCACCGACCAATTCAGCGCCATCTCCAAGGAAGACCTTACTAAGCCGCTGCTCAAGGCGCGAGACGATCTGATCGCGCGTTTCAAGGGTCACATCACCAAGGGCCAGCCGCGGGACGACTACCGAGAGCTCCTGGAGCTGGCGATCATAGCGCTTGGAGGCGTCCCCCAGCGAGGTGTGCGCTTCATGCGACCGGGCGCACTCCACCGCGCCAGGTGGATGGCCAAAGTGATATACGCCATCAAGCTCCACCTCTTCCGGCAGCAGCTCCCCATTAAGGCTCGCGAGGCCCGGGGCATCCTGCGCTTCGTAAACTTTGCGCTGCTGGTTTACATTCCGGCCTGGTTTACAGCGCCCCTTCCCGCCGCTGCCCCTCGAACTGACCTGGCGATGCTCAAGGCGCTGGTTGACTACGACAAGGTGGACAAGGACGTGTCCAAGGCTACCTCCCCTGTGTTTTGACGACATCTCTGATACCTGAGTGAACACCTGGCCGCCCTCGCTCTCTTCGATGACGACACTCCGCTGGAGGAGAAGAGTCGAATTGCGACGGCCATCAAGGATGTCGAGGGCACCGAGGAGCCACCCAAGTGAATTGC
Source organism: Bathynomus jamesi (assembly GCA_023014485.1). Classification (NCBI taxonomy): domain Eukaryota; kingdom Metazoa; phylum Arthropoda; class Malacostraca; order Isopoda; family Cirolanidae; genus Bathynomus; species Bathynomus jamesi. Next base: position 376,456 of record JAJOZX010000888.1, on the reverse strand, counting down.
CCTGGACGTCTGCCCGGAGGAGCTCGAGCGAAAGACAGTCGCAGACTTTTGCACGACATCCAGCACGCTTCTTTTCGAGCGGCTCGCGATCAATACTTCTTTCCTAGAGTTGGAGCCGGCTACCTGGTCGAACAATGCGTCCTACCTGGCGGGGAAACGCCGTGTCTCTACGTTGAGCGTTGTCAATGTCCGGGCGGAGCGAGAGGTCGCGCTGATGCAGAACTACAATCTCGCACTCACCAAGGACGAGGAGCAACGGCAGTACTTGATGCAAGTCGTTGAGAAGCACCGCAAAGAGCACCCGAGCGCCCGCAGCGGAAATCATTAACGGGTTTGGGAGTACTTTATGGTATATTTGAATTTGTTTCATTTTTATAGGGTGTTACTCCTATTAATCCTGTATAACAATGTATAATCGTATATACTTTATTTCTTAGTTATTATTTTGATTTATATGGCCAGTAGGCTCAGTATATTACTATGATTAATACGGGATAAAATGTTTTTTATTTTAATAATTTAAGTTGTTTTGTTGCAATAAAATTGAAATTGATTTAATGATTTTGTATTATTAATAACATTACACACAGAGAATAGTATCCTGCTACCCAGGCATGGTGGGACAAGTTTATTCCAATTAATTATGAAATAATGTTGAACAATATTGTTAAGGTGTTTGCACTGTTTGCTAGTTGCGTATTGTGTTGTTATAAGCTGGTTGCCGGTTGGTGTGGTTTGGATTACAAAGCATAAACGTATTAAGGTGAAACTTTGAAAAAAACTTTTGAACCGCGACAAAAATATTAATATAAAAAAAAATATTGGAGATGGAATAAACTTAATGCTATGGAAATATAGCTGTGACTGTCCTCTACGCCATGGTATATGATAGCATTTATATTGACATTGTACATGTTACTTTACCCTTGGAGCTGGAGCAATTTCTTGGAGAAACTCATTACTTCTGACACGTGGTACGCCACAGATGGTCGATGCGGAACCCCTAAATATCCTTCAATTTGGCTAAAATTTCATATTCAGGGCTTTTTCACCCAACCTAACAATCCCACAAAGGGCCGTCCTAAAAATCAAAAATGATTTTTATGTGGCACCCTAATATATATATATATATATATATATATATATATATATATATATGCACTAAAATCACAAAATAACACGTGATCTTATTAATAAGCAAACAACCACAGGAAAAGGAAACACAAAGTCCGAGCGCTTTCGTGATATATTCACATTATCAAGGAGGAACAGAAAATAGACAGAGATTACAAAGTAAATGAGTTAAATAGACAAGCAAAAAATTCACAATCGGCACCTCAAATTAAAGGCCTTAAAGCCTTCTAAAGATTTTTTCAATTGATAACATAATCTGTAGGCTGCTAAATTACTAAATATAAAAGAAGTATATAGATGAAATTAGACAAAAAACCAATACAGAGAACAAAAATTATTATAATGGTTATTAACACCAATATTTAATTAAAGCAGGCAAATAATTGGCAAGAATTTAATGAAAAACAAATAGATAACGTAGATAACAAATAGATAACATAATCTGTAGGCTGCTAAATTACTAAATATAAAAGGACTATATAGATGAAATTAGACAAAACACCAGTACAGAAAACAAAAATTATTATAATGGTTATTAACACTAATATTTAATTAAAGCAGGAAATTAAGTGGCCAGAAATTAATGAAAACAAAGGGAATGGTGCCATCGTCTTACAGAATATTACAAAATTTTTTCTACAAACAGTCTGGAAAAATTGTTTTCCCAAAAGCAACCCAGTTGAAAAGTCCAATAAACCCCCCAGCAACCAAAGATTATACACGAAAGAAATATTACAATTAAAATAGACACATAAGAATGTTAACAGTTCTTACAATAATATTTATTTATTTAACCAGGGCAAACCATTAAGGGGCAAGAATGCAGTCAAGAAAACAGTATATAAAATCCCTTGCACAATATGTAATAAATTTTACATTGGCCAAACTGGTAAGACCCTTGAGTTACGTATTAAACAGCATCAATACAGTATAAGAAGTGGCCAGGAATCTAACGCCATTTTCATTCACGTAAGAGATACTAATCATCCCATTGATTGGAAAAATGCTTCCAAATTAAGGTTTAGTAAATCTATTGTTAGCAGAAATATACTGGAATCAAGTGTGATCAAGAATAATGCGGATTTGGTCCTTAATATTAGTCCTGGGTTGTATAAACTAGATTCGTGCATTGTCAGAAAGCTGGCGAAGGGCCTACTGTTTTCTTGACTGCATTCTTGCCCCTTAATGGTTTGACCTGGTTAAATAAATAAATATTATTGTAAGAACTGTTAACATTCTTATGTGTCTATTTTAATTGTAATATTTCTTTCGTGTATAATCTTTGGTTGCTGGGGGGTTTATTTGACTTTTCAACTGGGTTGCTTTTGGGAAAACAATTTTTCCAGACTGTTTGTATAAAATTTTTTGTAATATTCTGTAAGACGATGGCACCATTCCCTTTGTTTTCATTAATTTCTGGCCACTTAATTTCCTGCTTTAATTAAATATTAGTGTTAATAACCATTATAATAATTTTTGTTTTCTGTACTGGTGTTTTGTCTAATTTCATCTATATAGTCCTTTTATATTCAGTAATTTAGCAGCCTACAGATTATGTTATCTATTTGTTATCTACGTTATCTATTTGATTTTCATTAAATTCTTGCCAATTAATTGCCTGCTTTAATTAAATATTAGTGTTAATAACCATTATAATAATTTTTGTTCTCTGTATTGTTTTTTTTGTCTAATTTCATCTATACACTTCTTTTATATTTAGTAATTTAGGAGCCTACAGATTATGTTATCAATTGAAAAAATCTTTAGAGGGCTTTAAGGCCTTTAATTTGAGGTGCCGATTGTGAATTTTTTGCTTGTCTATTTAACTCATTTACTTTGTAATCTCTGTCTATTTTCTGTTCCTCCTTAATAATGTGAATATATCACGAAAGCGCTCGGACTTTGTGTTTCCTTTTCCCTGTGGTTGTTTGCTTATATATATATATATATATATATATATATATATATATATATATATATATATATATATATACTGTTATATATATATATATATATATATATATATATATATATATATATATTTATAATATATATATATATATATATATATATTTTTTTTCTTTCTCTAATTTACCGCCGATTCGTACCTATAGAAAGCGGTACATATCTCGGCGAGGCAGTGGGTGGGTGGTGTTACTGTGCTGGGGGTTGTAGACTAGGGGAGTGAGTAAGGGTCAGTTGCTGGATAGTGGGAAGGAGGGGTATCGTTTTAGATGCGATGGAGCAGATGGGAGTGAGTAAGGAAGAAGAAAATCGCTTCCATTGAAAAGTGGTGGCCTTCGGCGAGTATGGCTCGTAGACGGTCGGGTATGGGATTTTCGGCCGAGAAAGGGAAACACCTGCGACGAAGAGCGGACAACTTTGAGCATTCCACCAGGAGGTGTATGACAGTGATAGGGTTATGGCAGGTAGGGCAAAGCGGGGCTGGCGATTTCGCCAAAAGGTGTCTGTGGGTGATGCGGGTGTGGCCTAGGCGGAGACGGGCTAGAATTACTTCTTTATGGCGGGACCGGTGGAATGAGGAGGCCTAGTATCCTATTTGTGGCTTGATCATGTGGAGTTTATTTTGTGTGGCCTGGTCCCATTCCCGCTGCCATATGGAGCGGAAGTGGGAGCGGAAAGTCGGGAAGAAGTAGGAGAAGGGGAGGGGTCGGGAGGAGGCCGGCAGTGAGGAGGCCGACTTTGCCGTGCGGTCCGCCTCCTCGTTACCCTGGATGCCGACATGAGCCGGGACCCAGCAGAAGGCGACTGTCTTGTGTTGGAAGGCCGTTAAAAAGTGGAAGGTTTGCTGGATGGTACAGACGAGCGGGTGAAGAGTTAAATCTTTCTAGGGAGAGAAGTGCGCTTTGGGAATCTGAATAAATGACGAAAGAGCTGGCAGAGTGGGTGCGCACAATACCGAGGGCCTCCGTAATCGCGAAAAGTTCCGCCGAAAAAACGGAGGCCTCGCGGGGCAGGCCGACGACCCTGGAAAGCGGCTGGGACAGAATCACCGCTGATGAGGCCACACCAGCTTCCGAGCGGGAACAATCTGTGTAAATGGCGACTGCGTCCGGGCGTTGGGTTGCGTGTTCAAGGAAGAGTGACCTGTATATCATGGCGCTCGCGGTATTCTTTGGTAAGGAACACAGATCCCTGCAAAACTTGATAGGGGTGAGGAGGCAATGTGAGACCGTGTTCATCACGACGGAGAAGCAGAGAACACTGGGGATGCTTCCCTGTGGGACCCCGTCCTCCTGCACGAAGGTGTCAGAGAGGACTGAGCCCACCCGGACTTTAAAGGTCCGGGAGGAAAGGAAGCCCCTGATGAAGATCGGCATGGCTCCGACGAGGCCCAGATGTCGGAGCTGACCGAGGATCATTGCTCGACTGGTGGTGTCATAGGCCTTCTGGATGTCGAAAAAAATTGACAGTACGAACTGTCCATTGTCGAAGGCATCCTGTATTTCTCGGCTGAGAAGCAGGAGGGGATCAGTGGTGGAGCGGAATTGTCTGAAACCGGACTGGGTAGCGGGGAAGGAATTGCTATTTTCAAGGACGAACGATAATCGCGTAGCGACCATTTTTTAGAGGATTTTGCAGGCACAACACGTCAGGGCGATTGGTCTGTAGTTTGTGGGGTCCAGGGAATCTTTGCCGGGTTTGGGGATAGGGATGACGTGGGCCTCCTTCCACCTAGAGGGGAAGGCGCCCTCTATCCATATGCGATTGTATAAGTCTAGCAGGAAAATCTGTAAGGTAGTGTGGATGTGCTGGATCATGCCGTACGGAATACCGTCCGGACCGGGACAAGGGGATCGTCGAGAGGCCAGTGCCTCCTGTAGTTCACGCATGGTAAACAATGGGTTGTAGTTGCTGTCTATGGACGGTGGAGAGGTGCTGCAGAGGAAGAAACGGCGGCGAAGGTAGAAGCGAGGTGGTTTTCCACCGACTTGGGCTCACATAGGAGTCCTTCATTAGTCCGGAGGACCGGGGATCGGGAGGGGACATGTCACCTCTCGACACCCCGTACCTTCTTCCAGATGGTAGCCGAAGGTGTGGTGAAGGTGATGCCGGACACAAAGGCACGCCAAGAGGTTCGGCACGCTGTCTTCATTGTGCGGCGGGCGATGGCCCTGGCCCGCTGCATCTCCGTGCGATGGATGGGGAGTCGCGTCTGGTAGAAGCGCCGAGTTGCCTTCTTGGCGCGCACTCCGGGGTCCACCAAGGCACCCGTCGGGCGCGGGGGTAGGTGGAGGATCGTGGTACGCTAGTGCTTGCAGCCGCTAGAACGACGGACTCGAAATATGCGATGCAGTCGTCGATGGGTGGGAAGTGGGCAATTGTAAGGGTTGTATACGTGTTGTCACGGAAGCGGGCCCAATTCGCGTTGGTAGTAACCCACCTTACCGGTACCTGAACAGTCTGGTCGGGTCGATTGAGCGTGAGTTGAATGGGGAAATGGTCACTTCCATGGTCCTCTCGGAGGACTTGCCACGTGAAATCTAGGAGGGCATCAGTTGAAACGAGGGACAGGTCTATACAGGATGGAGTGCAGGTGGCGGCATGGTAGAATGTAGGAGAGCCATCATTGAGGCACTCGAAGGAGAGCTCGGTCATGACAGATATCAGAGTTGGGGTGGCGACTATTGAAATCGCCCAGTAGTAGGAAGGGCCTGGGGATTTGTTGTACGACTTCCACCAGGTCATCGCGGGAGACTTGAGCTTGGGGGGGTGAGGTAGATTGAGCAGACGGTGTACTCTCTATCCAGAGAGAGCCGGGCGGCAATCACCTGTAGCGGGGACCGGATGGAGAGATTGTGGAAGGGGACTGCGTGGTGTACGAGAATGGCAGCTCCCGTTCGAGTCCAGGTAGGAGGCGGGATGGCGATGCAAGAATAACCAGTAGGGCAGGGCATGGGCCTCGTCACCAGGATTAGCTCCTGGAGACAGACACACACCGGACGGGAAGTGGCAATCAAGGAGTTAAGGCCTTCATAGTTCGCGAATATTCCTCTACAGTTCCAGCGGACTATTGTGGTTTTCGGGGGATCCATTAGTTGATGAAGGGGGATGGATAAAGGTGTAGGTGCTAGGAGGTTGGAGTGTGAAGGGAGATCTGGAGTTCGCGAAATTGAAGGATGGGTCGGGAGCATGGTTGGCTATCTACCGTTCACCAGGGAAGGAGTCGGTCGAATCGGCCGAGCGAGACCGGAGGCGTGGATCACGGCAGACAGAGGAACATCGTGGGCTGAGAGGGTCAGAAGTGTTTTGACGGGCTTCTGTGGTCGGGCCAGGATAGGCACGTTAACCCCAAAAGTGGCGCCACCCCGCCTGTCCGGGGTCTCACGGCGGACCCTAGGTGGCGACAGGGGGTACCAAAGGACCGGGCGGGTGGGAGGGAGGGCGTACTCAGGGTGGCTGACAAGGAGGGGCCGGGGATGTTGGGGGGTAAGTACTATTGGGGTGGAAGGAGGTGAACCAGAGTGGTCTCGTGGAGGGTGGAGAAAATGGCACCAGGAGGCAAGGGCAGATCCATGAGACTCGTGGGCGCGGCCGAGCTCCCCTCGGTCACACCGTGCAGCTGCGCCAGGGCCGCATCCACTGGATCCTCGGGGGAGAGGATATTGTTCAGATTGGGTCTCGTCGTAGGGGCGGGTCATGGATTTCAGCTACTATTGTCAGAGTCTGTGGGTAGAGTGGTGGGACTTCTGCGATGGGGAGAGATGGACATAGTAGACGTAGCGGGCGGTGTGAGGGTCCGAACCGTCTTCTTGGTTCTAGGGGAAGAGGGAGAGACACGTGGAAGGCCGGAGGGTCTGGCGACTCGCTCCGGCGTCTCAGCCTCGACGGCAGGTTCGGGCGTGTGCAGAGAGTACTGGGAAGGCAGGGTTTGAGGTGGATGGGGCCTGGGTGTCCTGGTCCCAGACTCCTGGGGGGTTCGTGGCAGGTGAGGTGCGGGAAGAGGAGGGATGGGGGGGACAGGAGACCGTCGGGTCCTGCGAGGATTTTCTTTGGGGGGACAGGGAGCAGTGGCTGGGGGGGGGGGTTCGGCGGCAGGCCAGGGCGGCGTGCCGAGATGATAGAGCCGAGAGCAGCGGCATAAGACACCCCCGGCCTCACCTCCCGACTCCGCACCCTGTCTCGTGCCTCACGGGGGCTAAGGAAGTCCGTTACTTGTAGGCCTCGGACCTCCTTCTCGAACTTGAAGAAAAGGCATTCGCGGGATGAAGAGGGGTGTGCGCCTTCACAGTTGGAGCATTTGGGTGTGTTGGGGCACCTGTCAGGGTGAGCGAGTTGTCCACAGTGAACACACAGTTGATGCGGCTGCCGACAAACGGAGCTAACGTGTCCAAACTTGTTGCATTTAAAGCAACGGGTCGGGTCTGTGATGTATGGGCGGATAGAAAACTCGCATGACGCGCGGTCTCTCATACCCCATACAATGCGGTCGGGGGGGATTAAGGTATTGAAAGGAGCAGACGTGGGGTGGGGGAGGGGGTGCTTCCCTGTCGGGATATGAAGCGATAAATCTTAGTGACTCCTTGGGGTGCGAGGTCCTCCAGGAGCTCGTTCACTGCGATCGACAATAGGCGGGTGGCGTAAATAGTACCCTGACTCAGGTTCAGGCGAGGGTGTGGGGAAACGGACACCAAGCATCCAAGGACCTCAGTGACGGAGAGTAGGGCTTTTGTCTCTGCGGCTGAGCGTGATTTTACGAGGAGGGAGCCATCCCTCTGTGGGCGTACGTCATAGCGGCTGCAGTTGCTGTGGGTTCGGATCGCCTGGAACGTCCGTTCAGAGTTGGTCGGGAGGGACCCAGATGTAGGCTGAATCACCAGGAATTTGTGGATACTTGGAAGGGAGAGGGAGGCTGTAGAGTCGAAATGGACTGGGATATTCAACGGTCAATAGGACGGCCGTGAATGCCGGCTTCCCCGTCCGCCGCGGTGCTCTCTCCGTGGGGAGGTGGGCTGACGGCGGGTGAGGGGGGCAAATGGGGAGAGCAAGAAGCCGGGTTGTGGGGACAACTCCTCGGTGGAACTTGACTTGCCCGAAGGTGGCTGAGGTGGGCTGGGGCGAGACCCCTGCTCCAGAGAGTGTAGGACCAACGGCATGGTCGAGGGACGGACTGGGGTCGGCAACGGAAAAGGAGAGTGCAAGCGTTCCGCTTCCACAGGGGGGTCAACCCCATCAGGTTGCGGTCTTCCAGTGGTAGAGGACTCGAGGGCCTGGTTGCCCACCACCCGAGTGTTGAAAGAAGTAGTAGTCCAGGAATGAGAAGCAGTAGTCGTAAGCCGAGGGGTAGAAGTATCCATAGCGAACAAAAGAGAACTTCATCCCCCGCGCACATCTAGCCACCACCGACTCCAACAAGGGAAAGGCGAATCATGGGCACACTTGGTCCCACCGCCAATAGATGTCACGCAAGGGAGATACACCCGAACCCAGTCCCTGTGCCTGAAAGGCGGCCACTCTTATCCAACGCGCGGTGAAAAGTGGCAGGGACAGGGCTTGGGTTTGGTTGAAAAGCGACAAGGGTGCAGGGCAACCACCTCCCACACCCAAGGGCCTAGGAAGGGGTCAAAATCAAGCTCCAAAAAACAACGCCAAAAAAGAGAGAGAAGCCAGAAAGAATGGGTGAAAGGAGAAAGAAAGAAAAAGAAGCAGATCAGCCGGGTCCCCAAACGGGTCCAATGGTCCACGAGGGCAGAGAAAGCCCTTACAACGAAGAAAGGTGTATTCCCACATTCGTCACAGAGGGACGGGCCCTATCGCTCCGGACAAAGCAAAGGGAATAAATATATATATATGTATATATATATATATATATATATATATATATATATATATATATATATATATCAGGGATGGGAAACCGAAATGAATTTCGATTCGAGTTTCGATTTCAGTTCATAGTTTTGAGAAATATCGATTTCGGTTTCGATTTCGGTTTTTTCATTTTTTTTCGATTCAGGTTTTTTTTCGATTTCGGTTTTTCATATATCGATTTCGATTCGAGTTTCGATTTCGATTTCAGTTTCTCAGATTTCAATATAATATGTTCATTATTTACATATAATATGAGCTTTTATCTGTTATTTCTGCACACTTATTCCAAATAAAAAAGTTGTGCTATTGGATGATTATTTACATTTAATCAGTACTATATCTTGAAGTTGTCTTCATTTTTTTTCAGTAACTTTTTCATATTATTTGTACAACTTCCCAATTAAGTTGTAAGATTATCTTGATTTTGCATCAGTGGAAAATAACATGGTTGCTAGTAGATAAATTTGTAATTAATAATATTTAGAAGGAAATTAAACAAAAAAAAAGTGGTAACATTTTATTAAATGTACAACAATTATAATTACGAGTTAAAATTTGATCGAACAACTAAAATGTTGTCTATGTTTTCAGGTAATAAATTGTTCCTTTGAGGACTTAAAACCATTCTAAAAATAGAAAATAGTCTTTCTACGCTTACTTGAGTCATAGGAGAAGCATGCACAACTAAAGCTAATTTATACAGATCTTCATATTTAAATTTCATAGCATTCCACCGGGTAATTAAATTTGTTTCTGCTGGTACCCTATCAACGCGTAGAAAATCCTTAAAAGATGAAAGGATGTCAAAGTTCTTTTCACTCTTTGCACTTTCCCTGTACTTTTCAGCAGATCGAAGTAAACTTTCTAAATCATCTTCACATTGAGCGAGTGTCAATTTTGATTGTCCTGCAATCTTCGTTTCTGTTTGGTCTTCATTCATTCGATTTGCAGCAATTGCAGCAAAAGCAGCTGTGACACCACAGCTGTGACACATGCAAGTAATAACTGGTTTTTTTTCAAAGTAATGGTGGGATAGAACTGCCCACATACACTAACCACTAACCATTAACCACTAACCATTAATTTTCAGGAATACAAATTAAGTACAAATCCAAACACTGGATATGAGCTGCAGCGTAAATTAAACTTAGAACTTATTAGCGTTCCTAACCACGCGGATGCAAGTACAAGACTTTTCGATGCGAACAGAGCAAACTCAAGATAAAGACTGAGAAAATTTCTGCGCTGTACATAGCAACAGATTCACATCGCTCATCTGGCAGCCGCACAAATTCTGCCAGACACGGGTGAAATTTTGAACGCGGATACAAATTGGACACTGATACAAATTCTGACTACCTTTGTCATAAATTAGAAAAATTATGGGAAACTGTGGAATATAATTTCCACATGCACAAGCCACGCTCTTTCTTAAAAGAAGACGTTTGCGAAATAACAACTTCACTTTCTTTTCGTCTCTTTATATAAAGCGTAATTTGATCTTTATATTTATGAATAAGTCAGATCTTTGTACTCAAATGATCTCAATTTTGGAAGCATTAGGATTATTCGTGTCTTATCTTCCAAAGTATCATAAAATTCCAACAAGTGACTGTCATTAGTGGTTCTCAGCTCATTTAGAGGATTAACAAAATTTCCCAGGCAATGATGTTTCCGGCGAATGACATGGAATCCTCCAATTGATATTTGGTTTCTAATTCTCTCTTTCTCATAAAGACGCTCTTAGTTGCTGCTAAATACTAATAGGGACCCGCCTAAAACTGCCCTCCTTTGAGGGAGGAGAATATATTTATCAGATCAAATGCAGTCAAAGCACCATGTTTTCTATTTTTATATATAAAAAAATCAGGGATAAATAAACAAAACTGGATGGAATGTAAGGAAGCTAATACATCTTAAAATTTCACGCCTTTATGTTACCCTATTTGAGGAGTCGGGTATCATAAAAGTAGCCCTGTCTTTAATCCCCGGAAGTTGGTCAACTCTCCTTTAATAGAAAGCAGTTTGAATATTACATTTTATTTCTTAATTTCGGTTTGAACTGATATTTTTATCGATTTCGATTCAAGTTTTTTATTCTTTTCGGTTTCGGTCTAAATTTCGATTTCGGTTTTTCCAAAAATATCAGTTTCGTTTTTTTTCGATTTCGCTTCAAGAAAAAATATCGGTTTTATCGGTTTATCGATTTCGATTCGGTTTCCCATCCCTGATATATATATATATATATATATATATATATATATATCAGGGATATATATATATATATTATATATATATATATATATCGCCGCACCGCAATACTGAAATTTCGCACCTCAAACAAGCTCTTAGGACGCTTCTTATCGCTCAGTACCAAACTTTTACCGAATGGTTGTGAAAACAATCCGAACAACTCAATTGAAGTAGCTCATTTCTCATCTCGACTAGTGTAACAGTCGAGCACGGAATTAAGGGTTAGAACATTTTTTTCGTCTCGAATAAAGTTGAGAGAGGGAGACAGAGAGTTAATTAAATATTAATTTACAGAAAACCTATTGGGTGTACGGCACACACCTAGCACACCCTGAATATACACCCCTGATAATTTTCAAGATATTATCTTAGGCCTATATCAGGTATACTGCATTCATTTTTAATTTTAAAAGTTATCAAATTTTGCTTATACTGCCTTTAAATTCAGGCACTTTGTAAACTAATGCATTGCAGTCAGAAATGATGGCCCTATAGCCCCTACTGCGTAGCTCGGTCAATTTATTATTAAAAAAAATTTTCCCTTTGGCCCACCTGCCCACTAGCTCACCAGCCCATCGGGAAAATTCCCGAACTCTCGATAGTCCAGTCCGTCACTGTTGCCTAGTGAGCGATATATTACAAAACTGTTTTGTGGATTAAATTTGGAAAAGTCTGAAAACCACTTATTTAGGCAATAGGAGTTTGAATCTTTTAAACTCGTCACTTCAATCATTTTGAAATTTTCAATTTTTTCTTAGACTATATATACGTAAGCCTCAGTGAAATGTTTTCCTTAACCGTCATCCACGCAGCCATCAAATCAGATTTGTAGTAAAATTATGAAGAGAATAAACTTTATTACGTAAATTCAGCCTTTATTTTAAGTCCACTGAAAAAATTTAAAGCAACTTAAGTAGGCTGACCATATTTCCTTGAGACAAAAACGGGACATTGGGATGGCAAAAAAGGGACGGGGGTTATGTAATATTCTGTATTCATGAAAAAGTAAGTACATAAACATATTGAGCTTACAATTATTCTTCAGTGACAGAACCCATAAAAAAAACGGTACTGTCCCGTTCAAAACGGTACGTATGGTCACTGGTCAGCCTAAACTTAAGCCAAGAGTGTATTTCTAGTTTCCTACAACGTGGATTCCTCAAACTACTACAAAATATGAACATAATGAGATAAATTCACTTTACATACACAAAAATATGGTAATGAAAAAAAATCAAGAACAAACAAAAATTCCTCTGACTAAAAATAACCTAAATACAGAGAAAGCAAAAATCAGGATTGCAATTAAATGTTAACCCTTTAGCGTACAGTGTTAACTTTACTGATTTTGTTCTGGCTAACGCCAGACGATTTTTCTCGGAAAAGACCTCTGTGCAGTAAAGAGTTAACATGCGGTAGTCAACAAAGGATGTGATGTGGGTAAGTAATTTTTATCGAGCATAAAAAGCCTAAATAAAAGTTCTATAAAAGTAATTTCAAAATATTGATCATCAAATGGAAGTAATATGCAATGAAAAGTAGTTCGAATGCAAATTCCTCTAACTGAAGTCCACAATATAAGCAGGATAGTACTCTTGCTTGTTGTATTTCACGAACACTGTCGGGCTCTCAACATCATCAGTGGTACTGTCGAATAGTGTATCGAGAAGAGGGTTCTCTGGTGGTCGTGTCATGTTCTCACATCCTGCTGCAAGTTTTCCAGTTATGACATCAGCGACGAGCATCATCTTGTTGCCTGTAAAATCCTTTGAACATCGACTGGCTGCATCAGACGCGCTGAGGAACAAACAAAAGATATCAGATGGCATAAGGAGTTGGGTTGAATTGAGTTTCACTGAAGTGGATGCGGTCAGCTTTACCAAGGGGTTAAGTTAGATTAGATTAGTACTTACAACTTAGTAGTGCGGCTGTTCTCAGTTAAATCTAAGATGGACTGTAATGGATTGGGTTGAGTTGGTTTAGATACAAGTAGACGAGTAAAAATAGAAATATTCTGTTTTCGGTTGGTTGGGTTGGGTTGGGTTGGCTTTGAAAAAGGTTAGGTCCAGTTTAAAAATTTATTTTGCCTAAAATCAAATTTTATCACTGATGTAGCAAGAGAGTCAAAGTCCAATCTTATTTATTTATATTATTATTATTATTATTATTGTGAAACCTACTTACCGAACTAAACTGAGGGTACGATATTTAATCTTGTACTAAAACACGTGCTAGAAAACCAGAGCCAATTTCAAATATAAAGTCCGTATCTATTTCAGTGAAACCGTAGCAAAAAGGGTAAACTTCAATAACAATATAATAGAAGGCATACATTTAATGAATACTTAAGCATATGATTCTACATGAGCACTATGTAAAAACTATACGCGCTCACAACATGGTATCATATGTGGTACATTTATTTCATAATTAAATATAAATTATTAATTAATTGAATTAAATATCTATACAAAATTGCCTCGGGATTGGCGACATAGCCTATTGGGAATGAAATAATTGCCATACGTACAAAGAACCTGTATGTATGAATCAGCCTCACATAGCAACAAGAAAACCCAATTTATTGTTTAGTCTACCACAGAGAAGTAGACCAAACAAAATTTTGCTAGATCGGCAAATAATAATGAAAATACAAGCGAACCAAGGAACGGCTCTCGGGGCTGTTTATGTTACAGCGAACGCTTTGAACAGGGAGGATGTGCTTCTGTCTTCCCTAAAGTTCTGAGTGAATTCCTTATAATAAACTTAATACATAAAATAAGGATAGGCCTATCCCCTAAAGTGTTTATATTGTAACTGCCTATATTTATTACAAGAAGTTAACTCAATGAGTAACTCCATCGTGGCGGCCCTACACCGAAAATGATCGTAACGCCCTACATCGAAACAAACTAAGACCCAGCAAAAAAATAAGGTGAGGCAATTTCATTTTCATTCTAATGTAGGCGTCTAAAATCCCGACGCTAAAAAATTACCGTAATCATATAACTATAAAGAGGTCCTTTTAACAACCTACATATTCATAACTCTCTAACGAAAAAGCATAGGGCTTTTGTCGGTAACCCTCCACTGAAGTCTGCTGGAAATTTCCAACGGATGAGATCACAGGCAATCAATCCATAGCCCTATATAGTTTTTTCATATGGTGGCCCTGTGTATGGGGAACTAACCCCTCTAAAATTTACACTGGCACGCAGTGGCTAGGCTTAGCTCATTAGGCCTAACCCCAATTTCAACCGTAACCCCACTATAGTTTTTTCATATGGTGGCCTATGCAACTGGGAACCGATCCCTTTACCTTTACAAAACCGAAACAAAGGCTTGTTCATTTAACAGGCATAACTTATTTTAGGTCCTAAAAAAATAGGCCCACAACATTAAGCCTATTTAACAGGTTCCTACTCTTCAAACTCAAAACAAAGCCTTGTTAATTTAACAGATTTAACTCATTTGAGGTCCTATCAAATAATAGGCCCAAACATAAGCCTACTTAGTAGGCCCAAAATAGGCCTATTTAGTAGGCCCACCTTACTTTACCTTACATAATAAGCCTACCTCTTAAAGTAGGCCTTACTCTTTACACTCAAGGCCTATCCTAACTAAAAACACTAAATTTATAATTCAACCTGTGGTGTAGGTTATAAAATTTATTTCAGCAATTTAACTTACTCATAAGACTCATTAACATGACAAAATTCGACTCAGAACTGTAACATCACAAAGACCTAAAGCAATTGCACAAATTCAAACCTACACCCACCTAACACCTATTCGTGACCCTATTCCAACCTATACCAAGTCCTATTTGACATATAGGCATACCAAGTCCTATTTGACATATAGGCCCAACCTATTCCAAGTCCTATTTGACATATAGGCCCAACCTATTCCAAATCCTATTTGACATATAGGCATACCAAGTCCTATTTGACATATAGGCCCAACCTATACCAAGTCCTATTTGACATATAGGCCCAACCTATTCCAAATCCTATTTGACATATAGGCATACCAAGTCCTATTTGACATATAGGCCCAACCTATTCCAAATCCTATTTGACATATAGTCATAAAACAGACAAGGCTCGATATAAGGGTCTCAAATGCAACGTTTGAGGATCTTTACTCAGCCAAATTGATTAACCTAATCCAAAACCCAAAAATAAAACCCTATAACAAAATACACATTTACACACATACGTACGGTACAGTATATAAATATATACATACGACTCCAAACATCCAATTCTTCTTTTAAAGGGAGAATCACAACAGATTTCATCAACAGACACATACATTCCTTGCAAACAGATTGGATTCCTTCAAAACCCCAAACCTTCCAGACCTACCTGTAGGATACTATCATACACAACATTTACTCATTCATAACTACGGGTATTGACTTCATTGGAGTGGTGAATCCAAGTTTTGAAGACCAACTGGATTCGGAGAAATGCAACACACACACACACACACCACACACACACACACACTACTCTTTCCATGTGTCTCAAACACAACAACCTGTCTAAACATAACCAAGGATCGGAGAGTAAAAGCCTTTATTGCTGCGCTCTGATTCTGTGCACATAATTTTGTGCCAAAATTTATGTGGTTAGACAGTGACACGTACAAACAAACTACTCTACTCTAAAGGGTTTTATGGCTACTTTGGCCATAGCCCAAACTACTATTTCAAAGGGCCTTGGTCTACCTTGGCCATAGCCCAACAAATCATGAAAGGGCTGATGGCCTACCCTTGGCCATAGCCCAACAATTCATCAAACGGCTGATGGCCTACCCTTGGCCATAGCCCAACAAATTCATGAAAAGGCTGATGGCCTACCTCGGCCATAGCCCAACCTATTCATGAAGGGGTTTGTGGCCTCCCTTGGCCACAGACCAAACTATTACAAGGGTCTTGTCGCCTTCCTTGGCCACAGACCAAACTATTACAAGGGTCTTGTGGCCTTCCTTGGCCACAGACCAAACTATTACAAGGGTTTTGTGGCCTCCCCTTGGCCACAGACCAAAATTACAAGTGTCTTGTGGCCTACCTTGGCCGCGACCCAAACTATTACAAGGGCTTTGTGGCCTCCCATTGGCCACATCCCAAACTATTACAAGGGTCTTGTGGCCTCCCATGGCCACAGACCAAACTATTACAAGGGTTTTGTGGCCTCCCCTTGGCCACAGACCAAACTACTACAAGGGTCTTGTGGCCTTCCTTGGCCACAGACCAAACTATTACAAGGGTTTTGTGGCCTCCCCTTGGCCACAGACCAAACTATTACAAGGGTCTTGTGGCCTCCCATGGCCACAGACCAAACTATTACAATGGTCTTGTGGCCTACCTTGGCCACAACCCAAACTATAACAAGGGTCTTGTGGCCTAACTTGGCCACAACCCAAACTATAACAAGGGTCTTGTGGCCTACCTTGGCCACAACCCAAACTATTACAAGGGTCTTGTGGCCTACCTTGGCCACAACCAAAACTATAACAAGGGTCTTGTGGCCTACCTCCACAGACCAAACTATTACAAGGGTCTTGTGGCCTTCCTTGGCCACAGACCAAACTATGACAAGGGTCTTGTGGCCTTCCTTGGTCACAGACCAAACTATTACAAGGGTTTTGTGGCCTCCCCTTGGCCACAGCCCAAACTATTACAAGGGTTTTGTGGCCTACCTTGGCCACAACCCAAACTATTACGAGGGTTTTGTGGCCTCCCCTTGGCCACAGCCCAAACTATTACAAGGGTTTTATGGCCTCCCATGGCCAGAGACCAAGCAACACAAAAACAGTACAGGATTCAAAGCCCCAAGCCCTCCAGATCTACCTGTGGAGGAGTAACATTTACTCCACTAAAACTACGGGTATTGACTAGTCTGAAGTGGTAGGAGGTTTGAATACAGTACAAATTCTTTAAACCAAACAACACAACATGGAAGTACAGTACATTTCAATTAACTCACCAACGTAAGTAGTATAGCCGCAAAAGGGGAGAGTGCAGGAATGTTGCAGGTTATTATGTAATGTTGCAAAGGGGGTGGGGGTGTTGCAAAGGGGGTGGGGGTTGTTGCAAAGGGGGTGGGGGTTGTTGCAAAGGGGGCGGGGGTTGTTGCAAAGGGGGGAACTTGGAGGCGGCGTTATCCCCCAAGAGAAAGGAGGAGGAAGAGGAGAGAAAGGAGGAGAGGTGTTCACCTGGCAGGAGCCAAGTGCACATTAAGACTTCCAGCCGAGTTGGCGTTGTTTTATAGGCTCCTAATCAGCCAGTTGGCGTAAATGGCTTGAGTTGCCAGATACCGCGATACCATTGTATACATTATTATAGACTCCTAATCAGCCAGTTGGCTGTAAATGGTTGTCAGATATCTCTTTTTAGCAGTATTATTGCATACATTATTATTATATACGCCTAATCAGCCAGTTGGCTGAGTTGCCAGATAGCGCCATGTATTCCATTGTATACACTATTATAGACTCCTAATCAGCTAGTTGGCTTAGAAGGCTTAAATATTGCCAGATACCGTTGTATACATTATTAGAATACCGGTAGTAGAAGGCATAACAATAAACAACATTGCATCATTCTTTTTATTATAAATATATGGAAAATAAATATACATTTCAATATGTACATAACAGAAATATATACACACAATTATATATAAAATAAATATACATTTCATATACACTTCAATATGTACATAACAGTACAGGAGAAATACACACACACACAATTATGGTGATATATAAAATAAAATATACATTTCATATACACTTCAATAGAAATATGTACATAACAGTACAGGAGAAATATCAAGCAAAATATATATATATATATATATATATATATATATATATATATATATATAAACAAATCAATAGAAATATGGTATAATCGGGGAAATGTCAAGCAAAATATATATATACAATTCACTTTTTTTTCAAAATACTAAACTCGGTCTTAATCGAGTTTACAATTACATCATTATTGCTCTGCATTACGCAGTATATGCGGCTTAATAATATTTCACCGCTTAAAGTATAGGGAAACCTGTATTCGATATGAATGGCTTTCATATCGTTCAGTACTACTTTTGTTCCCACTTTGCAACCGGTTGGTAAGTCATCTTTAAACACGTCTAGAATACAATCAAAAGCACGCACAAAGAGTTCATCGTTAGCTACATTATTAAACACAAGTTTATAAGAACGCTTTTCCAATCGAGGGTTTATTTCTACCGACTCGAGCTTTTCAATCGTGAACTCACTCAACATAGCGGCAATTGAAATAATCTTCTAAATCGTTACGACAACTGCGCGTTATATAAAGAAATAGTTCTTCAGGGTGAACGGTGTAGGTGAGCTCAGCCTTGTACCGATCAATTGCTTTGTACCAAAGTTCATGGTATTTCAAAGAGTCTAAACTTTTTAAATAAACGTCCAGCACTAGACCATTCTCACCAGCCCTACACTCGGTAAACCCATCGAGCAGAGCGGTGTAGGCGTATTCAAGTACTTTATCAAAATAAAGCATGTCCGTAACACACGCGTCTAATATAGGTTTCAGTTTACGGAATCCGACGATTTCAAACATTCTGTCGAGGATGAAACGGTTTCGCGTAGGAATAAGAGCGTTATTATCAGAAGCATTCTTCCACATCAGCCTTATATCAATGCACGGCCGATCGTTATTTATACACAACGTACATACAACGGCGTATGAGGGCGCGTCACTAATCTGCTCTCTTCTTGTACCTACGTTAGCAGGTATTTTATAACGATCTTCACACCACTTATCAACTATCACAAAGATTCTATTCATCTCCTCGATACTTAAATAAACCCGTTTGTTTGTCGGTCTACATTCCGTTTCCAGTACATAGCTAATGGTACCGGATTTACGTCTGAACACGCGCAACGATTTCGTCACGGACACATCGTACGAGGCGTTGAGAATGCTGCTCAAAGGAAGTTCCATCGTATTCGAGGAGCGCACGTCCACTCGGTTCAAGCTCTGAGATAACTATGAGCCGTGTGAGGCACAGGCAGGAATGGTTCGACGGGCGGCTGACTCGATGATACGTGAATGGGCTTGTTCCGCGAGTCGAATTGTTGCACATATTTGTTTTTCCGTTTCGTCACTACCAGCCTACGCACTTTGGATAAGAACTAGGAGCTAATCATCTCCACACTCCGGCGCACTATTTGAGAGGAACATATGCTCATATTTTTCCTTTCTACCCATCAAACGATACTCGTCTCTAAAATCTGTTAAAAACTCACGCATGGCACTAGCCACAACCTCACTACGAACCTCATCATGATATACGTTAATATAGTGATAAAAACACCTAAGATTGTCCATGATCACGAGATTCACATTTTCAGACGTAGGGTATGAGTATCGACATGGTGTAGCATGACGTAATACCGCTTGTCACACACACCATCCACAAGGCTCATTATCCATACCTGCTGCTTCTCTTCTGCACGCGTTGTTTCTTTTACTTCACGGTGTATGTGAGACTTTATAAAGTTTAGCCCTGCAGCATACTTCAGCACATCGTCTGTGCAACGAAAGCCTTCAACAGTCTCACCAGAACATCCGTAGAGTATTTGTACATCTTGGAACTTCGCACAATCCAATGTGGTTTTAAAAGAGGCATAGGAGGGGGATAGGAAGTTTTTCGGTATCCACCACATCCTCACACTTTACTGAATACCATTTCATAAACGTTGTGCAAGCGATATTAAAGGTAGCCATTTCAATATACGTCTGATCTGAGTACACGTCTGATCTCTCGGGCTTACTCTAGTCGACTGACCACGCAGGGACTCCCAGAGAGTAGCATGACTCACGCAGTGGGCGGAGCTTAGAACTTTCACCTACACACACACACACACACACACACACACACACACACACAAAGGAGAAAGTGAAACGCTATTTGATTTATTGAGATATTCATATATTTACAAATACGATTCGAGATAGTCAAGTTATATATATATTTACAAATACGATTTAATAAACGAGATATTCAAGTTATATATATACATATATATTTACAAATAGATACGATTATATACAAGACGTGTGAGTTAGAAGCATCATTGGTATCCAAAGGGTACGGTATCATAGGTACCAGGTAACTGGTAACGTTTCCTATAGGTGTTACGGCACACCATCGTGCCCCTAAGTTCCTTCACGCCCCCAGCTTCTGCGCCCGAAAATTGTGGGTGCCTACAATTAGTTGGTGAGGTTGCAAACATACTAGATCCTTCAACGATCAAAGTTAACAACCTCCCGATTCGCATGGTTGAGCGTAATACCCTTTGCCTTCACGATATATTTCATTTCATCCCCTACCCTGACCCGTACCCCATAAGTCTTAGGTCCTGTTGAGATAAAAGAGTCGGCGTATGCGTCGTCCCCATACTCATCCTTGATCTCATCAGTGAGCTCGCCGAGGAACTCCCCAATAGCGGGCATGTAATCACCCTCCCTCTCTGTGAATATCACGCTATCTGTATCGGCATACAATACTCTCCGCCCAAGAGAATGCAATAGACCCCAAAGTTTTATACGGGCGTAGGCTGTTGTGAAGCTCGCCACAGGTATGTTTGTAACCCTTGAGGTATCTGTGGCAAATTCAGTGTTGTTGTACTTTATCGTAAGTATTACCTACATTCACGATCTCCATGACCTCTTTATCGGGGCATTGGCATAATCCCAGACATCGCTATAACTTTGTGCCAAATGAATGTTCCCTCTGCCGGTATTCTGCGCAAATTTTCCCCATAGACTGTTTAGACACAATTTTGCACTAAAGCGCTTGCCAGGATTCTTTACAATTTGGACACGATCAAGTTGTATACCTTCGCGGTCGCGGTAACGTTGAATATAGGCAGACTTTTCATCTTCGGTATCAACTCCTCGCGGATACCCTGATGCTTCAACCTTATCCTTCAAAAAGGTTTATATATGGTGTGAAAAGGTTGGGGAGCTTCTGAAACCTCCACACCTCGTGTATCTTCAGTATTCTATAACCATGGCGTACGGCTAGGGCCAGCTCAGGACTTGTATATACGCCTCTGATCTTACGCTGGTGGGGTATATGGTTACATTCGCCGTTATCCTCTTCCGCGCACTTCACGCACAGGGGAAACATGAGCTTGTCGTCGATAACGACAGGTAAGATCGGCATCCATAAATTGCTGGGGGGAGTACGTCTACGAAAGAGAGCCCAAAGTAATGATCATTCAAATTTTTTGAAAATTCATTGATGGAGGGTATGCTAGGTCCCACCAGTTTCTCAGGAGCGCCCACGGGGTACGGATGGCTCTTCATCACGTATGGGTATAAAGAACAGAAATCGTAGTAATGGAGCTTCACGCCCACCGTAGGTGGAAAGTATAGTCTGAATGGATTTGTACGTCCTCCAAACAAGCTATCACCACATTTGAGAGGGTCCAGCACCATTGAACGCTTGATCGTTTTTATTTCCTCACGGTATACATCGTCTGTCTCCATCCGTGCATCATATTCATGCTCCCACAAGACTTTGTGAGTGAACTGTGATCCTATAAGTTGATCGCGGGTGCGGGTCCCTGCAAGACAGTCGGCAGGAGATCTACCGTGGATATCTCCGACGATACCGCACTCAGGGCGGGGGCATCCATGCCACCAGCATCCATTAAAGGAATACACAGTCTTCACACCAGTGACACGGTTTTCACTTAACCCATCAACCCAAAAAACACGTCCATTAATCTTAATGGGTACTTCACCCGTGTTGCGGGCGTGCTTTATGTATACACCTGTTTGTTGCTGCAGGTGTATGAGCCAGTAAATAGCCTTGTGTCCGTAACTGCGGGGGTTGTTTCGGTGAATAATGGCTAAGGTGTCTTTAGGCATGAAGTTATTCTTGAACACCGTAAAACATAATGATGCGATGGTGGTTGCGACTTGCAGTGGATCGCATTTGAAACGGGCTATGTACATACTTCTAAAGGCCTGGAAACATACTCTAAGCACGCGCACATCATTCACGCAATAACGCTCACATTCATCAGCTATATTATAAGGGTTACTTTCATTAAAACTGTCGTAGTATCGATCAAAGTCTTCACGTTCATCCATGCAGTCAAAATAATGTTTGGGGGTGGTGGGCCTACGTAGTTTAAAGTCTCGCTGGTGAGGAAAGTGTATGGGAAGTATCCTTTGGAAACTTCAGCTGCTACTCCCATCACCTTGGGTAGCTTTGCTAATTTACAAGGTGTGAATAATAAAGTATCTTTAAATTGTACATTGCCTCTTATCTGCATCTGTATTAATTTGTTGCCTCTTTTCAATGGATCACCTGTAAATATCTCAGAGGATTCGTGTTCAAGCAACTCCTTATAAAGGAACTGCGTGTCAAACTTTGCCCCGTTATGGGCGAGAATATACACAGTCATTTTTTTGAACTTGTCGGCTAACTTGACAATATAGGACACAAATAGTTTCACAGGACTATCGCTGACATTCGTTTTAAAAACGTTTGTCCGTTTACCGCATTTGGGGCACTCGTCACATTCGATACCCATACACTCATCACAGATGGTCTGGCTCACAAGTAAATGTGGAATTACCTCTTTGGTTTCAGCGTTCGTATATGTTTCTATATCGTAGTACACAGTTATACAAGGGTTATTTTTAGGCTTAGCATCTTTCATATAACACACATGCTTTACTCCATCCGCCTTATATTCCTCCTGGCATGTAGGACAGTGAATTACGTCGCACTTGTGCTTAAATTTTCCCCAATTATCCATTGTGTGAAACATACCACATTCACAGATTCTCATTTTCCTGCACGTACCAATTGATTTATGGAGATCAAAGCAGCTATTATTGAAAAATGTGCGTCTACACACATCACAGTCTCTCTTCTCAACTACACGGCTTTCACATTTGGTGCTTTTACACTGCTCACATACCATGTGACATTCTTTACAATGTCTCACTATATCATCCGCAAACTCGAGGCACCCCTTACACAAATCATGATGTCTCCCATATTTTCGACTTTTGTCATAACTCGCGTAAAGCCCCCTTATATTACGGATGGGGAGATACGTTGTCCCTGACAATCCTAAAATAAGTAGGGGCCTTGTACGATCTCTCACACAGCTTTTAAAAACATACACAGTCCGGCGGCGATCATCCAAACCAAATAAACTATGCGCACATTCATTTCCTGTTCTACCTTTCTCAGCTCTTCAGGACCCATATTACAGTCAAATTCAAGTTCACAGTCTACAGCTAGTTTACGGGCACGCTCAACGATCGTAGGCAGCCAAATTTTTTGAGTCCGTGTATTTTGTACAGTAAACATACGTGCTAAGAGTACTGCTATAAAGCCGCAACCACGATCGACGTTTATATGCCTTCGGTAAATAGTTGGAGAATTGAAGTTAAGAGTGTACGGTATGGCACTATGACCCGCAACACGGAATACACGGTCAATATTTACCGTGAAGTTGTCCATATTGAAGGCTATACTACTTTGGACGGCTTGCATTATACGCCCTAATATATATTCTACATCTTCAGCAGCCAAACGTCTAAACGGTACTATCACCCAATAATCGTCTACATCACCGTCATCTGACCCGAACCCAAAGGACAGACTCGTCCTGACCTCACGCTCGTCGCGATTCTGAAGAGCAAACTCTATAATACGCTCTACAACCCTGCGTATCCCGCGCTCAATTCCATTGCTATACAGGGCTCTATGGTCGACCCTGACTCTATACCGATTTCTAGTCAAGGCGGGGGTGGGGGCTGCGGCGCGCACCAACTCGAACGTAATAACATCCTCAACAGAACGGGGGGCGGATGAATTAGTGGCTATATTAGGTGCTGCTGCTGGGGGCCCTGTTGCGTAGTAGGGTTGGGGATCTATTATTGTAGACTTAACAGAACGGGGGGCGGAATAAGGGGGTATATTAGGTGCTGCTGCTGGGGAGGTTGTTGCGTAAGAGGTTGAGGGTTGGGGGTCTGCTGCAACAGGTACGTATTTCGGCCGCTTTATACCTGATGTGGGGTTCTCATACCTCCGCTTTGGACGTGCAACCTGTATCGCTGGTGAGGGTTCAGGGGAGGAGATCACAACTACACTGTCATCGTCATCCGTAATGATAGGGTGCTCTACCTCATCGTCGGTTCTGTGGGAGAAGAAATATAAGGATCAGCACTCAAAATTTGTAATATTTTGTAAATGACCCACTTAGGAGTGTGACGTGTTAGAAATGGACTCTGTAGAAAAATTCAGATTCACGAGCCCATCCACATGTATTATATCTGGACCTACAGGATGTGGTAAAACTGTGTTTATGCTTAAAATCATTAAAGAAAAGGGCGAGATGTTCTCGAAATTTGTGCATAAAGTTATATGGTGCTATTCGACGTATCAATCAGTGTTCAACGAGTACCAAGATGATATTTTGTTCCACAAAGGTGTATATGACGTTAATTCGCTAAAGGGAACTGAACATACAATCATTGTAATTGACGATCTCATGTTGGAGATGGATAAAACGTTTGCCGAGACATTTACAGTATACTCCCACCATCTTAACATAAGCGTGTTCTTCATCAATCAGAATCTATTTTTCAAAAATAGATACATGCGCGATGTGTCGTTAAATACGCAATATCTAGTCTTATTCGCGCAACGTAGAGATGTATCACAAATTGGGGTATTAGCCAATCAAATGTTCCCGAATCAGCGTAAGGAGTTTTTGGAAGTTTATAAAGAAGCTACAAGCACGCGTTACGGATATTTGCTTTGCGACCTTCATCCGCGAAACACGTTTAGAGTGCTTCTGCGAACGAATATATTTCCAAACGAGCCTGAAACGGTGTATATTCCAGAATGACAAAGAGACTAAAGAAATACCATGAATTAATAAAAATCTATCATCGACTGCCCCGGGCAATGCAGCAGATGTTTATTAAAAATATCGACGCCGACTTTTTAAAATGCATCTGTGAAATCTGTCTTAACGTTATAAATTGCAATGTATCAATGAAAACCCATCAGAAGGCTCGCCTACGCCGCTACAAGAACATAATACGTACACTCGCTCGTAAAAGTCAAACTGTAGCGAAGAAAAAACGAGTTATTGTGCAAACAGGAGGGTCATTTCTCCCCATCTTATTTTCAGTTTTGGGCCCTTTACTGACTAGATTAATATAATGAAGAAAGTGGTAGTGATTCCCCACGAGGTGTACGCCTCACTGCAAAGAGACACGGATCTAGATCCCGTAAAAGCAGACTTAAAAGAATGGAAAGCGAATTGTTAGCCCTATTAAACAGTGAAAAAACACCTGATGAGAAAAGAATCTTATACCAAGAAGCTCTGCAGAAATTTCTTCACGAGTACGAAAATTATAAGAGCCCTACAGAGATTCCTGTGGTTATTAGGCACAGCACGGGGGACGATGGCGACATAGGACCTGTACCCGACGACACAGCTGACCAACCAAAAAGATTAGCCACACAACATATCGAACATGTATTAAAAAATACCCTCCCACTTACATTGAGGAGTAAAGGCTTAAGTCTTTATAATCTATTGAATGAGGATCCCGCCATACAATGGACCGATACAGGGGAGATCATTGTGGAAGGATCAAAGGTACAGGGATCGAATATCGTAGACATTGTCCATGATCTGGTGAGAAAGTGGGATAGGCCATCACCATCAGGATGGAAGCATATTAAAGCAAGACTACAACAAATAAATGTCCCTAAAACGTTGATAGGAAATCTGAACAGGTTAAAAGACTTGGAACACGCAACGTCTGTGACACAATTGAAGGCGCCGTCACCCCCTGCGGTAACACCTTTGAAGAGGAGCAAGAAGAGGTTAAACCAACCCTACCCACGTGCCTCTAAAATACGCAAATGGCTAACGTATTAACTAAACGTTATTATGACATTTCTACCCCATCCTCTTACGGCGGCGTAGATAGACTGTACAGAAGTGTTTACGGAGTAGGAAAAAAAGATGTTGAAAGATTTTTGAGGGAGCAGGACGCTTATACGCTTCATAAGC
Organism: Bathynomus jamesi; assembly: GCA_023014485.1. Lineage (NCBI taxonomy): Eukaryota > Metazoa > Arthropoda > Malacostraca > Isopoda > Cirolanidae > Bathynomus > Bathynomus jamesi. Next base: position 350,098 of record JAJOZX010000888.1, on the reverse strand, counting down.
CTGTGAGAAAAAGGTTTAAAACAGCCAAGACAACGGCTTCCTCGATTGATTCTATTTGGCAAGCAGATTTAACAGACATGCAAAGATATTCTGTGTATAACGATGGTTACCGCTACATTCTATTCATAATAGACGTGTTCTCTAGATATCTGTGGCTAGTTCCTCTGAAAAATAAATCACCTGAAACAGTTGCTAAAGCCACCAAAACGCTAATGTTAAAAGAAAACAGGGTTCCTGGCTATTTTTGTACGGATATGGGGAAGGAGTTTATAGGCCGTGCTTTTCAGAATATGTTGACAGAGTTTAATATCAGCTATTACACAACCAATTCTATACATAAGGCTTCTTTAGCTGAAAGAGTTCAGCGCACCATAAAGGAACGCATGCACCGTTATTTTACACATAAAAACACATACAGATTTCTAGACATTCTGGAATCATTGGCATCATCCTACAACCGCTCACACCATCGCACGATTGGGGCAACACCTAACGAAGTTTTAGAAAGAGGTACGCTCCCGAGAAGAGATGGACCACACCACCACCACCACCACCACCACACTCTGTGCGCTTCAAAATCAATGATTATGTAAGGCTGTCGCGTTCGGGGAATAAATTCGCAAAGGGTTTTGAGCAAGGATGGACACGCGAGATTTTTAAAGTTAGGGCTGTGAGACCTAAAGGTGTGATAATGATGTATTACATTGAAGATTTGAATGGGGAAGAAATCTCAGGAGGCTTTTACCGCGAGGAATTGCAGAAAGTTGCTTTTAATTTAGAAAAAAATGTGTTTAAAATTGAGAAAATTTTAGGAAGCAAAGGTTCAGGAAGGAGAAAAATGTACCTGGTGAAATGGCTAGGGTACCCAGAAAGCTTCAACACCTATATAAAAGCTGATGCAATAATGAAGCTTAAATAGTATGCAACATGGCTCCTAACCATTTCTACGTCACACTCCCGTCCTCCTCGTCCCTGTCTGTACACCCTAACAACACGCTAGCCAACTTTGTAACAGAACTCCATGGGCACATTGAATTGGGTCGTGATTCGTATGAGGTGGGGATATGCGAAATTCAGCTGGACACCGTCTTTTTAAATATTGAACATAAAGAAACCGTTTTTACGATTCTTAGAGACATTGACGAGTGTGAAAAAGCTGGGGTAGCTATGGATGAAACTATGCGCATCGCTTGGACTAAGATTGCACGGTATTACAGTACAGAAGTAAGACTAGGGCCGGGTCAATATGGTTCGGCCGAGGATGTTGTGAGAGGCTTAAACGTAAGTTTAAGAAACTCAAACCTTACGAATGATTTAGTATATGAAATCGTAAACAACCCTGCACATACACTAATCCTAAAATCAAAGACTAACAGATGTCTTAAAGAACATAGAAAGTTCAAAATTCTAACCAACGGCCGATATAGCGCAGCCTTCCAAAGAGACACATTTCACGAGACACAGTATAACTTGTCCAGATTAATGTATCAATTGAAGATGGAGAAATTGGCTGAAAGGTCCCCAGACATGTGCTATATTTACAGTAATATAGTGGAGCACCAGTTTGTTGGGGATACCCAGGCACGCCTGCTGCGCATTGCTCACATCCCCAACCATAGAGGAAGGAGTTTGAGTATTACATATGACAGACCCCATTATGTGAATGTCGCAACTAATTTAATAACCAATATCACAATATATATAAGAACGATTGAGGGCGAAAACTTCCCATTCGGTAACGGGAGCTTAACAGTGAAGCTACACTTTCGACGCACTGAGTTATAATGGATAGAAAGCCTTTCACCGTCTATCGAGGGATGCGATACCAGCGCGGTAGTGGACTTGGATCCATTTTTTCATCCATACTACGTACGGCTGTTCCTTTGCTGAAGAGGGGTGCCAGATACCTTGGAAGGAAAGCGCTACAATCAGGCCTTAACACTGCAGAAGACATATTGGCCGGGGCTAAACCTAAAGAAGCTCTAAAAAAACATTTAAAGCGTACACGGAACGAAATCATCAAAGATGCAAAGAGAAAAATGCGTGGTGGCGGGAAGAAGAAGAGGAGGGCTCCCCGGAAGAAGAAGAAGGGGTCACGTGGTATTAAACGTAAAAGGCTATCAAAAAAGAAATGCTGTAAGCGAATGAAACCTATGGTTGACCACTTTTTTGACTGATATAAGCTAAGGATATTGATCTCATGAATCATAGTTTGTTTACCACTTGTCGAGAGAGGAGTCACTATTTCGCCATGGCACGCTTCATCCACCCATGTAGTTCACAATGCTGTAAATCGGAGCTGTCCTTTTTTGAGCTCCCGCCAACCCAAGTTTCTATTGAGCACAGTGACTTTATTACAATTAACCCTTTAAACACAATTAGTTCCCCGAGTGCACCTATAGAATTCGTGATACCCAGCTCAGGTCCTTACTTTTTTGATCCAAGCTGTGTGCACATGTACGCTAAGCTACGTATAGCCCATTCTGATGGAATGGCCTGCGATGACAAATATGCTGTATACCCTGAAACAAACTTTCTGCACGCCATATTCAACCAGTGTGACGTATATTTAAATCAGACCAACATATCGGCAGGCACGGGGTACTATCATCTACGAGCCTATTTGGAAAATGTCCTCAACTTTTCCAAAGAAGCGAAGGCTACCTTTTTAAGTGCGGAGGGATATTATCAAACTAAAGATGAAAATAGTATAAAGGACAAATTTAAAAATTCTAAAAAGAAAATATACGAGTGTTTTGGACGGTTGCACACAGATTTCACTTTCCAGGAGAAGTTGCTTGTGAACGGGGTGGATATGAAAATAAAGCTCACCCGCACGAGTCCTGAGATCTGCTTAAATCTGGATGCGAATCAAGAAGAGGGCGCAAAGTCCGTTGTGGTTCACATTATGGACACATACCTCCGCGTACGGCGAGTGAAATTAAGTTCACCAAAACAACTAGAAATTGAGAAAAATTTACTAAACGCTACAGTGAAATATCCTATTAACAGAGTGCAGATCAAACTATATACGGTTCCTGCAGGGTTGGCATCGAAGCAGATAGAAAACATTGCCCTGGGAAATCTTCCTAAAAGGATATTAATCGGCATGCAGGACCACGCTTCGGTGAATGGAAAATATAAAAAGAGTGCCTTTAAATTCGAGAATTTCGGACTTAAAAATATAACTCTATACGTTAATGGCACTGCTTTGGGTGGAACAATGGGTACGGACTATTCATCAGACGCTGTGTTACCTCTTTGTGCCAGAGCCTATAGTAATCTGACCCATATTGCAGGTGATTGTGATGAGCTTGGTAATGGGGTAACGCAGGAAGAATTCATTGATCAATTTAACCTTTATCCGTTTGACATTACACCTGACTTATCTGCTAGCGTAAATACCCATTTAACACCACAGCAGAGCGGTAACATCTCAGTGCGGCTGGAATTCGCCAAGCCTATAGACGCTCCTATTAGTGTACTAGTATATCTCGAATCGCAAGCCCTAATAGAAGTAGATAGATTTAGAAGCGTTATCACTGACTTTTAAAATGGATGCTAATACACTTCAGAAAGTAATGGAGCGAGTCACACGTTCCAAATTTATCGGCGTGTTTGCGAAGAATGAAACATTGAGTTTGCCAAGTACGCGAGAATGCGGTAGTCTTATTGTGAACACAGACATCATCGGTAATGAAGGGATTCACTGGATCGCTGTCTATTTTAAAAATAGACAGCGCCTGTACTATTTTGATTCACTCGGTACTCAACCCTGGAGTGACCCTATTATTGTAAAATTTCTCGCTCAGTTACATATTCCCGAAGTTGTATGGAACCCATTTCGTATGCAGGGATATTTTACTAATGTTTGCGGAATGTACTGTGTCTCATTTCTCATGCATATGTCAAATGATAAAGAATTTATAAATTTTTTAAATTTATTTGACCCGTGTCACACTCACCGAAACGATGAAATGGTATGCAGACAGATAAAAAACCGTTTTCCAATTGTACGTACTCGTTGTATATTATAATGTTTTTGTTCGTATATTTGTAACGGTATATTCGTTTATTGTACTGATTTCTTTCATTTAATAAATTTATGAAAATATATTGTGTCTTCTTATCCCAAAAAGATCGAAAAACACTTACATTATTTGACATTGTTGACTGATTAGTATATCATCCGTATTCCCTTCAAAAGATTGTATAACTCGTGTCAAATCCTCATCGGACCTTAAAGGAATAATGAAAACATATACAGAGTATACAGACAGACAGATCCCCATTATGTGAAGATATCTTTGGTTCGAGGAGTGAACGCCATAAAAATTTCGATTTTAGCATAATGGGGAAATAACATTGATTGACATTTTTGACTAGTATCTATTTGACGAATACTACAACTCTCCGTATATATATAAAATCGAATTATGGACACTTACATTTCTATGGTAGTCCCTTGCGTCGGGTTGTAAGGAGCGTCACTGCAAATATCTTCTACGGTTGCGTCGAAAATAGTTCGCCACAATCAGCCGCATTGAAAAGACTAATTGTGGTTAATGCTGCAGTATCACGTTCTTCATACAAGTCTGGGGAGACGTACAGGTCCATGGTGGAGGATGTGTGACACTGCTGACTGATCAGTATATCATCCATATTCCCTTCAAAAGATTGTATAACTCGTGTCAAATCCTCATCGGACCTTAAAGGAATAATGAAAACATATACAGAGTATACAGACAGACAGATCCCATTATGTGAAGATATTTGATTCGATTACCAATTTCGATTTTAGCATGATGGGGAAATAACATTGATTGACATTTTTGACTAGTATCTATTTGACGAAATACTACAACTCTCCGTATATATATAAAATCGAATTATGGACACTTACATTTCTATGGTAGTCCCTTGCGTCGGATTGTAAGGAGCGTCACTGCAAATATCTTCTACGGTTTGCGTCGAAAATAGTTCGCCACAATCAGCCGCATTGAAAAGACTAATTGTGGTTAATGCTGCAGTATCACGTTCTTCATACAAGTCTGGGGAGACGTACAGGTCCATGGTTGAGGAATGATTATTCACTGATGCGAAAATAGCTACTGTTACTCCCAACTGAAAATATCCCCTTTTATATGCACATTCGCCAAGCTCCGCCCAAAAGACCAGATGTCCGTCGTGATTGGCTGCCGATGTAGCTGGGTGGAGCTATGACGTGTACCATTCCGCTATAACGGGTACGGACGAGTAATTGCATCTTTATTTTCACTAATAGAATTAATGCTCTTATTCTCCTTTGAAAATTATTTGGTGATTCGTATAGAACTTTTGATATTGATTCCAAATATGGTTTCAGAAGTTTTCTATCACCCATAGTTTTCGAGAAAATAATATTTCCATTTACTCAATTTCCCGCATCATTAGTCACTAATGTAATCGAGAGGGTATAAAGAAATATATCATAATTATATTTTAAAAATAACATTCGGTTTCAACGTTAAACTGTAGGTCTAAGGTGGTCATTACACATAATAAAATAAAGTGGTTGGCAGATAAATGGGCACCCTACGTGTCCTAGTGGTTAAGACGGGCTGTTGATGGTTCAAACTGTAGGTCTAAGGTGGTCATTACACATAATAAAAGAAAGTGGTTGGCAGATAAATGGGTGCCCTACGTGTCCTAGTGGTTAAGACGCTGGGGCTGTTGATGGTTCAAACTGTAGGTCTAAGGTGGTCATTACACATAATAAAATAAAGTGGTTGGCAGATAAATGGGTGCCCTACGTGTCCTAGTGGTTAAGACGCTGGGGCTGTTGATGGTTCAAACTGTAGGTCTAAGGGTCATTACACATAATAAAATAAAGTGGTTGGCAGATAAATGGGCACCCTACGTGTCCTAGTGGTTAAGACGCGGGACTGTTGATGGTTCAAACTGTAGGTCTAAGGTGGAGTAGAAAGCTTGACCTTCGTCAGAATGAACAATTCGGGCGGAAGCTAACCAAAGGTTATCCAAAGGGTATATATATATATATATATATATATATATATATATATATATATATATATATATATGGGATGAAATTCACAATAAAACGTGAAATGAATGAATGCTGAAAGCAAGGAGTGAGGCGAGGTTTTGCTTGATTTGACTCGTAGAAAGGTAAAATAAGGCCGACCGAGTTGGGCAGATTCTCGGAAATCCTTTCCTCTATCGGATTATGTTTTGGGTATAAAAAGGTCTCTAGGGACACGATTCGAACTGATTTAGTTTCTGCCTTTCATCGTGTGTGTGTGTGTGTGTGTGTGTGTGTGCGTGTGTGTGTGTGTGTGCATGAGTTGTTTATTATATATATATATATATATATATATATATATAATTATAATATATATATATCAAGAGTGGTCTGGAAGGAGATGTTTCATAATTTTCTTTTCCGGACGTTTTTCCCACTGTTATTCGTGACTTAAATATTTATAATAAAAATCAAGTGTCTAAAAAGTTATTTAATAAGCAGAAATAAGATGTTTAAAAGAACAGATATTCTCCGTCCGACCCCGCTATAGTGGCTTGGGCAATTCCAAATGAATAATTTCTTTATTTTTCGTCATTTTTTCATTTTTTCGTCGCAGGAATGAGGCTATATGTTTCATAAGTTTTCATCTCGTTTGGTGGAATTGTATCGTAAATTATTTAAATGAAGTTTCATAATTAAATTAATTGGTTTTACTGTTAATTAGGAAAATTTATATTGGGAGCAAACGTTACAATAATAAGCTTATGTCGATATAGTTACCCATTGAATTGGAACTCTTTATTCACGTTTGCTATTATTTATTGATTGGTGCATAATTAGTTGGGTATCCCTTATAAAAATCATTTCTGTCTAACGATTTATTTATTGGGTAACTTTACTAATTCTATTAACGCGTAAATCTTTCTGAAACATGAAATCATTGTTCAAAGGCTTTATTTGCTGGATCTATTTAAACTCCTTCGCGTGCAGTTTAGGTAATTACATTTATTCAAGTAGAGTTTGCAACCTCTCTTTCTTCAAGCGAGTACTGCAACGTTATACACTATCGGATTATGTTTTGGGTAACTTTTGGACAGAAATAAGATGTTTAAAAGAACAGATATTCTCCGTCCGACCCCGCTATAGTGGCTTGGGCAATTCCAAATGAATAATTTCTTTATTTTTCGTCATTTTTTTCATTTTTTCGTCGCAGGAATGAGGCTATATGTTTCATAAGTTTTCATCTCGTTTGGTGGAATTGTATCGTAAATTATTTAAATGAAGTTTCATAATTAAATTAATTGGTTTTACTGTTATCTAGGAAAATTTATATTGGGAGCAAACGTTACAATAATAAGCTTATGTCGATATAGTTACCCATAAAAGTTTTAATTCGGTGATGCTCTCATAATTCGTTGGGTAACCCTTATAAAAATTCGTTTTCTGTCTAACGAAATAGGGTAACTTTGTTAATTCTATTAAAGCGTAATGAAAGAGGCGCTTGTGTTATTTTATACGGTTGAATCTTGAATAACCATATAAATATATATTGTGGTATTTTATATGGTTCATTAGTTTATTATATATACAAGTACATTTGGAATAACAGCCGTCATATATGTGTTACACGATTAATGGGACACATGGCGCTATCTGGAATACCTTGCGCTATCTGGCAACTCAGCCAGAATAGAGGATTATAAAAGATCGCGAAGCTGGTGAAGAACCATTCCCCCCTCGGCTCCGGCCGAGTAAGGAGCTCTGCTCCTTCTATTTCTGGCCCTTTGGTAAACCCCATAGTGGCCTCTTAGGTTAGGGAAACGAAAATAAATTGGGGGAGAACTCCACTCTGTCCTTCAGGTGTCTCTCTCCCTCCTTCAGGTGTCTCTCTCTCTCTCTCTCTCTCCTGCATGTATCTTCCTCCTTCAAGTGTCTCTCTCTCTCTCTCTCTCTCCTGCATGTTTGCCTCCAGCATGTGTACTGCATGTGTACATCCAGCATGTGTACTCCTGCATGTGTGCGTATGTGTGTACCTCCAGCATGTGTACCTACTGCATGTGTACTCCTGCATGTGTGCGTATGTGCGTGTGTACCTCCAGCATGTGTACCTCCTGCATGTGTACCTATCCTCTCTCCTTCAGGCGTCTCTCCCTCCTACAGGCATCTCTCTCTTCTTCAGCTCTCTCTCCTTCAGCTGTCTCTCTCTCTCTCCTTCAGGCGTCTCTCTCACCTTGGCTCAGCCAACTGGCTGATTCTGGCTGATTAGGAGCCTATAAAACAACGCCAGCCCGGCTGGAAGTCTTAATGTGCACTTGGCTCCTGCCAGGTGAACACCTCTCCTCCTTTCTCTCCTCCTCCTCCTTTCTCTTGGGGGATAACGCCGCCTCCAAGTTTCCCCCCCACCCCCTTTGCAACAACCCCCACCCCCCTTTGCAACAACCCCCCCCCCTTTGCAACAACCCCCTTCCCCCCTTTGCAACAACCCCCACCCCCCTTTGCAACACCCCCTTCCCCCCTTTGCAACAACCCCCTTCCCCCCTTTGCAACAACCCTCCCCTTTTGCGGCTATACTACTAACGTAGAAGTCACTTTAAAACATAAATTGTTAACAAAACAAAACATGACAAAACTCCAAAACCACGTCAGTAAACCAGCATTTAAAAAATTTACACAGATAATGAGCAAAGTTAAAATGCTTAATAACTTTACTTTAATTCCATAAATTTCCTATACCTAAAGGGAGTCAAACTGATTGACATAACTTTAACTAAACTTGAGAAGTTGGCCTCTTGAACTTTTATATTTAAATAGGTCTTGAGTAAACTCTCTCTTCCTAAATTCCTATTTCATTCTTTTCTATCCATTTCACATGGTTTAAAACACAGTTTATCAAAATTTTTTATCTGTAACATACAAATTTTTCTCCGGCCCCCCCGCAGTATATGGAAAAACTATACGCGCTCACAACATGGTATCATATGTGGTACATTTATTTCATAATTAAATATAAATTATTAATTAATTGAATTAAATATCTATACAAAATTGCCTCGGGATTGGCGACATAGCCTATTGGGAATGAAATAATTGTCATACGTACAAAGAACCTGTATGTATGAATCAGCCTCACATAGCAACAAGAAAACCCAATTTATTGTTTAGTCTACCACAGAGAAGTAGACCAAACAAAATTTTGCTAGATCGGCAAATAATAATGAAAATACAAGCGAACCAAGGAACGGCTCTCGGGGCTGTTTATATTACAGCGAACGCTTTAAACAGGGAGGATGTGCTTCTGTCTTCCCTAAAGTTCTGAGTGAATTCCTTATAATAAACTTAATACATAAAATAAGGATAGGCCTATCCCCTAAAGTGTTTATATTGTGACTGCCTATATTTATTACAAGAAGTTAACTCATTGAGTAACTCCATCGTGGCGGCCCTACACCGAAAATGATCGTAACGCCCTACATCGAAACAAACTAAGACCCAGCAAAAAAATAAGGTGAGGCAATTTCATTTTCATTCTAATGTAGGCGTCTAAAATCCCGACGCTAAAAAATTACCGTGATCATATAAATATAAAGAGGTCCTTTTAACAACCTACATATTCATAACTCTCTAACGAAAAAGCATAGGGCTTTTGTCGGTAACCCTCCACTGAAGTCTGCTGGAAATTTCCAACGGATGAGGGCACAGGCAATCAACCCATAGCCCTATATAGTTTTTTCAAAAGCACCATCAGTATCTCTACAGAGTTCGAATCTGTCAGCAGTATTGCGGAACACATTTTGGAGCATGACAGGGGTTATTTTTGTAACTCCTGTTACGATACGAGCACGTAAATCTTGCAGATCTGTAACCCTCGTTTGATAGACGTTTGATATGATAAAGCCCCATGCAAAGAAATCCAAGGGCGGTAGGTCAGGAGATTGAGCAGCCCAGGGCCTGTTGCTTCCAGGTCCGATCCAGCGATTTCGAAATCGTTTATTTAGGTACTCCCGAACAATGTTTGCGTAATGACAAGGTGCCCCATCTTGTTGAAAGACGGCGGTGTTTAAAATGCTATCTGAATGAAGCTGGGACATTTACGTGCTCGTATCGTAACAGCAGTTATAAAAATAACCCCCGTCATGCTCCAAAATGTGTTTCGCAATGCTGCTGACAGATTCGAACTCTGTAGAGATACTGATGGTGCTCATGTAGAATTATATGCTTAAGCATTCATTAAATGTATGCCTTCTATTATATTGTTATTGAATTTTACCCTTTTTGCTACGTTTTCACTGAAATAGATAGGGATTTTATATACACCCTGTTCAGCCAAAATTTGAACCCTAATCTATGACTACACACGAAACATTTGAAAACGAGGACTTCGACAGAAAGGAGTTAGGTTTGTGGTATCACCATGCCTACACCAAAATTGTTTCAGATGTACGAACGGATGGATTTACTTTCCTAACAGCTGGTACATACTATTACTAAACACTAGTGGTGTACCGATTAATCGACATCGGCCAAATTTAGCCGATTCTCTCACCGATTCTTTGAAATTTTAAAATTCTCATTACAAAACAAAATCTATATTTATAGAAAATTGAACATACAAAAAACACTATTTATGATAATTTATACTAATTTCAGTGTAATTACATAAAAATATTTTACATTCTTAAAACGGCAAAGCTTAATAAGTTACGTTGCCCATAAATTTACATTTTCTCTAACTAACTAATCTCTAAATATTACAAAATATTGTAATCTCCCTATATTAATAATAATAATAATTACATTAAGTTTTTATAATTTATATATTAAACCATCTTATGTTGACTTCATTTTAAGTATTTTAATAATTTTATAAACCCAAATTATTTGTCCAATTTTTTTTTATTCAAATTGGCCACCAGGGACTTGAAATTTTAATGAAAAATTATTATTGTTGTTGACATTGTTGAAAAAAGAAAATACCTTCAACATAAGGAAAAACAATTACTTTAAATATTGGTATATTCAAGTTATGAAATTAAAATAAAATTATTTTATCATTTTACTGAGTAATAAAACTTTTTAACATCATTTTTGCTACAGTATATGAGTAACAAATTCTGGTACTGTATATTGTGGAGTGAGTTAAAGAAAAGCATTTAAAGAAAGTTGAAATTTAAAAATATGAAAATTGAAAGTGTTCACAGTAGATTAGTATAATTTATGAAGGGAATTGATTTTTTGAAATATAGGCAAAGAATCGGCATCGGTATTGGCAGTTTTTCATGAAATCGGCACATCACTACCAAACACGTATAATCACCAGTGATAATGGGCACAAGTTCTCCAGTGAGCACTTCTTCTATAACATAAGCCAAAAAACCCTGCGTAATTCACCTTCCACTGATTTCGGCGCGAGTTTTGATATATCTGACTAACGTCATTCCCTCATGACATTTAATAGACAAGTTATGCTGGTTTAGATTAAGTTTTTTTAATAGAGTATCAATAGAATGTTCCATCATTCAAATGGGTACAGGTCCTACATTTATCGCATGGGTAGGGAAAAATCCACATTATGGTTGGTATGTACGCTAGCAATAGAATACCTGAACGAACGTTGCTTTTTATATTTTCTTTTTACATTCACTACAAATCTATCAGTAAATTTTGACTGCCGTACATTGAAGGTTTTTGAGTTACTTGAAGTTTTTTTAATTAAAATACTAACGTGAGTGAACTTCGAAAAAAACATTGTTTTTTCCTTGTAAATGATTTACCGCCGATTCGTGCTTATGTGAAGTGGCACATATCTCGGCGAGGCAGTAGGTGGGGGGTGTTGCTAGGGTAGGGGTAGTGAACTCGGAGAATGAAGAGGGTTTAGTTACTAAGTAGGAGGAAGAGAAGGTATAGCCCTAAATGCCGTGAAGTAGATGGGAGTTAGGAAGGATAATATTGCTTCCGTTGAAAATTGGGATCCTTCGGCGAGTATGGACTGGAGACGCTTGGATGTGGAGATACGGGACAAGAAGGGGAAGCACCTATGGCGGAGAGCAGAGAAATTCGGGCATTCAGCTGGAGGTAGGCGACGGTGACGGGGGTACGGCTGGTGGGGCAGAGCGGGGTTGGTGATTTGGCAATGAGGTGCCCATGTGTTAGGCGCATGCGTCCTATGCCGAGACGGGCCATAACCACCTTTATGTCGGGATCGATGGAACGAGGAGGCCCAATATCCCAATTGTGGTTTTATCCGGTGAAGCTTATTATCTGTGGCTTGGTCCCACTCCCGTTGGCAGAGGGAACGGAAGTAGGAGCGGAGAGTCGGGAAGAAGTCGGTGAAAGGGAAGGGTCGAGAGGAGTCTGGTAGCAAGCAGGCAACCTTCGCCGCGCAGTCCGCCTTCTCTTTGCCCTGGATGCCGACATGTGCCCGGACCCAGCAGAAGGCGACCGTCTTGTGTCTGAAAGCCGTCAAAGAGTGGAAAGTCTGCTGGATAGTGCAAACGAGCGGTGAGGGGGTGTTGGATCTTTCGAGGGAGAGAAATGCGCTTTGGGAGTCCGAATATATTACGAAATCGCTGACCGGGTTGGTGAGCACGATATCGAGGGCCTCTAAAATGGCGAAGAGTTCTGCTGAGAACACACAGGCCTCGCGGGGCAGGCGGACGCTTCGGGAAACTGGCTGGGGTTGTGTTACTGCTGAGGCGGCCGTGCCAGCCTCCAAGCGGGAACCGTCTGTGTAGATGGATACAGTGCCCGAGTGCCGAGTTGTGTGTTCCAGGAAAAATGACCTATATGGCGTGGTGGTAGTGGTTGTCTTAGGTAGTGCACACAAGTCCCTGCAGAACGAAATTGGAGTGAGGAGCCAAGGGGGATAGATGTGGTATGTGATGGGTATGATTGAGGGAGGGGGCATGTTGGAGAGGTCCAGGAAGGAGCGGACCGCTTAAGTAAAGTGCCAAACTCCGTCCTGGGAAGGAAGTTCGGAAACTGCCGCGCAGTAGCAGTAGCGAAGAGGGTAGCTTCTGCGCAAGGAGGTAAGTTTTCACGAGTAGCAGATCCCGTCGAAGGGTGAGAGGGAGGTAATTTTATTCTCCTCGGAGGCTGGAGGCAGGAGAGGAGCGGAAGGCACCGGTGGAGAGGCAGAACACGAAGGCGAGCGCTGGAGGCGGAGCCATATACCACGCTTCCATAATCCAGCTTCGACTGGACCATGGCAGTGTCAAGGCGAAGGAGAGAGCGTCGGTCGGCGTCCCACGTGGAGTGGGAGAAATGATATAGGAGAGCGAGGGGCACTGGAGTGAATTCTTTAGGTGGCTGAGATGGGGAGCCCAACTGGGCCGTTGGTCCAGTATCACGCCAAAAACCGCGCAGAGGGTACCGCCTCGAGAGGTTCGTCGTATAGCGTGACAGAGGGGGCGGGAAAGGCAGTGGGTCTTCTCCTTTTAAAGAGCACGCACTTGGTATTGGAGGGGGACATGCGGAATCCAATCGACGTCGCCTATCTCGCCACCCGATGGATGGCGAGCTGGATTTGCCGTTCAACGACAGCCGGTTCCCGCCCCACCAAGTATATCGCGAGGTCAACCGCATAGATTGAAGAACGAACGGTGGTAGAAGGCTTTTTGATACTGTGTTCATTGCTATCGAGAAGCACACTAAGGATGCTTCTCTCTAGGACCCCATCCTCCTGTACGAGAGAGTCCGAAAAGACTGGGCCCACCCGCACTTTAAAGGTTCTGGAGGATAGGAAGCCCCCTCATAAAGGTCGGCAGGGCTCCGACGAGACCCGAACTTTGGAGCTGCTTGAAGATTATGTGTCGACGGGTGTATGGAAAAACTATACACACCTACAACATGGTATCGTATATGATACCTTTATTTCTCAATTAAATACAAATTATTAATTTATTGAATTAAATATCTACAAAATTGCCTCGTAATTGGCGACATAGCCTATTGGGAATGGACATAATTACCATACATGGAACCCAATTGGACCCACCTAACAAGAAAAATTTAATTCGTATAAATATTTTCCATCGCTGACTCATGAAAATTACTTCGAGAGAAGAAATAATGAAAACACAGAAATTAGACGTCTGGGGACTTTGTAAAGTCAGCGAAATTAAAGACAAAGGAATTTATATTAGCAGCCAGAGAGGGAGTTCCGAGCGAAGTTTTAGGCAAGGGAGACGTAATTAATCTTCCTAAAGTTCTGAGTGAATATAAAACTAATAACTCGAAAAGGAAAGGCCTATTCCTTCAGGTATTTAAGTGTAGTGAATTCCTATATTAATTAAACCAAATAAACTCGTTGCGTAACTCCATCGTCTACGGCCCTACATCAAAAGAGGTATGGTAAATTTAACATTAACCAAAAAACACTACTTAACGAGGTCCTTTGAAGACCTCCACAAACAAAACTTTTTAACGAAAAAACGTAGAGTTTTTGTCGTTAACTCTCCACCGATATCTGCTGGAAATTTCCAATGGATGAGGGTGACGGCAATAAACCATAACCGTATACAGTTTTTTTACAGGTGGTATCGTAGGCCTTCTCTATATCAAAGAAAGTGGACAGGACGAACTGTTCACTGTCGAAGGCTTTCTATATTTCTCGGCTGAGAAGCAGGAAGGGATCAGTAGTGGAACGGAATTGTCTGAAGCCGGACTGGGTAGTCGGAAAGGAGTAACTATTTTCCAGGGAAAAGGAGAGTCTATAGTTTTTGGGGTCGAAGGGGTCTTTGCCATATTTAGGGATCAGGATTACATGGGCCTTCCTCCGCCCAGAGGGAAAGGTGCCTCCTATCCAAATGCGGTTGTAGAGGTCCAGTAGAAAAATTTTCATGGTAGGGTGGATGTGCTGAATCATGATGTAATGGATACCATCGGGACAGGGGAAGGAGACTGTCGAGAGGCTAGTGCCGCCTGTAGCTCACGTATAGTGATCAACCGATTGAGGGGTTGTCCAGATACAATGAAGAGGAATTGCTTTTAGTGGCGGGAACGAAGGAATCATCGGAGGCGGAGGCGGCGGCGAAGGTGGAGGCTAATTGGTTTGCTACCGACTTGGGCTCGTAGAGGAGTCCGTCGTTAGTTCGGAGGACTGGTGGTCGGAAAGGGGTATGTCGCCCCTCGACACCCCGTACCTCCTTCCAGATGGTAGCCAAAGGTGTGGAGCAGGTGATCACAGACCCAAAGGCACGCCAAGAAGCTCGGCGCGCCCACTTCATTGTGAGGCGGGAAATGGCCCTGGCCCGCCACATCTCCGTGCGATGGGTGGGGAGTCGCGTGCGGTCGAAGCGTCGGGTAGCCGTCTTCTTGGCGCGTATGGCCTCTGTGTATTCTGGGGTCCACCATAGTACCTGGCAGCAATCGCCTGTAACGGGGATCGGATAGAGAGCTTGTGGAAGAGGACTGTGCGGTGAACGAGAATGGCCGCACCCCACCACCCTTTTCGAGTGCATGTCGGAGACGGAGAAGTGATATACGAATTCCCAGTGGGGCAGGGCATAGATCCGGTTCCCAGAATTAGTTCCTGGAGGCAGACACACAGGGCGGGTAGGTGCAATCATGGAATTAAGGCCTTCATAGTTTGCGAAGCTCTCTCTGCAGTTCCAGTGTACTACTGTTTTCATTGGGTCCATTATTTGGCGGGGGGGGGAGGTGGGAGGTACTGGGGAGTTCGGGTGGAAGGGTAAGCCTGGAGCGTGGCAGACTACCTGCCGTTCACCAGAGAGGGAATCGGTTGGCCAGTCGATTCCAGTGAAGACTGCGGGGCCGAGTCAGCCGAACGGGACCGAAGTCATGGGTCGCGGCAGGTAGGGGCGCGTCGTGGACTCGGTGGATGAGGAGCCTCCAGGCAGTATTCTTTGCTTGGCCAGGAGGGTTTGCTCTATTTTTTTTACAGTGGCAGCTCTCAGCCTGTCCAGGGTCTCACGGCGGACTCATGGCGGCGACAGAAGGACCAGGCAGGTTGGAGAAGAGACGAGGTCAGAGTGGCTGGCAAGGGGGCGAATCAGAGTGTTTTCGTGGATGGGTGGTAAAGATGGTATCAGTAGGCAAAGGTAGAGCCATGACATCAGGGAATGCAGCCGAGCTCACCTTGGTCATACCATGTAGGCGCGCCAATGCCGCGTCCACGGGATCTCGTGGAGAGAGGTTGTCGTTTGCACTGAGTCTCACCCTGGACGGTGGGTCACGTAAGTAAGCTACTACTGTCAGAAAATGGGACTGAATAGGAGGGACGTTGTAATCGAGGTGGGGGGTGTAGGGGCCCTGGCCGTCTTCTTAGATCTGGGGGAATGAGAGGCATGTTGTATGGCCAGAGAGTCTTGCGATTCACTCCGGCGTCTCCACCTCATCGGTTTACTCCGGTCGCTAGGGTCAGGTACGTGGGCAGAGTGTCGGCAGGGTGAGGTCGAGGTTCGTGCCTCCCACCCGAGTGTCCTAAGAGGTCTTTGGGCGAGGGGATGTGGTGAAGAGGGATGGGGGTAGGGCAAGACGTCGCTGGGTCTGGCGAGGGCTCCAATCGAGGGGGATGAGAAACAGTGTCCGAAGGGGGTTTGGGCGGCAGACTTGGGCGCCTTGCCGATGAGACAGAGCCAAGGGCAGTTGCGTAGGAAACCCCCGGCCTCACCTCCTGACTCCGCACCCCGTCTTGCGCCTCTCGGAGGCTGAGGAAATCTGCCACCTGTGAGGCCCGGACCTCCTCCTCGAACCTGAAGAAAGGACATTCCTGGGGCGAGGAGGGATGTGCGCCGCAGCAGTTGGAGCACTGAGGCGGGTTGGGACATTTGTCTGGGTGAGTGACTTCTCTGCAACGAACGCACAGTTGGTGAGGTTGTCGGCAGATTGAGCTGACATGCCCGAACTTATTGCACTTGAAGTAACGGGTCGAGTCGGGAATATATGGGGGTGCTGAAAAATCACACGACGCACGGTCTCCCATGTCCCACACGATGCGGCCGGAAGGGACTAGGGTGTTAAAAGTGAGAATCAGGCGCGGGGTGAGGGAGATGCCTCCCTGTCGAGATGTGAAGCGATAGATCTTGGTGATACTCTGGGGTGCAAGATCCTCCTGGAGCTCGTTCACTGGGATCGACAATAGGCGGGTGGCTAAATAGTGCCCTGACCCTGGTTCAGACAAGGGTGAAGGAAGACGGACACCGAGCATCCAAGGACCTCAGTGAGGGAGAATATAATGGGGTCGATTAATACAAAAATACACCCAAATCATTCAGATCTGGCAGAAAGTGTGAAATTTGGCATGAAGTTACCTTTTCACATATAGAAACATTTTCAGGGTGGGGACACGCCTCGATTGCACAGCCAAAACCATAAAATGCCATATCTCAGGAACTACTGGGCCGATTTTGATGATCTTGGGCGACCATTTTCAGCAAATTGTCATCCGGTTTCATTATTTTAATTAAAAAATGATAGATGGCGTTGTGTGGGCCCTTCCACAAGCATTATTCAGGCTTAGTAAGTTAGTCGCCATTACGCTTCAGTCAGTGAATGGTGAAATTTTTGTTGCAGTGTTTTATCAATTTTGAACGGTTTTAGAGTGCAGTGCGCATTATAATGCTTAACATAGTATTCACTATTGGTCAGGTTATAACGCTAGGCTTTAGAAAAACAATGTGCGCCCTCGCGCAGAGATCGGGATTTTACTACTCTTTGTAGAGAAAGCGGAATCCCCATCCATGATCAAACTTTCAATGTGCGTTGTAAAAGCTGGAATCGACTTTTTAAATCCAGGGCAAACCCCCGTCATTGGCACGGACCAACCATTGTATAGTCTGGCAAAACGAATCCAATGGAAGTACCCAGAGCCACTTGGTGAAGACAAGTACGTTGTGATGATGGGAGGGCTTCACATTGAGATGGTGCTGCAGGAGATCCTGGGCAAGTGGCTTGATGGCTCATGGAGGGATCACGCGTTGGCTGAAGCAGGCGTTTTCTCACCTGGTCGTGTTTATTCGGCGTTGAGTACCTCTACCGTGAAAAGAACTCTATATGCACACCAAGTGTCCCTTGCTGCTCTTCACATATTGAGGGAAGAGGTGTACTCAGTGTCACAAGGACAAGCAACATATCCAACCGTCCAATACTGGATACAGACAAAGGATCTCCAAGTAATGGACTGCAGGTTCATCAGGTCTCAGAGAGGGAGATTTTGAACTTTATGTCCAACTGCTTGGTGAGATAATCCGATGGTGTTTTGCTCTCGACCATCCAAACTACGCACGGTGGCTGCCAATACATGTGAGAGACCTCATGCAGTTGAGGGGACAAACATCCAACAGT
The DNA here is from genome assembly GCA_023014485.1 of Bathynomus jamesi. NCBI lineage: Eukaryota > Metazoa > Arthropoda > Malacostraca > Isopoda > Cirolanidae > Bathynomus > Bathynomus jamesi. Next base: position 331,773 of record JAJOZX010000888.1, on the reverse strand, counting down.
GTACCACGAGTTTATGAAGGGCATCTTCATGGTACAGAGGTCAGAGAACCGGTATTCCAAGATGGCGAAAGACCAATCACATGAACACTCAAACGATCACATCAAGGGAGATGGAGGTGCATCTGGCCTTTACGACGAGCCGATTGCCCTCCTCATATGGATGCTAGCTTCTCCTCAGCGCACAGGCATCATCTCCACTTATGAGAACTTCATGTCATGGCACCACACGTCGAGCTGTTCCTCTCATCACGAAGAAGCACAGAGCCTACAGATTCGTTTTCACAGTGACGAAGTCTCTGGTGCGAGTCCTAAAAGAGCATGGCAACCCATTCAGTGACACAAGTTCTTACCTTAATACCCTTGACACTAAATTGGTCATGGATGCATGTGTGACCAACTCGTTAAGAGATGCTCATGAGATCGGACCTGCCATATACAATGATTTCGTCAAGACACGCTTCAGTGATGCCTCAAAGGCCATCACTGAAACTATCAAGCGTAAAGGACTGAACACGCTCAAAAAAGTACCTGACAAACAAAGATGCAAAAGGTCAAGCTCTCAAACACACATCAGCTTTGGTCACTCAGTTGTTCCTATCTGTACAATCACGACCAGATGCAGATATTGAGGTTTTTCATGTATGAAAACCAAAAAGAACCCCCATCATTAGCTGTCACTGGTCGTTTGCGAACTGGTACGAAGTCCGATCTCCTGAAATGCTTCGAGGTCAATGAAAACCAGATGGAGATTCAACAGTGAAAATCTTCGATGGTCCTACTGTAGTCCATTTTATTCAACCCGCCCAAACCGTGAGCACGATCGGTGAATATATGGAGAAGCAACTAGTGCCATTTGCAAGATCTCATGCCTCTGGTTTGTTGATCGTATGGACTGGAAATGGGATATTTACCCTGAGAGAAGCCTGAAAGACCAAGCTCATGAGAATCGAGGAGATGGTCCAAGGAAAAAAATTGACTCCAAGACTCCCATCAACCGAAAAGAGTGGAGTGCCATCCTCAAAAATGCAGAGAGCAAAACAGAACTCTTCACACTCGTGAGTAAGCGGTTAGCTGAGCAAGACCTGGGTGTGCAACTCATCACAACACAAGAGGAAAAGGTCCTCACACAACCACCCTGTGACACGGAGGGTCTTGAACCGTGTAACCATCAAGAAACTGACACGAGGATGATCTTCAACCTCAAACATGCAGTTCAGCACGGCCATGACAAAGCATACATCCGCACAGTGGACACTGATGTCGTGGTTGTCGCAATCTCATCATTCCCTGAACTGTCATTGTTTGAACTATAGGTTGCTTTTGGGACTGGAAAACACTTCCAATGTTTCCCCATTCACGTGCTAGCGTCGCAGCTCGGCCCAGAGTTAGGACTTGCGCTTCCCTTATTCCATGCACCGACAGGCTCGGACACTACATCGCACTTTGTAGGAGTTGGCAAGAAGACAGCTTGGGAAGTGTGGAAGCTCTTTCCGGAACTCACGGATAGCCTGCTCGCAATGTTGCGTGATCCCGACTGCTTCACCATGGAATCTGTACCTATGCAGGTCATCGAACGTTTCATTGTCCTACTTTACAGTAAGTCTTGTGAAGCTGCTACCGTGAACCTACCCAGACAGCTCTATTTCAACATGTGAGACAAGCCATTCATCATGCAGCTTTTATTTGGGGTCAGGGGCTGCGGCTTCATCAAGAGATCCTTGATCCTACTGACTGGGGATGGATGATCTCAGCTCAGGAGTTGGTGCTGTTCTGGACGACACTCGCAGATGTCAGTAAGGCTTGCGCGATGCTCCGACATGTGATGTAAGAAATCATGCACTGCCAACTGCAAATGCAACAAAGCGCACTTACACTGCACCTCCTTATGCCACTGTCAAAGTGCTTGTTTTCACAATAATGATCTTACCTAGTGTTCTCATTGTATGATCAGTTTTGACACCCTCCCTGTGTCATGACTTGTAGTAACGATGATCTTGCTCAATGTTATCGATTAGTTTTGTGTAACTGTAAATATAACCACTTTCAGATGGGCGGAGGTTGGGGAAAGTGGTTGGTAGGGTGCATAACGCGTTGTGTCCTCGTCCCTCACCCTGGAAACACACTTGACTATCGAATAATGATTGAATTTGCAGTCAGACAGTGTGGCTAAAACGCGTTAATCTTTGATTTGCCGATATCGCTCTTATTCTCCATAAGTTCACACAGGTTACAGTGATAATTCAACTTCAAACCAAACAACCCCAACTGCAACCGCGCGGTTGTGACTTCCTGACAACCGCAACCGCGGGAGTTATGAAATCCGACAGAAACGAGCCCAAGATCATCAAATTTGGCCCAGCCGTTTCAGAGGTAGAGCGATATAGGTATTTTAAGGTAAAAAAATGGAGCCGAACGTGATTTTATGAGGAGGAAACCATCCCTCTGTGGTCGTACATCATAACGACTGGAGTCGCTGTGTGCTCGGATTTCTTGAAACGTCCGTTCGGAGTTGGTTGGGATGGACCCAGAGGTGGGAATTTGTGGATGCTGGGAAGGATAGGGATGCTGTAGATTCGAGGTGGACTGGGACATCCAACGGTCGATAGGACAGACGTGAGCGCCGACTTCCCCGTCCGCCGCGGGGACCTCTCCGTAGAGAGGCGGGTCGACGGCTGGCGAAGGGGGCATACGGGGAGAGCAAGAGCCCTGGTTTTTGGGGAAAGTCTTTGGTGGAACTTGTTGACTTGCCCGAAGCAGGCTGGAGGGGACTCCTGCTCTAGAGGATGTGTCCAAAGGCATGGTCAAGGTACAGGCTGGGGTCGTTAACGGAAGAGGAGAGTACGAGTGTTCCGCCGCCTGAGGAGGGGCGACCCCTCAAGACGTGTTCTTCCAGTGGTCGAGGACTCGCTGGTCGCCCGCCATTCGAGTTGTAGAAGAAGAAGAAGTAAGAGTATTCATGTGCAAATAATAACATAGAAAAAGGACCAAGGGACGCGAGAAACTGCCTACCGGTGTGAAAGGGAGGCCAAGCGTAAACCGCAGAGGGCGGGGTACCTCGCCGGTTTATCAACTGGGCCACGTGATAAGAAAGTTTGCCCCCAACGGCGCAAAGACCCCAGCCCCCTAATCCCACCAGCCCGGACACCCGACCAGCCAACACAGTGACGCCCTAGGAGCGTCACCTCCGGAGGACACCTCCGGAGACCCGTACTGGGAGCCAGTGACCTTGGTGGTTCTTATCCCGGTCTCCCCAGTAGCCTGCCCGGCATGGGTGGCCCTTCTGGGGGCTAAGCCCCCGTCGACGTAGCTCACTGGGTCAAAACACAGGGGCCAACCCACCACGACAAGGTGGCCACCGTCAGGGGTAAATAATCATTTATACGGTACAAAAGCAATTTCTATAAACTTATGATAAACAACCCTACCTTAACACAAGCGAAAGTGATTAAAAATTTGAAATTAAATATACAACCTGTTCGACTGACAGGGTAAAAAAATGGGCACGCACAAAAATTTACATAAATGTTCGACATACTCGGGCATTTATCACACACACACACACACACATACATATATATGGATGAATTTCACAATTAAACACGTGAAATGAATGAATGATGGAAACCCACAAAGAAAAAGAAAAATGATTCCAAGGCCTTTCGTGTATTCAGAAGTACACCTCGTCAGGGAATCATTCCCTGACGAGGTGTACTTCTGAATACATGAAAGGTCTTGGAATCATTTTTCTTTTTTCCTTGTGGATTTGTATCATATATATAATCTTATTGGGCACAGTTTTTTCTTGTGCGTATGGGATGAGGAGAAAGCTCGTGCGAAGGTTCTTTCCCGTCTTCACAAAAAGACCTTTTGTTCGTCGGACCAGATCCTCGATATGGAGGCAGCTGACATCAGCAGTTTCATGGCGACTACGTCACACCTCGAGATTTGCCAGCTTGCTTCATGTCAGTCGCACGCCTTTCAAGATGCTAAAAATTTATTTCAACAGGGTCTCGCTTCGGTCTACCTTCTCAGCCTGCCTCCCTCACAGCATACTTGTCATTTCTTTTCAACTGTAAATGACTGAGTCATATTCATTCGCGCATTATTTTACAACCCGTAATAATCTATTTTTACCGTCATTTATATACTGCGTATTTGTCCTTCGTTGTAATAACATTTAATTCCAACAATTCAATCAGTGTAATGTTTGCACATTCAAATCAAGCAATTTTATAACGTTGTCCACCATAACATTTCCTCGTTTGGTTTAAATAAGGGAAAATGTTGCGCAGGTTATTCTTTTCCTTATTTTGATCAAAATACCAAATGGTGATCCCAAATATCCTTACACTCCTCATTAACTTAATTACTTAAATTACACCAAACAGCAGCAGACCGGCTGGTCCCTACGAGGCTGTCTGTTGAAGAAGGAAGGTTAAAAGATGGAAGAAAATTTACAGACGAGTGAAAGTTTTAAAGCAAAGCGGAGCAAAGAGGTTGAAAAGTAGGGAAGAAGCTAGCAAAAGGTCAGCGCTACGCGCCGATTTTGCTAGATCTGCGGTGCTTCGGCTGGATTGTGGGCCTACAGCGTATTTTATTTTGAACATCAGTAGCCCTTTATCTGGATATCGTTCCTATTCCTCTCACCTTGGGCCTCAGTAATTGGGGTGCCTGCGGCCTTCCAGTTACTGGCAAACCAATTATTCATTCAATAAAACTACAGAAAAGAACGCAACCATGAAAATCTAAAGCTTCACAAATCTTAATACAATGAGCTCGGACTTGAAGCTTAAGATTTTCATGACTGCGTTCATTTCTATAGTTTTATTGACCAAATAACTGAACCGACAGTAATTGGGGGCACTGCGGCCCGCCAAATCATAGTTTTCATTGTTTCGAGTGCATCAATAACGTTGCCGGGGTGGATGTTGAACGCTATATATATATATATATATATTGCAGGCCCGGATTTAGCTATAGGCGAACTAGGCGATCGCCTAGGGCCTCGCGCCAAAGGGGGCCTCGCTCAAGCCGTTTTGCGCGTTCTGTTCAAGTGATATTAATGATTTAGAACTCTATGAAGAACTTAAAGTACTTTGCAGGTTTATACCTGAGAAAACAGATCTCGGAAATGCCCTTGTTTATATAGTGCAAAAACAACTAAGTGAGATATATCCTAATGTTTATGTTGCACTTCGAATAGTATTAACCATCCCAGTTACTGTTGCTTCGGCTGAAAGAAGTTTCTCGCGTCTCAAACTTATTAAAACATATTTGCTTTCCACCATGTCTCAAGCGAGATTGCAATCATTAGCTATGTTATCAATAGAAAACGATATAACAAATTCATTAGATTATTCTCAATTAATTGAAGAGTTTAGCTCGAAGAAAAGTAGAAAAGCATTGCTGTAATATTCAAGGAGCATCTGAACCAAATATTAAAGCATTAATATTTAGCCTGATAAGTCGATCGCTCACAATCATAAAAAATGAAATGTCAACATCTCTTATACATCACATATGAAAAACGTTTGTATACTATGGAAAGTCATTACCTATAATATTATATAAATCTTAGAAATCATTGTCTTATATTTTCGATACAAATCTTGATTCATATTATAATTTATACTTATTTGTATGGTGTATTTATATTTCTTATACAATTTCCATGCGTGATTATTTTGGTTTGGTTTAATTTTTAAATGCTGGCATAGTTCTGTCTATGCGGGATTCTAATATTGCTGGTATAGTATCGATAATTAAGTCCATATTTTCATATATATATATATATAGGCCTAGGGCCTCGCAATTTCTAGATCTGCCTAGGGCCTCGCAACTTCTAGATCCGGCCCTGTATATATATATATATATTTTGTTTTTTTTTGTTTCAAAGTATGACCGCTCATGGCCACCAAAAGAAAGGTGGATAGCAGAGCGAATACAGGACGAAGACTACGGAACAGCTAACGGAAATGAACAATAGACGGGGGAGGAGGAGGAGGAGGAGGAGGAGGAGGAGGAGTGGAGGAAATAATCATAGCGGAGTCACAGCCGGTAAAGAAGTCGGGAGAGAAAGAGGGAGGAGAACAACCCGGTTATCGAAAAGTAGGGACCTTCAGATAGAATAGCGCCAAGCCTGTCACAAGGCCCAACGCTCTCCAAAACGGGAAAATACTCTGCGCACAGCGCAGAGTAAAGCGGACTCTCCACCAGGAGGTGGACAACTGTAAGTAAAACGTTACAATTGGAACATCGGGGCACCCGATCCCCGGCCATCAAATAGCCATGGGTCAGGTGGGTGTGGCCAATACGGAGGCGGGCCAAAGCCACCTCCTCATGGCGCGACTGATGGAAGGAAGATGCCCAACATCCCAATTTAGGTTTAATCTTGCAAAGTTTGTTATCTGTAGCGCCATCCCAGCGACTCTGCCACCGGGAGTGCAAAAACCTACGGAAGCCAGGGATATAATCGGAAAAGGGGAGGGACACGGATGAAACCTGTAGTCGGCACGCGGAACGGGCAGCTCGATCGGCAGCCTCATTTCCAGCCACGTTAACATGTGCAGGGACCCAGCAAAATACCACCTCCTTGCCACCAAAAGCGACAAGGATATGGCACAGTAGCTGGATTCGTCGGAGCAGTGGGTGGACAGGGTCAAAACACTCCAGACCATCCATGGCACTGCAGGAATCCGAATAGATGACAAACGACCAATCCGGATGCTCCCGCACCACCTCCAGAGCGCTCAGAATGGCATAGAGCTCCTCCGTGAAAACGGAAGCCTCATCAGGGAGACGGGTACATCGGGGAGCAAGGACAGACGACTGGGGAACAGCCGCGGCCCCAACGCCACCGGACGACCTCGAGCCATCTGTGAAGAACATGCTGAAGGAACAGAGACCGAAGCAAGGCAGAGTCAGAATCGGCCCTGCGAACGGGGCGCAACGCCCTACAGCACGCAAAAGGGGTGCTCTCCCAAAGTGCAACACCCCTGAAAGAGACCGGTATAACGGATGGAGGAGGAGTGCCCATACCATCGAGGAGGGAGGTCACCGTGTCGGTGAAATACCAACCCCCATCCCGACAGAACGCCCTCTCAACCACCTGGAACAGAGGAGAGTTGGGAAGACGGAGAATCCGGAGATAGTGCTTGGCAATGAGGAACGACCTCCGATCCTCCAAAGGAGGGATGTCGCACTCAACCTGCAGGCTATCAACCGGAGAGGAGCGGAAGGCGCCAGATGACATGCGCAGTCCTCTAGAGAGGACCGGATCCAGTATCCGAAGGGCCGTACGGGAGGCAGAGCCATACACCACACTCCCATAATCTAATTTTGACTGTACCAGGGACACGTACAAACGGAGGAGTGTCCGCCTATCCGCGCCCCATGTAGTATGCGACAGATGTCCCAGCAAATCCAGGGTACGTCTTGTAGACTCACGCAGCCGGCGAAGGTGGGGAACCCAGCTCAAACGGCTGTCGAAAACGATACCCAGGAAACGCACTGACTGAACGAGGGCTAGAGGCTGACCCCCGAGTGTAAGATTAAAGGTCGGGACGGCGCCGGATCCCCGTCTCCTCGACGGAAGGAAGGCCACACACGAAGTCTTCGGGGAAGACAGCGTAAGGCCCACCGACGACGCCCAGCGTTCAACCCGATTGACCGCGAGTTGGACTTGCCTCTCCACGAGGGGGGGACTCGTCCCCGCGGCATAGACAGCCAGATCGTCGGCGTAGATGGAACATCGCACCGAGGGCGGAAGGGCTCCCGGTAGCGCAGACATGACCAGATTGAAGCAGGAGACGCTCAAGACACACCCCTGGGGCACCCCCTCCTCCTGAACATACAAGTCAGATAGGGCCGCCCCATTACGGACGCGGAAAATGTGACGGCAGAGGAAGTTACGAAGAAATATGGGCAAAAAGCCCACAAAACCAAGAGACTTCAAACGGTCCATGACAACTCCCTGACGGGTCGTGTCATAGGCCTTTTGGACATCGAAAAAGACGACCAGAACAAGATTCCGGCGGGAAAAGGCCTCCCGTACATCATGACCAAGGAGGAGAAGGGGGTCCAGAGTACCTCTAAATCGACGAAAGCCATACTGGGTCGGGGGGTATAACCCAAGCGACTCCAGTGTAAAGGAAAGTCGGACGGCCACCATCTTTTCAAGCAGCTTGCATAAGCAGCTCGTCAAGGCAATAGGCCGATAGCCCGCCACCTCCGCCGGATCCTTCCCCGGCTTAGGTATCGGGACCACAATCGCCTCCCTCCAACGGGAAGGGAACGACCCCTCAACCCACACCCGGTTGAAAAGATCCAGCAAGAAGTGTAGGGCCATCGTGTGCAGATTCCAAATAAAGTCATACGGAATGTCATCAGGGCCAGGGGCGGAAGAACGACGGGTTGCCAAGGCAGCCCGAAGTTCCCGCATCGTAAAGAGACGGTTATAGGGCTCATTCCCAGGCGGCGGGAACGTAACATCCGACAAAGGACGATCCGCAGCTGAAGGCGAACGGGAAACCGCAGTAAAAGCACCAGCCAGCCGATCGGCTACAGCACTATATATATATATATGCCCGGTTAGGTAAACTGAATGCCCGGTTAGGTTAATTGAATGCCCAGTTAGGTCAACTGAATGCCCGATTAGGTTAATTAAATGGCCGGTTAGGTCAACTGAATGCCCGATTAGATTAATTGAATGCCCGGGTACGTTAATTGAATGCCCGGTTAGGTTAATTGTACACCCTTGACGATTGGTTAGGTTAAGTCATGATATTTTCGTTAAAGCCAACGAAAATATCACGACTTAACCTAACCAATCGTCAAGGGCGTACAGATGACCTAACCTGGCATTCAATGAACCTAACCGTGTATTCAATAATTTTACCATAGGTTTCGTAATGATCTTGATGACGTCATTTAATGTTTTAAAATTAATTATTTAATTTATTAACACCCACGTGCACAACCTCGGGACCTAATCAATATGTGTGTGAAGTTTCATGTTTGTAACTGCTTCCATTTTGGAGGTATGGCTGATGGCTGGAACACACACACACACACACCACACACACACACACACACACACTCACGTCTTTTTATTATTATTATTATTATTATTATTATTATAGATAAACAATAGACTGGTACAAATTTATAACCGAAAGACTTCCGAAAATCAACAATTTTTGATAAAGAAAAGGGGAAAATTGGTTTTGTAGGCCTAGGGGGTCCGAAATTTTCATAAAATGGAAAATAATTGCTATTTTCTTACTTACAGCGACAGGCATAATGATATTAGGATACCTAATAGAAATTTTGTAATATTTTAAAGTGGGGAAAATAAATAATTTTCTAAAAATGATCTTCAACTATAAAAGCGCATCTAATCAGATAACTTAACGTATTTCTATCACAACTAAAAAATAGAATGATAAATCAATATCCTATCAAATTGTTTGTGTATACGTAAAATTATTTGTACAAAAGCCACAGTAATAAAACGCACAAAAGTCACGGTAAATAATTTCGAGTGTGGCTCGTTTAACTTTAAACTCGTGTTTATTTAAATTGACCGTTTTAATTATGTAATTTTTTGTATTGAATCGATAAAGAAATATTTTGTGATTTTTTGTATTGAATCGATAAAGAAATCTTTTGTGAATCGAAAAATGTTAAAATTATAGCAAATATCAAAATATTTTGTATAAAAATCATTGAATTTTAAAAATGCATGTTTGCTTTTAGTTTTTTGCAAAAAGTTCTTTATGAATTTTAAAAATATATAATTTTTTAAATTGAATCGATAAATAAATCTTTTGTGAATCGAATGATATTAAATGTTTAGTAAATATTGACTTTTGCGCCAAAATTATGATTAAAAATTAAAAAAATGCGTGTACAGGCATGGGAAGAACTGTACCCCTAAAAGGGGGAAGGAATTATGTTAGGGAATTTTTTTTTAGCATGGGCAGTGCACAATAAAAAGACGCATCGAATGGTGAAAACCGCATTGTTCTACACCAATTGTAGCGACCTGTAGGTGTGCGCAAAAAACTACATACATACATACATACATACATACATACATACATATATATATATATATATATATATATATATATATATATATATATATATATATATAGGCCTTCCTGTTCTAGCCTTGGGTCATTCCTGGCTTGTATAGTTGCTTTCAAAAGTATCGCATACACTGCAGTGATATCATTGGAATTTATTTATTATTAACAATTATTTGCATGTATAAAATCCTTAAAGACTTTTCTCTCACCCTGTGTGTGTGTGTGTGTGTGTGTGTGTTATATATGGTATATATAGGAGGGTGGGTGGGCTGAAAAGTAATGCCTCCACTCAAATAAATTTTAAACGGGTTGAAGGATTTTATCGAAACAAAAACAAATATGTACCTTAAGAGTTTATTCTTCAAAACCATACCTTTGGTTAGCTTCCGCCGAATTGTTCATGCTGACGAAGGTCAAGCTTTTCACTTCACCTTAGACCTACAGTTTAACGTGGAATCCGAACCACGTCCCACCAGCATCCCAGCGTCTTAACCACTAGGCCACCTAGGGTACCCATTTATCTACCAACCACTTTCTTTATTGTGTGGAAGGACGGACAGCTGGGTTTTGATGCGCGCCGGCGCATTCTAGGCGATACATTTACTTTTATATAAAATCACCCTCTACCTCGATATATTTATACCAACGATAAATGACTTTTTGAAATCCATCCCGGTAAAACTCGGAGCTTTGACTACGAAACCAAAATTTCACAGCGGCCTTAATTACTTCTTCGTCAGACTCGTAGCGATTTCCACGATGATGTTCTTTAAGTTTAGGAAAGAGATGAAAATCGGATGGTGCTAAATCAGGGCTATATGGGGATGCGGCAAGAGAGTGAATTGCAGCTCTTCAATTGCTTCTCGCGTTTGAGCACTGGTGTGAGGCCGTGCGTTGTCATGGTGAACAAATGACTGCGTTTTTGTGGGTGCGAACCCTCCTGATCCGTTTTTTCAACTTCTTCCGAGTTTGAATATAACGTGCGGGGTTGATTTCTGACCCTCTTTCCGTAAAGTTTTCGAAAACACCATTGATATCTCAAAAAACAGTCATCATCACTTTTTCAGCCGATTTTTTAACTTTGAATTTTTTTGGTTGTGGTGAATTTTTTTGCCAATATTCCATCGATTGCCGTTTATTTTCAGATCATAATGGTGGGCCCACGTCTCGTCTCCTGTCACAATGCTGTGCAGAATTTCATCTTCATTTTCGAATCGTTGAGGAATTTCTTGGCAAATGCGTAGTCTCTCAGTTTTCATCTCGGCAGTGAGCATGCGAGGCACCCATCTGGCGCAGACTTTTCGGTAACCGAGAATACTGATGTGTCCCACTCACTCTTTGGAGATATCGAGCATTGCAGCAATTTCATTTTGTTTAATGCGACGATTTCCACGAATCAGTTCGTCAAAGTAGTTTCGATAAGACTCGCCGGTTGCCGTTACAGGCCTTTCACTTCGTGGTTTGTCTCGCAAATCTTTTTGCCCTGCTTCTCCTTTTTTACATTGCCTCGCCCAACGTCGAACGGTACTCACATCAGCACACTGCCGTACACAGCTTGCATTCGCCGATGCAGCGGTCAAAAATTCAATTACGGCACGTTGCTTGAAGCGAACGTCTTTACTCCTTTCCATTGTAATCTATACTGAACCAACGTGTGGAATGAGTGTAGGCTATATTAGGCTATAACACAAAACCAGTTTTATCTGGTTACCTCTACAAAATCTGGAATGGGGTGGAGATACCAAGTTACAACATAAAACCGCTTTTATCTGGCTACCTCTACACAATTCAGAATTATTCAGGTGGAGGCATGTGTATACATATATATATATATATATATATATATATATATATTTATTACGAGAACACCAACATCTACATATTTATTATTCCACATATAATTCGTAAAAATGAATCGTTTGGGATTACTGAAAATGTGTATTATTTTTAACCAATCATACGGCTTTAAGCCTCCAACCAATCAGCATCCAAAACTACCAACGGGCTTTCGACAAATAAATAAATAAATAAATAAATACATACCTATAGCCATATAATAACGCCAACGAACTTTCCTCCGCAAATATACTAGTAAAACAGAAAAAAGTAGGATAAAAGATAGAATAAAAGACTTTAGAAGCCAGCAACTACTGACAGGAAAACTTGCAAAATTTTACATACATAGACATACATTATAAAATATCTTATTTCCCAAAGAACTGGGAAGGCAAAAATAACCAGGCTATAAATACAAAAGGTAGTGAAGAAGAGAAAAGGCAGAAAGTAAGCGTACACAGCTATTCACACAGGCGTCCTGGTGACCAGCGACGCCCACCCATCCCCAAACTCCCAACATGGCAAAATCCCACACTCGCGGCGCTTCCAGGCCTTCTAAAACTATAAATGATGTATCATAAAGTAAAGGCGAAAGAACACCGAAAAGAAAATGAAAGCATGTTCACACCATGCGCGGAACCATCTCGTATACCCAGTCATGCATGCGGGGGAAGGTATAAAAAGTTAACACGAAACGATACGCTCGCTATAACTAACGTACACTCTATGGCTGTTTTGAACTTAGGCTTTTTTTATGAAGTAGAAAAAGGGGCAAATCCATTCTTGCATTCGGTAATTCTCTCGATACTGACGTAATTCTAGTATCAAAATTACTTGCGATGATGCCTTACCTACCTTAGAAATGTGATAAGTGTTTTTAAGGGAAGCTTGCTTACCTGCAACAGAAATACGCTCCTTGGCCGTATGGTTTAGTAGTACTATGGTCATGCAGTCGCCAATCGAGATTCTCTCTGCAGATATCCACGAAAACTGTATTGTCGATTCCATGAAAAAGTTGTTGAACGTTCAGACAACGTTCCTCCTTGTATTTTCTTTTAAGTTCGGATTCTTTATTTTTGAATTGTTTCCATAAGTGGATATTTTGAACCCTAGATATAGTGATAATATCAATCATTGGAAGAGTCAGTTTAATAATTTGACGTATATCTCTGTATTCATTGCTTTCGCTATCCAGTGTGACTAGTTTGTACACATCACTGTCGTCCATACTTTCCCAGTTTTTGGGGAGCTCAAATTTCCTTATCGGTGACTTATCTGGAAACGGCGCTGGCCTTCTTTCAATATCTCTCATTTTTCCTGTAGTCGTATTTCTTTGGGTCATGTTCCCAAAGTTTATTTCGTATTTAAATTTATTCGTAGAAGAGATAATAGTAATAGTACCACTTGGATTTTCTTGATATGCCTTTTCCACTGATCGGGATGAAGCATCGCTATTTCCATACAATTCCCATTTTCCGTTATCATCGTAAAAGTACCAATTAAAAGTAGTGCTACGTTTGTTATCACAAACAGCGGAAGATGCAGTTCTTAAATGCCTGATAGAGTAAACCATCTTCCGACTTTCGCAATTGATGGTCATACTCTGAAAATCCGCCTTAATGCCTTTAATGCCAAGCAGACTGAGAAGACCTTTCATACTGTCATTAACTTTTTCTGGATCTAATTTGGTAAGAAGCGTTTGATCACACGTGACATCTCTGAACTTACTTTCTTGAATGTCGGAATGATATTTATGGAAATTATACCATTTATCGTCATTACCGAATTGCCAATAAAAAGCACTTCTACAATGAAGAAATTTGCATCTTTGTTTGACATTCGGACATTTCCCATCGATGCCCATGTCACATATTAAAGGTGTGTCTACATTTCCGTGAAACTGCCATGAGAAAACGGTACTTTTGCCTTCTGATCTCCTTTTTTGTTTAGTGCCTTTTTCCTTAAATTTTTCCTTTGTCCCTGATTTTGCTTCATCAATATTATCCTTACTTGTTTTCCTCTGTTTAGCACTATCTGTCCCACGTAGTTCCTCAATTTCGTTTCTAATTTCGGCAGTAGTGGCACTACTTCTATTATCTATAAAATCATTAAAGTTCTCCTCTTTAATGAATCCGTTAATTATAATTTTCATAATGTCTCTGGGACTTTCATTCATACATACTCCAAATTTCTCTAAACCAGCTTTGCACCTAGGATCATGAACGTTATGGTTGTATGGACAGCTGACACCATTAGAACAATTACAAAGTGTTTTGACGTAAGAGTAACAAATGTGCAAGTTATTACATCGATCCCCAAGGTGACAGTTCTCCTGATGGTATTGGAAGCAAATTTTCGGAAATAGTGTCCCACTGAATACTTTCTTCATAAGCTTTCGCAAATCGTAAAATGGAATTTTTTGTAGGCAAAAATTATGCAAAATTAAATCATTGTGATTACTTTTCCACAAGTGACCAAACGTGCAGTTCTTTTCATAGCAAGCACCTACGACATAATCAGTACAGATATGCATAAAGGTGCAACTTGGTTTGGTGCACCCGGATGACCCTAAATGATCTTTACATATTCTGACGGCCGGACATAGTTCAACCATGACTTTTTTACTGGATTTGTCTTCAAGAGTTGAAAAAAGTGTGGGCTTATCTTTAATCACTTTCAAAATATAATCATAATTTTTATTCACGAATTTGGAGAGAGTTTGAATGTTTGTGGAAAATCCAGGGAAATTGATCAATTCTTTTACAAGATGATGCACGTTCACAGAGGAGACTGCTGTACTTTGTTGCACACTCTCCCTTGGAAAAGGATCATGGGCAAAAGGCAAAGGAGGAGCAGACGGTGATGCACCTTGTCCGATAGGCACGTTCGCCGTAAATATATTTGGTTCTTGATAAAACTGTTGCATAGGGTTGAGCTGATAAGGATTAAACTGATTAGCGCCAACCACAGACTCATATGACGGAGGCAAGTCTTGGGGAGGTCCAAACTGATCTGATGACATCCGGTTCTGACTCTGAGTGGCATGTTGCCCTCTTCCTCTCCGTCTAAAACTTCTCTGCTCTCGACCCCAGTAGCTTCCTCTCGCAGGCTGATAATTGCTTTGGGCAGTCAAGTTCATCAACGACCGACTTCCTTTGTTCTAAAATAAAACATTCAATTAATAATAATAAAGTGAACTATTTTTTTTGTAGTAATCATCATTACTCTAATGAAGCTGAAAGACACCGCTTTCTACCTAAACAACAGCTTTACTACACAAAAAGAAAAATTAAACGTTGAACATATACTGTATATTCCTTAGAAAGATAACTTTCTTTCCTATTGGTCAAATACTGTATTACGTTCCCTGGGCTCCTCCTCTGGCTCGATAAATATACCCCGTAACACTAACTCTGCGCCTTATCCGTCTAAACTACTGGTATTTATAAACATTTGGGGTGACAAATACAAATTAATTACCGGTAGAAATTAGTTACAACCAATTAATTATAAATTCGCTACTGCAGACCTTCATTTCGATTTATGTTAACTTGAACGAGTGAGTACAAATTTATTTTGAAACCTAGATGACTAAACGACTATTCACATTCGTTTTGCTCTGCCCACAAGATTTAAAAAGTAAAAACCCTTACGCATATATTTTATAAAACAAAAATATGATGCCAAAGATACGAATATAATCTGTACTATAAAAAGAAAGTTCTGTCTGTCCGTCCGTCTCAGAAACAAATGAGCTTTGCTTTGTTTCAACTTTTTACTCTAGCACGTTAAGATTTTCGGATCACCTGAAGACTAAAACTAACGTGATATTTTCGTCAAAACTAACGAAAATATCACGACATCACCTAACCAATCGTCAAGGGCGTACAGTTGACCTAACCGGAAATTCAATTTAATAATTTATTATTATATTTGGTACTGTAAAGCAAGAAACAAGAATACATGGAGGCTCTAGTCTTCAAGTGATCCCGATTTTCGTTGCTTGATACAATGGGTTCGGATGTGAAGCTTAAGATTTTCATGGCTGTGTTCTTTTCTATAGTTTTATTGACTAAATGATTGAACCCCCAGTTAATGGGGGGCCGAAGGCCCCAGCACCGCAGGCCTAGGTGAATGGGCCTGTAGAGCCCACTTTCGCTAGTATGTATAAAAAGAAAAGCGTAAACTTAAAAATACTAACTACGTAACATGCGTAAACATCGTATCCTTGGCCCTTGGCGATAATTTCGGTACCGTACATTATTATTTCGATCTCAAACTTGACTGACTAGCGTACGATATAGCTTAGATTCAAACACGCCGCACAAAGAATTTACAAAATGGAGGACACAGTTTTGAGCAAGTTTAATTAAACCGAGAATCAGACATCATCCCAGTACACTGAGTACAGTAACGAATGTGAACGACAAAATGAACCGCTCTTAAGACCCCACAAAAATGATAGCAGTTATATTTTACTGCTTAGTCATTTAACATCATATTTAAATTCTCTTCCAAAAAGCTAATAACATTCCATAAACACACTCTTCATCTAAGGATCGGACTTCACAGCTTCTTCAGATAGGCAGAGGCAAAGGCTGTACGAGAAATTACGCCACAAAAATTTAAGTACCAGCTTAGAGTATTGTGTTTACATTGGGTAGTTAGCTCAAGAGGAGCACCTTTTTACCAATGAATAAACAGGGTGATTTTTTAAAATATCTTACACTTTAAAAGATTTTTAATTGTTTTTATTAACCGAAATAAAAGCATTAAATTTTTACTGTACCTTCTCTACACATGGGGAATTAGTTCACTAGTGCAAAATTTGCTCTATGTGATGTCCTCTCAGTGGGAATTTCCACTAGAATAGAATGTTTTAATGAATACTTGCTGTTTGAGACTAAGACGCCGTTTTGAATAAAGTTGACCAAGGCCAGAACTTCCCAACCTTGGGGTCACGAACCGATCTGATAATTTTATTTTCAATTCTCTTCCTATGGCCGTCCGATAAGACATTTATTACTCATGAATGTAGTTGTACATAACTGAAATCTGGGCCCTTTCCGCGCATAATAAACGCTTTGCTTATGGTGTGTGTGTGTGTGTATATATATATATATAAATATATATATATATATATATATATCTTCTGGGTTTGGTTTTCGTATGACAGAAAAGTACTCTCGACGATGATGACCTGAAGAAGTCGTCACTATGTCTTCATCAGGCACGCCTATGCGAGTGCGGCTTACAGGAGCTTGGGGACAAGAAAACGTTTGGCAAAGTTTTCGTTTAATTTACTTGAATCAGAGTGCCTTAGTAGTTGAAGTAAAATTAATCGAATGTCAAGTTGTTATTGTTCGACTTTAAATGAAAGTTACTTTACTGCTCAGTTAGATTTTATCCCAAGACTTTTTAGCGCGACGCTAGCCCTCTCTCAAACCCTGGGGCTGGTCTGACGTTGCCTAATCTAATCTTGTTTGTTCGCTTCTCCTACGGATTGGGCCTTGCTGCCGCAATCCGAAGTTCCGAAATTAATCGCGCGGTGTCGGAATCTGATTTAATCTCTCTATATGGAGTGGGCCTTCGCTGCCCCTAATACGGAGATCCGAATTTTACGTCGCCTTGTCGGAATCTCTCTTATTGGAAGCTGAATTTTTGGGCGTTAAGCGCCTACTTTTATATTAGAAAAAACGGAAGTCCTCTACATCATTCGCATTAGGTGGTGACATCATTACCGAGTGACTTCCGTTTGGTAGAAGGGATTCACCAAAGAGAAGTGCTTAGGTCACTTAGCGTGTGACTTCCATTTGAAAGGAAATACTAAATAATATAATTATTAAATAAATCTAAACCCTTTGCTCGTAGTTCCATTTTAGGAACGCATTTAGGTACACAAAGTACGTCAATTATATAAAATTAAATAAACCCTTTGTTTGCATCGATTGTGACTATGAACTTTACTTTGAATTTTACAGCCTCGGGCGTTGTCTGGTTTGAATGAAATATGGCGTTCCTTGTGAACTGGAAATGGGGGGAGATAATATAACATATATATATATATGATCAGTCTTTCCTTGTGAACAGACGTGTTTTATCGAGTATCCAGTGTTATCAATTGAGTAAGTGGTTTTCGTTGAAGTGTTTTAAAAAAAAATAGTGTTCGGTGCATTCGTAACTAAATAACTTCGTGCTACTAATCATTCATTAACGAATATATTTCATTTATTGACGTTATTCAGTACTATATTATTTGATCAAACCAAAGCTACTGCACGTGGCTTGCCTTGTTTGTTTTTCAAATCTATCAGAAAACGTGGAGACATAATGTTCATTTTTCATTCTTTCGAGAGGTCAGGTAGAGTGTTGTCACAAACCGTGTGAAAAAAAGGAAAAAAGTCGGGTCGAATCGCGGAAGGGTAAGTATTAATAAATACTTTTCTTTTACAGATCTTTTGTCGGTAGCTTAATTCTATATTCATTTAGTATAAATTTGTGTTACAAGAACCTGTTTCTGCATTTCAAGAACGCGGTAGACCTACGTTGTAATTTATTAATTTCCAAACGCTCAGTTTTTTTTTTTTTAACTAATTAAAAGCATGGCACCCCCGTCAAGTACTTGCAGTCGCTGTGAAGGGAAATTTGCCGCTTACGCGTTTACAATGGCTAATAATAATGAACAGTTAGTTTGCAAGTGGTGCTCAAGCATGGAAGTGCTGAGGAACGAGTTAGAACGTGAGGAGGTCAGAGTAAGGCTTGAAGAAAGCGTGATGCTCCTGCCGGCAAAATTAGAATCATTTGAGACTCCAGTTATGACCCCTCCTGCCTCAGTTTCTACTAATAATATAAATAGTATTAATAGCCCTCTCTCTTCCCCTAGTTCACAACCCTTCGTTCGAGTGCGTAATGGAGCCCCATTGAGAAAACCTAAGACATGTCTACCAGTAACAACAAACAATAAGTTCTCTGTTTTAGGTTTCGATGATGCTGATGAACCGGAAATACGACTCGTTGGCGATTCCATTGTTTGAGGGCAGCTCGAGGAATTCTGTGGGAGAAACCCTCGTCGTAGGCGCCGTTACTGCTACCCTGGTGCAAGGGTGGAGGATATAACTAATAGTGTTGACTAATTTACAGACGATACCTCCGAGGACACAACGTATGTCATTCATGTCTGTACAAATAACGTTTTAAATTCTAGATCGGAAGAACTGCTGGCTAGGTACAGGGACTTACAAGAGCGATTAAAGGAAAAAAACTAATAAGATTGTTTTAACAGGTACAGTACTGGCCAAATTATTAGGAATTTTTTAAAAATTTCATTTTTTGGTATAAAATGTTAAATTAAACCAATTTTAAACGTTGAAAAGTTATTTATTTCTACACAAGAATACATGGTCATTATTTAGCAATAGTTTAGTACTTAGTTTGACCCCCCTTAGCTGCCTTAAGGGCTGCGACACGCTTCGGCATGCCATGAATCAATTTTTTGCATAATTCCTTAATACGTGTAGAGTGAAACCAGACTTGAATAAGTCGCTCTATGAGTTGGTGTTTTGTTGTTATCGGCGTTTCATGGATTACGTCCTTTAAAATACACCATAAACTTTCGATTGGGTTCATGTCTGGAGAATTTCCAGCCCATGGGAGCAACCGAACACTATTTTCATGACACCATTTTTAACCGACTTTGCCGTGTGGCATGGAGCTGAGTCTTGTTGAAAAATCCAACGTCTATTACCATACCATTCCCTTATTTGAGACAGTAGACGTCTTCTTAGTACTTCTATATACTTGACTTGGTTCATATTCCCCTCAACAATGCTCAAACGACTAGTTCCATGCACAGAAATTGCTCCCCAAACCATGATCTTTTGTGGAAATTTCACCGTTTTCATCAGACACTCAGGCAAAAATTCTTCTCCAGGCCTCCTTCTTACACTTTGAACACGATCGTCAAGCACGGCAATCGTTGACTCATCGGAGAACACCACCTGCAATCAAAGAAAGCCCTGTGAAAGAGTCAGTGCATAGCGTATGAAGTACAGCTAAAACGAAGTACAGTATGACTTGCTGCTTTACAGATATTTTTACTGCAGTTTTATCACGTACTGTAAATACACTTCTATGCATACTGTATTTACTGTATTAACATTCTATTTAATGTTAAATATTATTCTTACCTGTTCCCAATCCTCACTAGTCCAGTTAATGTGTTCCTTTGCCCATGCAAAACGTGCCTTCTTCATAGCCTCAGTGAGCCTGGGCTTCTTCCTTGGGCGGTAGGCTTTGAAGCCGGCAGTTAGAAGCCTCCTGTTGACTGTTCTACGACTAATATTGATGCCATCAGCCGCTAGACTACTGGAAATGTTTTTGCAAGTAGCTCTTCTATTTCTAAGAGACAAAATTGCAATCTGTCTATCAGTTCTTGGAGTCGTTACCCTTTTTCTGCCGCATCTTCCAACCCTTTTGGGGCCTACATTTTCTCCAAATACCATTTTTTTCTTAATACGAAGTACTGACTGTGGTGAAACATGGAGTTTGGCAGCGATTTCCTTTTGTTTAAATGTAGAAGTAGTTAATAAAACCTGTATTTGCCCAATTTTCCGTGGACTCAAGTCATTCTTTCGCCCCATTTTCAAATTCACTTAAAAACTAACAAATAATTGCCGAAATTGGGTAAATACACTATTTAAATTAAACGGTAGTTACAATGACACGTAAAAGAAAGAGAAACACACCCGCATCGCACGACAACCAAACGACAACTGACGAACAAACACGCTTCGTTCGACTAAAGAATTATGCAAAAAATTGATTCATGGCATGCCGAAGCGTGTCGCAGCCATTATGGCAGCTAAGGTGGGTCAAACTAAGTACTAAACTATTGCTAAATAATGACCATGTATTCTTGTGTAGAAATAAATAACTTTTCAACGTTTAAAATTGGTTTAATTTAACATTTTATACCAAAAAATGAAATTTTAAAAAAATTCCTAATAATTTGGCCAGTACTGTATACTTCCTCGAATTATCCAACGTAACGATTTCTACAGCAAGGCGACCTATATTAACATTAACCTAAAGACTCTTTGCCAAGAGGAAGGAGTGCATTTTGCGAATTTTTGGAAAAGTTTCTACGGCAGGAGGGACTTGTTCCTCGGAGATGGACTTCATCTTAATGACGTTGGAGCTGCGCGTTTAGGAAGACTATTTCATAATACTGTCTCTTCTTTTCAGGCTGCCGTAACTCCAACGGTCCCAGCGTAAATTCCACAAATTTCCCCTGCGCTCGCGAAGGTGTCGCAATTACAAACAACTTGAAGGTTCTATCCTTAAATGCTTGTAGCCTACGAAATAAAAGAAACGAATTTTTTCTTTAATTGCATGTAAAGACTGATATAATTGCGATAAATGAATCGTGGCTTAGCACTGAAACTCGTGACTTTGTAGGGGAGTATCAAATTAAAGGTTATAGACTTTTTGTTAAAAACAGAATAGGTAGGCGAGGAGGCGGTGTTATGTTGTATATCAAAGATAATATTGCGAACGTTATAGAAGTAAAGCACACAATTCCAGAACCGATAGATTCGACTATAGCAGAATTTAAATTGAACGATTTCAAACTTCTTGTTGCGGTTATATATAGGCCCCTTAATCAAACAGCTGATACGGTCGAAGCGTTATATCGTGAACTAAAGAGAATAATCGGTAGTGAGCAGGCTTTAGTTATGGGTGACTTTAATTGCGCCAACGTGAATTACGATACAATGCAGGGAGACGAGGAAGGTAATCGTTTAGTTAATTTTCTCGAAGATAAATTTCTTATTCAAAAGGTTGGGGAACCTACGAGGTTGGACAGTATTTTAGATTTAGTAATAACTACGGATGATAGGCTAATTACTGATCTTCATGTAATAGGACCGTTAAGCAATAGCGATCACAATATGGTAGAGTTTGTCCTCTCAGTAAGTCACTCGAAACCAGCTAACTCGACTAAAATTCCTAATTTCCAGCACGCAGACTTTAGTAAATTTCGAAATAAATTGTCACAAGTCAATTGAGAAAACGTAATGGGGAACTCCAACGCAAAACTAATGTGGGAATCGTTCGAAACAGTATTTAGGACTATAAATGAGGAATGTGTACCGTAAAAAATTAAGCGTGAGAAAGTAAACAACAAGCCCTTGTGGTTTACTTCTAGAGTAGGAGACATTATAAAGTGTAGAGACAGGGCTTATAGGCTACATAAGTGCGATAAAGACAATTTGTGGTTACGAAACAACTACATATCTCTAAGGCGTGAAGCGAAAAGTGTAAAGAAAACCCCAAGCGATTCTTTCAATAAGTCAACAATAGAAATCCAGTAAAAAATGTCTTGGGGGCGTTGAGAAATGTTAACGGAGATCTAGTTTCTGAAAACAAGGAAATGGCTACCTTGCTAAACGAATTTTTTACGTCAGTTTTTCCTATAGAAGATGTAACGAATATCCCTACGGTCGTAGACATAATACCTTTTGATAATGGTAATATTTTGGATAATATGGTGGTTAGTGAAGGGGAGGTAATGCGCTATATTGATAAAATGAAAACGCGTAAATCACCGGGGCTGGATTCCATATATCCTATACAACTAAAAGAATTAAAAGATAGCATTGTTGTGCCGCTAACAAAGATTTTTAATGCGTCTATTTCTGAGGGGTGCGTAGCAGATAATTTCAAGTTAGCAAACGTAACACCTATCTTTAAGAAAGGCGATATAGGTGCGGCGGAAATTATAGGCCAATCAGTTTTACGTCTGTTGAAGGTAAGCTACTGGAATCAATAATTAGGGATCGTATAGTCGAACACTTAGAATTGCATAAACTAGTTAGAAATAAGCAGCACGGTTTTAGGCGAAACAAATCTTGCTTAACTAATCTTTCAGAATTTTTTTCAAAGCGTGGTTGACGTTTACGACAGTCATCGGTCGGTTGATGTAGTGTATTTAGATTTTCAAAAAGCGTTTGACACGGTGCCGCAAAAAAGACTCATTGAAAAAACTAAGGCTCATGGAATCAGGGGTGTAGTAATAAATTGGCTAGAAGAGTGATTGCGAGGTAGGAAACAGAGGGTGGTTGTTGATGGAGCGGAGTCGTGTTGGGCTAATGTAGCGAGTGGCGTTCCTCAGGGTTCTGTATTGGGCCCCTTGCTTTTTCTTATATATATATTAACGATTTAGATGTCGGCCTAGTCAGTACAGTTTCAAAGTTTGCGGATGACACGAAGCTGGGTGGCAGGGCGATTAATGAAGAAGAGAGGGGGTAAAATCCAGGAAGATCTGAATAAAATTGTTGATTGGTCAGTTACATGGCAAATGAGATTTAACCTTGATAAGTGCAAAATTTTGCATATAGGTTCGCGTAACGGTAATTTTGCGTATAGTATGTCAGGGAAAGATTTAACAAGCGTAGAGCAGGAAAAAGATTTAGGAGTTATAGTCACTGGTGATTTAAAAGTAGCGAAACAAAGTACAGCAGCGATCAATAAGGCGAACAAAGTGTTAGGTTTTACAGTTCGAAATTTTGAGTACAAATCGCGCGATATTATAGTTCCTCTTTATAAATCATTAGTTAGATCCCATTTGGAGTACGCGGTCCAATTTTGGAATCCGCATATGCGCAAAGATATAGACAAACTCGAAAGAGTTCAAAGACGAGCAACTAAGATGATTCCGTCGCTTAGGTCAAAGTCGTACGAGGATAGGCGTAAGGAGTTAAAATTGACTACACTCGAGACTAGGAGGCTAAGGGGTGATCTAATCCAGGTTTTCAAAATTATGAATGGGTTCGATAACGTAGATAGAGATAGCTTTTTCGAAATATCTCAATATAATAGGACTAGAAATAACGGGTGTAAGTTGACAAGTAAAAGGTTCGAGACAGCAGTTGCCAAAAACTTTTTTACGCATAGAATAGTAAATAGCTGGAATAGTTTGCCGGTAGAAGTAATTAGTAGCACGTCTATAAACATGTTTAAAAATCGATTAGACGCATATGTTGATAGATTGGGTATAGTTTAAGGTAGTAAAATTAAGGCTTTGTGGTGATAGATCCCACAGTTCAACACAAGTGTTGTGGGATATATGGAGGCGGCATCTTTGGTTAGGGGATGCTCTCTGTCCTTACACACCCCATTTAAAGAGATTCCTCTGCCGAACGGTGCCCCCTATAGTACTGTTAGGTATTGAAAAACTCATGATCTTCACTTGCCCCACAAACACCTTGAAATGGGAGACCCAAAATGGGTGCATACACATTTCTACATTACTGTACAGTAGGGCGGCTCGTTTTTACACTTTTTTCGATATTTGATTGGGGGTAGTGCGGAAAAGTTGCGATTTGGAGAGAAAATAAAGTGTGTAAAATTTTTTTGATCTACGTCAATACCTTCCGGTGGCGGCGAGTCCTTAAAAATCGAAAAATAGGCCTAAAAACACACAAAAATTTTATATAATTTTATATAATTTTTATATAATGTTCATTGTTCAATGACTGCTATTAATTTATTCAAGCCTATAATAGTGTTCTCAGGGTTGTTTGCACAGAAATATACCGGAATTAATATTTGTATAACATCTTGTTAAAACTTGCTTTAAATCAATATTTTGGATATTTTAACGGCTGAGACGCCACCGGAATTTATTAACAGATTGGATTGTGCTGAAAATTTTATTGTTTATTTTGTAAGTCTTTAAAACCATTTTCCAATCTACCCCGTTAGGCCTATTTTTCGATTTTTAAGGACTCGCCGCCACCGGAAGGTATTGACGTAGATCAAAAAAATTTTACACACTTTATTTTCTCTCCAAATCGCAACTTTTCCGCACTACCCCCAATCAAATATCGAAAAAAGTGTAAAAACGAGCCGCCCTACTGTAGTCTTTACAGCCACACCTACACTTTTCCTCCTAACTATATATATTGTAATGTATATGGTTGTAAATTTTGACTTGGTCCGCAATCGATATGGACCGTGACTTATTTTTGGTTGGCAAGGTACTAGTATTGATGGATACCGTAATGAAATTGACTGGATTCTTTGGATCTGATATATTTGCATGTCGGTTATAAATAGATATAGAGTTTAACATATTTGTGGATAGTAGTCTATTATGACTTGATCCTCTGAATCCAGTTTTGTAAAAATTGGTCGTTGCCAATGTACAGGCAGTTTTTACATAAATTTCTTACGTTCTTGTGGTTCGGAACCCACTTAAAATTGTAGGTCCCCTCCGCCACCACGGAGGACATACACAATACACAATTACGAACACAGTTAGGTAGACCAGCCATGAGTGGATCCTAGGGTCTTTGTTGGTCTGAAACATTATAACATATATAACTTTTGGGGAGTTTGTCGAACTTCGACCAGTGTTTGGGGTCATGAATTGTGTGAACATGATTTTCATTGCACATGAGAAAGGTTGGGAAGCCCTGGCGTAGAATATTGAAGATACTAAGATGGCTTTGGCCAATGGTTCTTAACCTTTGGTCGTGACCCAAAATTGGGTTATTAAATTGTCATTTCGGTACTTTTCCGTTAAATCCCCGCAAATGGTAAGTTTTTACTATATGAATACAATGCTTATTAATGTATTTTTAGAAATTTATTATGGACATTTACTATATTAATAAAATGCTTAGTTATATATTTTTCGTCTTTGACGATTGGTTAGGCTTAGTCATGATATTTTCGTTAAAACTAACGAAAATATTACGACTTAATTACGACTCTTTACGACTTAATTACGACTCTTTATAATTGACTGAAAATTCACTTACTTAAATTAAATAAAACAATAACTACCGACATGTTTCTTTGGCAACTAAAGATTCTTCTACCGAACTCTTAAACGAAAGAGAATTCGGCGCGCTCTGTGGTCACGGATGGACAAGACGGAGACGGTCCTTCCGATCCAGAAGTACATTATTATACCCTCTTGGAAAATTCATTCATACATTAACACAGGGGTTTATGATATATATATATATCTACAAAACAACGAAAATATCACGACTAAACCTAACCAATCGTCAAGGGCGATTGACATTGGGTGCTTATTAAAAGTGGGGGGTATAACGGAAAAGCACCGTTATTTATTTGTTATCCCAAATCATGTTACCATTAATTAATTATTTATTTTATTATCAATGACAAGTGAACCGTTTGTAGGCTTGGGTGGTCGAGCTATCCCCGCAACCAGAATTTGGGTCATAGCCTGAAAAGGTTAAGAACCACTGGCTTAGGCAATGCAACTCCTAATGGAAACGAGTGTAATATACAAATTTTTAAAGAAACTATTTAATGTTTTTATTTGTTAATAAAAAATAGAAACCTTTCAAAGTGTGAAACCTTTTAAAAATTCACAGGACTGCAAATTTTTTTTCGTTTGCAGAGTTAATTAATGAGCTGAGAGTACATCACCAAAGAGCATGTTTTGCACAAGGGGACTAATTCCCCATGTGTCGAGAAGGTACAGGAAATATTTAATGCTTTTATTTCAGTTAAAAAAAAATACAAACCTTTTAAAGTGTTACATTACATGTCAAAAATCACCCAACATATAGCTAGAGAAAATATGAGTGTATAATAAAAGAAAAAATTATATTCATTTATAACTTATATACAACAAAATAACCGCGTTAAAACTAAAATAAACAGATCTTTATCAAGAAAATAGAAAATTTGAGGAAATCTGGTGTGCTGTAAAAATCCCCCGGGTAATAGTGCCATAGGATAAGTCCAGTGAACCTAATTCTATATCGATACGAGATAGTATCAGTATTAATACTATATACAATGTATACTATGGCATTTCTGCCTGATATTTTTATCCTATGACATATTTACCTATAAACAGAAAATTTACCAGGATTTAAAAGCTAAATTAGATATTTTAATATTTAGCACTATAGTCATTCATCTTTAGGAAGCTCGCTTGACAGAGGAGAGAAGCTGGTTGAGACAGATGGGGTGGGGTATGTTATCATGGGTAAATAAAAATTACTTAGATGACGTTAATTCAAAATTCAGAATCTTTATTTAGAAAAAATACGAGTGACAGTTTACAATTTTTGGTACTTTCCTTTTATCCCGGACCCCAGACGTTTTTCCAGTTGCCAGACTTCAATTTTGAAAGAATATTTTCGTTAAAACTAACGAAAATATCACGACTTAACCTAACCTTACCAACTAATTAGGTTAATTGAATGCCCGGTTATGTAAAGTGTACGCCCTTGATAATTGGTTAGGTTAAGTCGTGATATTTTCTTAGTTTTAACGAAAATATTCTGTGTCAAAATTGAAGTCTGGCGAATGGCAAAAAGTCTGGGGTCCGGGATAACGGGAAAGTACCCAATTTTTAGATATTTGATATGACATTTAATTTTAAATTAAATGATTTATTATATATTTTGTAGAAAATAAATGAATCTTAATAAAAAAAGAATAAATTACGAAGTTAAGTGTTTAATGAAATTACTATACAGGGTGAGTCAAAAGTCTCCATACATAGGCAAAATGGTCATGATAAATAAATGATTATTTATTTTTTATTTTTTTGCAGGTGATGTGCTGAGATGCCTTTGTCCCAAGAAGAGCGTATAGAGATCATTCGTCTGGCAGAATTAGGAAGCTGTCGCAAGGTTGCCGAGGATTTTAACAGGAGACATGCCCCCGGCAAGCACATCACACGACACCGTTGCCAAACTCATTGAGAACTTCAAGAAGACTGGAAGTGTTGCAGACCAACCGAGAAGTGGCCGTCCACGAACAGCCACCGATGAAGGCACAGCGACCATGGTGCTGGGAGCGTTCGCAAAGAGTCCCCAAAAAAGCATTCGACGGACGTCTGCAGAATGTGGTGTCAGCCAAAGGAGTATCGTCCGCATTATGAAAGAGCACAGATGGCATCCATACAAAATGCAAATGTTGCAGTATCTTAGCGAAGACGACCCGGACAGGCGGCTGGAATTCTGTGAATGGGCAAGAACAAAAGTGGACGAAGACACGGAGTTCTCGGATGGCATCCTGTTTCCAGATGAAGCCAACATTTATGTTCATGGAGAGGTTAATCGTCAAAACGTACGTTATTGGAGTAATGACAACCCCGCACTGGATGAGTCCCTCAAAGACGCAAGGCGCTGGAAAAGTGATAGTGTGGTGCGGGATATGGGGCAAGACAGTCATGCCGTCCCTGTTGAACGAGGACGGGGGATTTCCAGCGTACTTTCAGCAAGACGGGCGCCACCCCATTACGGTATCTGGGTGCGCCAGTGGCTGGATCAGTAGTTTCCGGCCGCCGTGGTCCCTTGGAGTGGCCTCCGAGGTCCCCAGACCTCACCCCCCTTGATTTTTACTTGTGGGGGCACTTGAAGGCCATGGTGTACCAGGTGAAAATACAAAACACGGACCACCTAAAGGAACCCATTCGTGATGCGTGTGCACGCATAACACCAGACGTGTTAACGCGCGTTTGCCATGACTGGGGGGAACGCATCCGTATGTGCATTCAGTGTAATGGTGCCCACATAGAGCATATTTTGTGACTTACAAATGATTGCATAATAAAGTGACCATTTTGCCTATGTATGGAGACTTTTGACTCACCCTGTATTTTAAATAGTTCATAATAAAATGGGAGCTTCGTTACTATGGTAAAAATGGCAGTATTGAACTTGTACATCAGTAGGAGCTACTGAGGTGCTTTATTTAGTGGTTTGCGAAATACATTTAGTGATGAAGCCTGCCTGATATATCCCTTAACCGCCGAGGTCTATTTATTTCCATTATTTTTTAAAAATATATTAATAATTGTGGTAAATGAGATGCAAAGAAGCAGTGTAGGCATTAAAATTTATACTTCTTCTTTTATTTATATTTTTAATGAAGGTGGATGAAATCGGGCACCACGGCACATGGAGCTAAAAATATGTGAAACTCTACGGAGAATAAAACATTGAATTCAACTCAAAAATTTTATTAACATATTATAAACTATTACATCAAACATATTAAATGGGTTTGGAATTGCATATTACATTTATATATACTATTACAATTGAATCAGGATATGGAATTTATTGATTCCTAATTTGAAATTCTGTGAAACATTTGTTTATTTGTGCAATGCACAAATAAACATTACATTTTTGGCAGAATGTTACAATTCGTCTCTTGCAACCAACCATTTTACACATATGCCTAACAGAACCAACATCAGGCAAATGATGGAGACCATCATATCGTACATCAATATCAGGTAGAGGTAAGCCCTGATTCCCAACTTTTTTGGGGGTTGTTCGATAGATGGTCTCTTTCTTTTGCTTGTTTGTGTCACTTTCCCAGCAAACATCAAAGCCTTAGCTACCCTAACTTTAAAATATGATAACTTATTTTGCTTTCTAGGAGGAATATCCATAGCATTGCATGACCTCTTGTACATTAGCCAAGCATTGACTAATGCCATATCAAACAAATGCCAAATAATTCTGTGGTAATATTTTTTTGATTTGAATGAGAATCTATAGAGAGAAACCATCTGGTCATGTAAGTCTACCCCACCCATTGCTTTGTTGTACTCATGTACAGTATTTGGACAAGTTATTGTTACATTCTCCTTTGTCTTACGATCAAACCTTTCCTTTTGAACAACAGGATACGCTGTGGCAAAAGTTGATAACACATGAACAGCCCTGCTGTCAAACCACTTGATTGCTGTTACTCTTTCCCCATCCACATTTGCATCCCATTCCTCAAAAGTACCTCTACCTTTAGCCTGCATTTCTTTATCTGAAGAAAATGTGAGACCTGGCAACCTTCTTGACTGAACAGTGCCACAAGACCATATTTTACGTTTTGCTAAGCAAACTTGGAATGGCAAAGATGTAAACCAATTATCATAAAACAGTCTGTATCCTTTGCCATTTGGAATGCTTTGAGCTAAACGCAAAACTATATTTGAACTAGCCCCAAGATCAGGAACTGTAGGGTCATCAACTGGTTGAATCTTTCCAGTGTATGGAATAAAATCGTACACCATTCCCTCTTTGTCAGCTAACACAAAAAATTTGAAACCCCATTTGTGCGGTTTCTTTGGGATATATTGTTTTAGTGCAGAATGGCCTTTGAATGGAATGATAGACTCATCTATGCATATATCTCTGATCATTGGAATTTCTTTAAATTTAGCTCTCAAATGTTCCACGAAGGGGCGTACTTTAGCTATTTTATCATCACCAGACAGCTGAGAATTATCTACAAAATGAATATTACTTTTTATCTCTTCCCACCTATCACGAGTCATCAAGCTTGTGTAACGCTCATCTTTCATACCATCATTCCAGTGCTCACGAGTATTACTTATTTTACAGAGGCTAAACCAAATAGACAGTCCCAGCCACTGCTCAAATTCTTCCCTAGTCAATTTTAGAGGACGATTTACATTTTTCTGCACAGAATATAAATTACTTTGACTAACAATAATATCAAGAATATCTTTATCAATAAATTTCGAAAAAAACTGAAATGGGCTCACTAAGTCATCCTCGATATTTTCTGATACGCGAGAGTCATTTTCAAAGTCTGGTTCAGGTGGAATAGGCTGTCGACTGGTAACTTTTTTACAGATAGGGGTACGCTTCTGCGAAGTCTGCTTTCGCCTTTTCTCGTTAGATACAGACAAGGGTGAATGGTTTTCGACGCATAAGACAACTGTGCTAGAAGACAAAATATCGTCCTCTGATTCACATTCTGAAGCTGTACCTTTATAGAAAAAAAAGAAGTTCAAGTTAGAAATATACTTTTTCATCCAATATTTTACTACAGAGGGGATGTAAGAGTGTTTGTATTATAGAGATTTAATTGACTATACTCTTCTGTATTCAGTATTTATTATTCATTTATATTAATTCTGTAGCTATCTACTTTTGAAAAAAAATGAAAAGCTTACTTGACTCGTTAGGTCTGAACTCTTCTAAATTTTCTCTTTCATCTCCTTCTGATATGGTCTCTTCATCACTTGTTGCAGCAACTGTACAATAGCGTGACTTCTTGTTACAGTTTCCAGCATAAAAGTTACCAATTGCTATAGAAATTGATGCATGTCCATAAGATTCACTTGTTCCTAGAAGCAAATTGGAAAAAAAATTACTACAACTTATGAATTGCCATCTGCTCTTTATGACACACACACACACACACACACACACACACACACATTTATATATATATATATTAATTTATATATTAATTTATTTATGCATTTATTTCAAACTCTCCATGAAATAATTAAATCAAATGAATTATTTCCCCCCTAAAATTCATTTTTATAAAAAAGCATGTGTTGCGGGGAAACCCTTCTAAACCCGTGCTGATCGTTTTCGAGCACCATGTTCTAGATCATCTAATGATAGTACAAGTAATTTTATACTCTAAATTTTACTCTAAATATAGTCTAAAATATATATTTGAGAGCTACAAATTATTATAGAACTATATCTTACCTGGTAATGATTCCATGGTCTGGTAAAGTTAGGTCCGTGGACTGCATCACCAACATCTGCTGCAGCGTTACCTATAATGGCGCTAAATTCTAACAATTTTAAATTTCGCGGAAAAGCGTTGCTTGGTAACTCCACAGAGTTGGCCGAAAACACCCATCACGGCGTACCCGACAAAAACGCAACAATTTTGGATATATTTCCATTTTTATTTTGGTGTCCGATAACGGACACTACGGCGGTAAAGGGATATGCATGGGAATTGCATTCCATACATCTGCTCCTTTGAAAGACAGTGCATTTCCTGCAGTTTCTATTGTATAGTTAGCTTTGTGCATAAAATCCCTGAGCAGTCTGATGTTACAGTATAACAATAGTGTATTTTATTGGGGGTGATCATAAGTATAGGAGGCGGGGGTTCAGAGGGGTCAAGTGACCCCCCCCCCCCAATTCAGCCCAATTGAATTTTTTCGGGCAATTACACCTGAAAATTCGGGCAAAAGCCCAGTACACATTTTCAATCACCACGATTTCACCCACAACTTTTTGATTTTCATATCGTATATCATCTCTTTGCCCGAAATGTACAGTATGTCTTCAGATCTTGAACCATACAATACAGTCCCCCCCCCCCCACGATTTACGCGCTCCCCATTTGCGAGTTTTCCGTTAGTCCGAAAACGCGTAAATGGGGGGGGGCGCGTAAATCGGGGGTTACTCTATTTGATTATAGAAAAGAAAACCTGTCGCAAAACGGCAGTATTTAAGTACCCCATTTGATATAACCTGTTACAACTTACTCTATTGTTGTAACTTGTTTGGTGCTCATCCTGTTTGGTGCTCATCCTGCAGATGATTCTAAGTTGAATGGAAATGACTGATGTCTTAAGTAATCTCGTTTTGCTGATAAATAAATGCTTAAGTCTACCGAAAATTATTTATTAAAAACCAAATAGTGTGAGTTAAAGTAGGGCAATCCTATATTTAGGAATGCCTTGCACTATTCATCTAAAGTCAATGCTGTTAATCTGAATTGGATTTCGAAATTGCCTAAAAATTTCTTATCAATACCATTCAGGCATTCACGAAGTTTCACTCAATCGAAAATGTCACTCATTTGGAAAACCATATTTGAAAGGAAAATGTTACTGATGTGTAGAACAATAGAGTGATCCAAAATTACCAAATAAACAGTCCAACTAAATTTTTAATAACACGTTCATCAAGTAATTTT
Source organism: Bathynomus jamesi (assembly GCA_023014485.1). NCBI lineage: Eukaryota > Metazoa > Arthropoda > Malacostraca > Isopoda > Cirolanidae > Bathynomus > Bathynomus jamesi. The sequence continues at coordinate 299,068 of JAJOZX010000888.1, read as the reverse complement.
CAAATACTCTGTAGTTAAATATTAAGGCAATCCTTACCCGATTTCCGTTTCCTCTCTGTCGCGGGTTCGAATTTCCTCCGTTTCCAGACATGTCTGAAGATACCGGCACTAAAAGAAAGAACAGTTCTAAGTTAAACACTTTCAATTAAACAAGAACTATGTGGGAACGACATCAATGTCCTCACCTGTATTTGTGACGTAGATCTAGGGTGCCGGAACCCGATTCTTGCTCGCGACACATCGTCTTGTACTGATACATATACAAGTATGACAACATAAATTGCTGAAGCGTTTCAAAAGTTATGTCGCGGACACCAAAAAGTTTCATTTGATCTTTGACCTCCATTTGCGATCTTAACTTTTGAGGCAAGGATCCGATTCTTGCTCATAACATTTGCGCGCTGATACATACGGCTTACGTACTATTGAAAAAAATAAATAAGGTTTTGCAGTAGTAAATCCATTTTATAGAAAATAAATATATAGTTTAATAAATTATTTGTTTCATGTTTTAGAATAAAAGACATTTTGCTTGTGTAGTTTAAATATATAAACCATTTTCTTTTAATTAAAACCTACATGCTACAACGCAAGCTCAATAACTAATTTCACCTTCTTTTATATTTCAAATAAAAAATGTAGGTACTGGGGACACTCAATATATTTTGCCCCACCCTTTTTCCTTAGCTAAATAATAGGCCATGGGGCTGAAATGTCTTTTGGGCCGTAAGTTTGAACTTTCTGCGCTTCACATAACCAGATTTTTCCAGTTTGAACCTACCCTCCTTGGATAAAACCGCTTTTAAACACCCTTGTATAAAACCGATGGTTAACGCAGTTTCGAAAATGGCGTCTGACAGTGATGTGCCTCGTAAACAGAGCTGTTATCGAGTTCTTAACGGCAGAGAAGGAAACAGCTGGAAATATTCACAAACGTCTACAAAACGTTTACGGAGATGCTGTTGTTGATCGAAGCACAGTTGGACGCTTGTCTGAACGTATGAGATCCTCGGAGGGAGAGCCAGCCTCGATGATGAGCCACGCAGCGGTCGCCCGACATCGGCTGGACATCTCACACTGTGCAACGTGCTAACAGCATCATTCGATCAATTCGGCGCGTCAAATACGAGGAGCTATCACTGGAGCTTGGAATTAGTGAAGGAAGTGTGAATACGATGATTCAGCAACTGGGATACTCAAAAGTGTGTTCACGGTTTGTTCCTCGCCAACTGACTCAAGATCACAAAGCCCAAAGAAAAGAAATTGCTTCTGAGTCGTTGATTCGATACGAGACGGAAGGGGATTCCTTTCACGAATTGTAACTGGGGATGAGACTTTGGTACACCACTTTGAACCTGAAACAAAACGCAAATCCATGGAGTGGAATCACGCAGACTCCACACGCAAGAAAAAGTTCAAAATGGCTACCTCTGCAGGAAAGGTTATGGCCACCATCTTCTGGGACATGAAAGGGGTGATTCTGGTGGATATTATGAAGAAAGGACAAACAATCAACTCAGAGGCATATATTGCTACCCTACAGAGTCTCCAGAGACGTATAAAGCGAGTTCGACCGGAGAGAAAACTGGAAGACGTCCTTCTTTTGCACGATAACGCAAGACCACACAACAGTTTGCAAAAAGAGAGGCCATCACAAAAAATACGCTTGACTGTGTTACCCCACTCTCCATACAGCCCGGATCTGGCACCTTCAGACTTCCATTTGTTTGGGCCAATGAAGGATGCTATTCGTAGAAGAAAGTTTCAGAGTGACGATGAGGTTGATAAGGAGGTTAACAGGTGGCTCCAGCGGAAGCCAGCGGACTTTTACCAGCAAGAAATAAAGGCCTTTGTTTTGAGGTGGAGGAAAGCCGTAGAAAAGGATGGAGACTATGTGGAAAAATAAAACCTTGTAAAAAAAGGTATGTAACTACTTGTGTACAAAATTTCTGGAACTTACAAGGAAACTTGGAAAGAAAAAAAAAGGTGGGGCAAAATATATTGAGTGGCCCTCGTATATAGAGTCACAATAAAATACCTAATAAATGTTATGAAAACAAAAATATCCAGCATGCCAGTAAAAGATGTATAAGATTTTATATTAATTAAAGTTAGGCCTAAGCTCTAGTTCAGGGGTCGCCAATTAATTTTCTATGAGGTACGCATGGGCGTTTCTGTCGGGCTGCAACGTTTGTGCCAAAAAATTTAACTTATGAGCCAAAAGGTTTTCGTTTTATATTGTTTCGTTTGGCCCAAATGAAAGCGTGTTTCGGGAGTTAACCTCCTTCATAACAGCAAACGACGGGTGGATACATTATTTGGAGATAAAGGATGGTACCCGATCCAACTACAACCAAAACTCACTGTCGTTTAACTTCGCTGATCGACTGGAAGTGGTGTTACGACATTGGCTACGACGTAGACAAAACGGGAAAAGTAATTTCAATTATTAAATTCGAAGTATCAAAATGGTTGAAAAGAATAAATGCTGGTTGAAATGGTTGTCTGTGCGTGTGTGGTCGCACGTGTGAGGATACTTTTTTGACATTTGGCATGTCTGTAAATGTAAAATGTTTGTGACGGTAGAGATGACAACGACGAAGGGAAAGCTATAGCAGATTTCCCATCTACCTTAATTCAATATGGCTACTAGAACTCTTTATTCGTAAGTAGAATGGGCGAAAAATGGGAGAGTGCAATTGCAATGGTGATCAATGTTGCAAAGGGGAAGGGGGGGGAATGCTTCAAGGGGAAGGGGGTTATGCAACAAGGGGAGTGGGGTTATCCCCCCAAGTTGCATGAAGGAGAGGAGGTTATGCAACAAGGGGTAGGGGGAAAGCCCCAAGTTGAATGAAGGGGGAGCTTTGTGGGTGGAAGGTGGGACGGCCTCACCCCCAAAGGGGTATCCTAACCTAAGAAGGTAAGACAACCTAAGGAGAGAGACCATGTTTTCGCCTGGCACCAGCCAGACGCATAATGCGAGCTTAGGGTACCAGCATCTGACATATAGAAGGTCGCGGGTTGCCAGATAGCGCCACTTATTTATATATGGACGGTTCCAGTTAATTATTTTAATTTATATATGGAGGGTTGCCAGATATCTATTTTAATTATTTATTTATTAAATGTAAGAGAAAGATGTTCTCAATGCTTAGAGGGGTTACCAGTTATTGAATTTATTTACATATGGAACGGTTGCTGGTTACTGAATTTATTTATATACAGAGGTTGCCAGAGAGCACCATTAATTTTAATTATCTATTTATTAAAACTTGTAAATCCATACCGTCTGAGAAAAAATAAAATACGAGATAAATTCCAATAACATAGAGTGAATAAAAAACAAATGACAGAAAATAAATATACAAGCAAAAATAATAATACACACTTTAAACAATATATATATATATATATATATATACAGGGTGTCCCATAAGTCCGGCATCATAAGAAAAATAAAAAAGCCAAACAAAAGCTTTTATTTACAGAACGTGCTCAATATGTCCACCATTGTTCTCAATACACAAATTCAGACGTGATACCCAGTCAGCAAGCACACGGTGAATGATGTCAGGAGTAATGGTGTTACATGCCCCAATAATGCGCTGCAGCAAATGTTCAACACTCCTAATTTTCTCTGCGTATATCAGCGCTTTCAAGTGGCCCCAGAGATAAAAATCTAGTGGCGTGAGATCCGGGCTTCTAGCTGGCCATTCCACAGGCCCTCGACGTCCTATCCAATGACCAGGGAATTGTTGGTAGAGGTATTCCCTTACTTGGGTGCTGTAATGTGCAGGAGCGCCGTCTTGCTGGAACCATGTTGGGAAATTTCCTTCTTCGTTCAAGATACTGGGAAATGCTTCTTCCTTGAGCATACGTAGGTAGGTGCCTCCAGTGACATTCTCATCGAAAAAGAGGGGGCCTATGATGCGATCCTTCCAAATGCCACATACCATCACCCGAGATGCACCTTGTTCCTTTGAAGAGGTATACCAGTGAGGGTTGTTTTGAGACCAGTAGCGGGTGTTCTGTCGATTTACCTCACCATTTCCATAAAAAACAGCCTCGTCACTGAACAGAATGGTGGACGGGAAAGTGACATCCCGAGCATATTGTTCCGTAGCCCATTCACAAAATTCCATCCGCCGGTCGGGATCATCTTCGCTTAATTTCTGTAGGATCTGAAGTTTATATGGATGCCATTTGTGAGCCTGAAGAATGCGATGGATGCTACTTTTCGACACACCTGTCGGCGGTTGCGAATATTCGTATTTCGTAAAGCGGGTAGAAATCTGTTCTACAACATGTCGATATAACTTCCTGAAGTAATTCGACCAGTGCACACAAATGGACCAATTAAACAATGCGCTGATATTGCACACCATATCATGATTCGAGGGGGATACTGTTTTACTTGATCATAATAATGAGATTTTCTTTCGACCAAAAAAACGAAAATTTGCTTTTGCCATCGCCATAAAGGGCACATTAATCACTGAAAACGTACGATCTCTCTCGGCTTTACTTGGAAAAGCTTCAAGAATTTGTTGACAAGCATTAACTCTGACAATTTTATCTTGTGGCGATAAAAACTGAACGGAGGTTGGGCGGAAAGCTTTAAAATGCAAGTCTTTTTTCATCAAATCATGCAGTGTTGATTTCGGAACAATTAATGCAGATGCATGCCTACGAATACTTTTGGTTGGCGATTGTCGAATTGACACTTGAACATCATCTTCCAATCTTGCTCTTGCTTTGGGGCGACCACGGCGTTTTTTATCAATTATCTTCCCAGTTGTGAATAATTTGTGTTCCCATTTTCGAATAATTTCGCCCTTTGGCGGCACATCATTAAATCTTTGTTCAAACCTTTCGCGTACTACCTTCATGCAATGCTTGGTTTTTCCAGATTCATGCCACCATGTTGCTGCTAATATCCGTGCTTCATATGTGTAGGGACTTTGATCACAAATTTTATCAACACGTGCGTCTACCTCAGCCATTGCAACGCCAATAATTAGAAATAATAAAAATAAAACAATGAAAAACCAGAACAAACAGAAATAAACATGAATTATTGCAAAATTAAAAATTTGGATTTCATGTGAAGCTAGCTTAATTGAAAAAAGCATAGACATTTATTAGATATCAAAGATATTAGTACACTATGCTAACTGACATAGAATCGCCACTCACTTATCGGACGACCTGTATATAGTTTTATAGTTTCAAGGTTATTTTATTCTACTTTATTATTCTATATTTTTTTATAAAGAAAATTCCGCGAAATCAGAGTAAAAACAAAGAGGAAACACGAAAGTAGACAAGCAAGCAGACAGGTAATCTAAAACGAGAAACTCAGTATACTAAATTTGACAATAAACATAATATTCTCATAGAATATTTATAATGTTTGTCAATTTTAGTAACTTCCCTATAAATCGGAAGACACGAATTGCCTTAAAAAAACTAAAAACAACTTCTCTTTTTTATTCCAAGAAAGACGTACATGTACGTTATTTTCTCTTAGATTGGTACGTACGTAAAATGTATTTCTCGTCTTCTCTTGAATAAAAAAAAAGTAAGTAGCGGGGACAAAATTTAATACGCAATAAAATCAGGTAAGTTGTCGGAGGCTGCTCCAAAGCCAAACAATTTAGCTTCAAGCAACAGCAGCGGCCACATCGGAATGCGGATGTCCCACTTTCTAACTCACCGCCTGCTTTGTGACAAATTTCCCGCTCTCTCCCTCTCTCCTCTCTCTACTCCCCATCTCTCCTATGGATCTGTTCCATTTTAAAAACTTTTTCAATCAATACCTCGCGAGTTTTAATAAAAAAATATTCAAAAGACTCAAATTATTTTTAAGACACTTGAAAAAGAGTCCGAAAGTCTTCCCTTAATATGAATGCAATTCAATTTATAAAAAAATCGTAATTTTATTGAATGAAGATATTACCATCAATGAATTTACGCTTAAAATTTTTTAAAATTACATGCTGATAAATTTTACCGCTGAAGAGGGAATCAATCTATCTATCTATTAAATTTGTATACGGGGAGGAGGAGATCAGATAGCAATTTCCTCCCTCAACATAAGAAATACACATTTTAAACGATGGAATATAAGCATAAAAAATAATAATAGAGGAGACCAGACAGCAATTCACTCATTCACCAGACCTAGACACTAATTATATATATATATTGATACTTTATTCTGAACCAATTCTTTTTTATATAGGTCTATAAATAAAGTGAATGACATAAGTGACAGCTAAAATATGTAGGACCCATGTACATTTAATGCTGCAACTCATCATTTCTGTGTTGGACTTTGGCGGTGAGGCCCTGGTTCGCTCCAGCATGCTGGCTCCTGGGTTGGGTTGGTAGTTGCCCTGTTACTGAACGACGAAAAAGGTTCTTTATTTACGTTATCGAACCCATATCTCGAACCTTTCTCTAACTAATGGTTTATAAAGATTTATATATAGAGATTGTCTCTAAGTATGGTCGTCCATAGATTCTCCTTGTAACTGGAATCTAACCTAACCTACGCGGTTGACCATAGATTCTCCTTGTAACTGGAACATAACCTAATCTAAAAGCCTAAGAAGGAATATAAGGACAATCTAGCCTAAAAAAGTACCTTTCTCTAACTAATGGTTTATAAATAGAATTGTCTTTAGGTCTGGTCTTTTATAGGAACCGAACCTAACCAAGGTCTGGGTAGTAGTTGGACGGGAGACCGTGTCCAAATGATGTAGCGATCCATGGTTCGGATTCCATAACCAATCTAAGTTAACCTAACCTAACCCATGTCCAAAATGGGAAATGAGGATGAAGCTGAGGCGTACGAGTGCAAAGAGACCGACGTTTGTTTTTAATTATTAATACAAACAAATTACATGAATTAGAAATATAGAGAATATTATAATGGTACAAATGCAATCAAATAAGTACAAGTAAAGTATTCACACTCATCTTCTGAACAAAAAAATCGTGACAGGGTTGTAAGAATATTAGCGTTGTGGAAATATTTCAAATCTTATATAATAATGGAAAATAAAAATCTTATCTAATAATGCAAAATACTTGAGGGCACCGTGACAGAGCGTGCGAGTGGGCAATTCACTCATTCACCTGAAGATGCGGGCATTGAAAATAAATCTGCAGAGAGAATAAGCCAAATTTGATAAAAACACCACCTTCATTATTGTGTGAAGGTGACCAATCAGGACTTCATTGCCCAAAGCGTGGGTTCGTTATATCGGTGTTACGACAGCTGATTGGCACACACATTTAACATAGCCGCCCAGTTACAGTGACAACCAATCAACAAACTTACGAACCATCTATTAGTCTTCTGGGGGTGATGTTTCACAATTGGGAATTATGCATATAAAAAGAAGTAATTTCAACTAGAACTCACAACAGTTATTTTACCAGTGATTAAACACATGCATCATGAGTCAGTCACAACAACTTTACACTTTACCGGCTTTATATGAAGATGGAGACTGCCGCGGTAGGGTGTATCATGCTCAGGTCGAATATTGAAAAACTTGGAATTTCAAAATTGGCAGTATGTATTCCTATGTAAAACTGAATTTTAAGAGGGGTTCGTCTTCTGCAACGTTTGCGAAAAATCGCACTTTTTTGTCGAAAAATGCGATTTTTGGCCAATTTCAAAGACTTGGTAGCCTCAAATGACCTCCATATGTTCAATATTGTTCACATACACCCTTAAGCATTTCTAGGGGCAGGCTTGGACCCATTTAAGATCATCCAAAGTGGTTCATAACCCCTAAAATAACCAAAACCACGCAAAATGGCCCAAAACTAAGGAATTGTATGATGTTTAGTATCTTATACACCACATTTCGCGGCTGTTCTCTTCATCAGGCAGAATCTTTTTGTTCTTCCTTGGTTTTGCATTTTCTTTTTTTTAGAAACGCCTCTACCAATTTTTATTTATTTTCTTTTCAGCACCACTGAGTGTGATGGCAGCTGTCCCCACCTTTCCGCAAGCTGCTGTGACGTTCAACCTTTTTTTTTGCAAATGCAATTCTTCTTTAATATTTGTATAAGTCCCTCCTCCACTCCCAGCTTGTAATAATATGCTGGTCAACTGAATGTTTTGAGATTTTTTCTTCTGAAAGCATCTTGATTTGTCTAGCAGGTCTTGTAGAGATCTAAAACATGTTCATAATGTCTTACTTTGACTTGAAAACTGGCAGCAATTCTCTGTGATCGATCCAAGCACGAACAAAACCATCTCTTCTCTCTTGCCCATACACTGCATAAGCTGCAGCTGAAACTTCCTGGACTGCTCTTTCACAGCTTTGAGTGTGAACCGAGAAGTTCTCAATTTCAAGTGGAGACCTGAGAAGCTCTTCAACTTCTCCTCTTGACATCTTACAAGTGAAGAGTGGCTCATACAGTTTCTCCTTATCCCAATTAATCAGAGTAATTGGAGAAGTGGCATCAAAATTCAGTTTAGGGTTTCTATGAGTTCTCAGACTCGTGTCCCCATACTCAGACTTACCTCTGATCTTCTTGATCATCTCAACCCCCCATGTCCTCTCCTCTTCATCCTCACTGCACAGGAGAGAGGCAATGAAGTTCTCACTGTGAGCATGGTATGCTCCACGAACTATCACACGAGTGATTATGTTCCTGACTTCAGAGATCTGGCTTCTCAGCAGTCCCAGACCGGTCACAATATGGCGAGGTCCATACCTCATATGGTGCTTCACCTTGATCTCAAAATACATATTGAAGTAGAAGTCCAGGCAGAACTTCAGCAGCACCTCTAGCTTCTTCAACACCTCCCCTTCAGACCATGCTGCCTCATCCACAGCATCAACAGAGCCTCACCTGTAGTCAGTCAGCGTGACTGATTCAGTGGGCCACACTTCAGACCAGCAACTTCCTTGCTCAAATCTCTTGTCTTGAGAGCTTTGATCAGTAGGTAGCAGTTCTTCTGGTCAGTGCTAAGGTTCTGTACAATGCCTTGTGGCAGTTCAATTATATCTTCTCCTGGCAGAGCCTTGAAGCTAAAGTTGACACGTATGTCATTGATCTTCTCCAAATGTTTACCTATTGGGCCACTGAACCCAGACTTGTGCGTGTAGGGACCATCAAGCTTGATGATCATGTGCTTGAGGCTGAGTTCATTAATATAAAACTGGCATATCAGCCAGTGACACTTGTGACCTAGCAGTCTCTCCAAGTGATTGATGGCTCCTCCATCAGGTCCTGTGTTTGTGGAGTCACCACCAAGGACCGCAATAGTATCTTTAGCACCATGAGCACTAATCCACTCAAACAGAGCCTGAGCTATCTTCAGTGCAGGTTTCTCATTTCCTTCAGGTTCTTCTGGTGTACAATGGAAGAGATACTTCCCCTCGGGTTCCCAGGTAACACTATAGACCTCTTCAGTTGTAATATCAGCATGGAAGCGGCCAGTTTCTTCATTGTACCTCATGATCTTTGTCTTCTTATCTTGTTTTCCATCAAAGAAAATTCCCTTGATCTCGTCCCTCTGTCCTTTTCTCCAGGGCCTCCACCGAGGCACCTATTACAAACTCCTTGCCCCCTCCACATCGTCATCCTGTCAACAGCTAGATATGCCTTATCAGCAGACAGATGGCCAGCTTTGATGAGATCTTGCAAGAAACCAGTTGCAATGACTGCTGCAGGAGTGTTTGCCACCTTCAACCTGACTGCAGCCGCAGCAGTGCTTGAGATATCCATGTAGTTCCTCCTGGCAGAGGTGGAGACTTTGCCAGTGTTGACACTGGAGGCTGTGCCTGGTGCAGTACTGGAAAAATCTGTGTCAGCAGTAGGAGCTGCTCTGCCTGGAGACTCTTGCAACGAAGTCACCTCATCTTCATCATCATCACCATCATCAGCTCTAAGCAGTAGCTCCTTTTCTTCTTCCTCTTTTCTGTTTCTCTTCTCAGCTGCCTCTGTTCTTCCTCCTTCCTCTTCGCAGCCTTCACCTGCTTCACTGTTTCCTTCACATCAACAGATGCCATCCGGAAGCCAGAAACTTCTGAGGTTTTGATCCTCTGGTAATGGAGCCACTCTAGCTTTAGCTTTGGAATCTTCTGAGACAGAGGACAGTTACAGTTGACATGAACTCTAGCAGCACAGCCAGAGCAGCCAGATGCTTCGGTTCCACAGAGAGTGATATCATGTCTGCAGGTTGTTATGTCAAATAATGTATCAAGTTCAGATATTCTCTTCTCTCTCTTTGCAGCCTTCACTCTGCCATTCACTATGTCAATCATTTCATTTCACCTGACAAGAATCTTCCTGGCAATGGATCTCTCTTGAATGATCACAGGAGGAGTGAACTTGGTATTGCTTTTGCGCCACTGTGCCAGTACCAGTGATACCAAGTCCTTAGCCAAATCTTGCAGAGGGTACTGAGCTCTCTTCATATCATCCAGAAGCAGCTTCTCTTCCTGGAGGAGGATTCCTCTCTGAAACACAGCTCTCCAGGTTGGAACTTCTGTGGGAAATAACTGCTTGCCTGGACCTACCAGATCACTCAGCTTTGAACCAGAACTTTTTCTGGTCTTTCGTCCTTGCTTAGCCATGGTGGCTACACAATCTTCACCAAGCTTTGTATCTGAAACATAGAAAATTATCACAGTGAAACTCTAGCAGCCTATAACAGCTGTTACAATGGTTTTTTGTTTGGCAAGAAATCGGTCTGTTACATTTGTACTGCAGTGTATGTCCTGCACAGCTGTTCCGTACATAACCGGAAAACGAAAAAGTGGAAATTTGAACACTTAAACGTGATTTTTAGCAAAAGTTCAAGAAAACAAACCCCTCCTAAAATTTAATTTTACAAGGAATACATACTGTCAATCTTGAAATTCGCGCTTCAATGAACATGATACACCCTACTGCCGCGGTGGCTACAATTAGTCTTTTCAACGCAACTGATCGGGACGGATTATTTCCAAAGCAAACAGTTGATGATATTTACAATGACACTCATTACGATCCGTGCTGTAACGATACGAGCACGGAAATCTTGCAGATCTGTAATCCTCGTTTGATATACGTTTGATTTGATAAAGCCCCATGCAAAGAAATCCAAGGGCGTTAGGTCAGGAGATCGAGCCGCCCAGGTCCTGTTGCCTCTACGTCCGACCCACCGATTTCGAAATCGTTTATTTAGGTACTTCCGAACAATGTTTGCGTAATGACAAGGTGCTCCATCTTGTTGAAAGACGATGGTGTTTAAAATGCCATCTGAATGAAGCTGGGGTTCCAGGAATTGCTGAAACATATCCAGATAAATAAGCCCTGTAACTGTAGCTCCAACAAAAAAAAAGAGCACATAAATCTTAGATTTGGTCATACCCAACCAGGCAGTAACTTCAGGAGAATCTCGTTCCCATTGATAGAAATAAACTGGCTTTTCATGAGCCCAAATGCGGTAGTTATGGCGATTAACCTTTCCACACGTGGGAAGTTGCTTCATCACTGAAGAGAATGTGGTCCATTAAATTTTCATTCTGAATGTGTTCAACAAGATCGGCACATATTGCACTTCGCGTTGGATAATCCTCTTCATGTTAAGTCATGAAGCACCTGAATGTGATAACTTCTTTTCTTCAACGTCGATTTCAAAATTTTGTGGATGGTTGATGTGGGTATCCCGAGTCTATGTGATGTGGTGCGAATTGACTTGCTTTGATGTTCATCGATAACATTACGTACCGCATTTACAGCATGCTCAGACACACTTGGACGTCCAGATCTTGACTCATCATGAACAGATCCCGTTCTTCTAAGTTTATTAAGCAAATCACGAATTGTCTTGTCTGTAGGACCTGCCTTGTGAAATGTTCTTTCAAACCTCTAATTTCTTTGCATTTCTTTCCTTTAATCCGAAGTGTCACCACCATCACCCGTTCTTGTACATTCATTTTCATAGGGTTCTGCAACGAAAACAAATAAAAACCATTAATTCAACGAAATAGATAGGGACTTTATAAACACACTATATATAAATATATATGGAGGGGCTGTAGTAATTTATTTTCATCTTATTACATTTTATTGTAAAATGTTTCATCAAAATAGCAGATATCCTCAATTTTTAATTATAGATTAGTTTGCATTAGTAATAAATTAATATTATGATAAAGTCCTGTTTTGATATTTCTATTCATCAAAACTCGTTGAATTTTTTTAACTTATAACAATCAAAACTCCTTTGCAAGTTTAAATAATTTTATAAAATCCCATAATAAATTCATTTAAAATGTAAAGTTATTCGACATTTTCTCTTAACCCTTTCGCTCACGAATTGTGACATAGGGTAAAAAAGAAATTTGCCTTTGTGTGTGGTTATATAAGATTCAATATGGTTTATTTTTCAGCTTTTTCAGTTTTACCCAGTGAGTGAAAGGGTTAAAGCGGTCACAAACTTCTCTGAGCGGTTCGAAGATGTTTGATACTTCACATTGTAACTCTCTTCCTATATATAATATATATATATTATATATATATATATATATCATATATATATATATACCCTGTATGTGTTTATATGAAAAGCAAAGGGGTTTTATTAAAAAAGATTCAGAAAAATGTATGAATTAATCAAATTAATTTAAAATTATCCTTTTTCTTTAAAGGTCCGATGAGGAGCTGACTCGTGTTATACAATCTTTTCGTGATAGCACTGAAGAAACGCATGTCGTGGACCTAAATACAGAGGTAGAAGTTTTACTGCGCATTCAACCCAGCGATTGCAACAACTAAATAATGTAAGCTTTTTCTTTTTATGTTTCCGGTAAGGGCTTTTTTCTTTTTCAGGTGTTTCGGGTAAGAAGACTCAATGTATTTTCAGCAATTTATTAAATGATAGAAATCATGGTTTATTAAACAATACAATTTCTTATATCCATCTTAAATTAGCTACAGAATTAGTTGCCGTTACATTTTAAATAAGCTACAGAACAAACAAACTAACATTATTGGAGACAACATTGATGCAATTATTCATTTTATATATACGAGCAAAACATCATACAACACATCGAGTGCGCACAAACGGGAACCTTTTTGTTATCTGTCTGCATACCATTTGATCATTCCGCTCAGTGTGACACGGGTGAAAATTTAAAAAAAATTATAAATTCCTTACCACATGACATGTGCATGAGAAATGAAAGGCACTACATACCACATACGTTACTACAAGATCTCTGGAATCGCTAGGGATTCAAGACAATTTCGGGAATGTGTAGCTGTTCGAGAAATTTTTCAATAATAACGTGTGTGCACAGGTGAAAGTTCTAAGCTCCGCCCACTGGAAGACCAGCAACGTGAGTCATGCTACTATCTGGGATTCCCTGCGTGGTCAGTTGACTGCAGTAAGTTGAGCTCAGACGTGTATTTGCCCGCGTAGAAGAAAATGGCTACCTTTAATATTGCTTGTTCAACGTTTATGAAATGGTATTCTGCAAAGCTTCAAGATGTGGTGGATACCGAAAAACTTCCTATTCCCCCCTCCTTTGCCTCTTTTAAAACCACATTGGATCGTGCGAAGGAGCAAGATGTACAAATACTCTATGGTTATTCTGGTGAGAGCGTTGTAGGCTTTCGTTGCACAGACGATGTATTGAAGTATGCTGTAGACCTAAGCCTTATAAAGTCTCACATATACCGTGAAGTAAAAGAAACAACGCGTGCATAAGAGAAGCAGCAGATATGAATAATGAGTCTTGTGGATGAGTGGTGTGACAAGCAGTATTATGTCATGTTACACCATGTCGATTACTCATACCCTACGACTGAAAATGTGAATCTCGTCATCATGGAGAATCTTAAGTATTTTTACCACTATATTAATGTATATCATGATGAGGTTCGTAATGAGGTTGTGGCTAGTGCCCTGCGTGAGTTTTTAGCAGACTTTAGAGACGAGTATCATTTGCTAGGCAAAAAGGAAAAATATGGGCATATGTTCCTCTCAAATAGTGCGCCGGAGTGTGAAGGTGTTTAGGAGAGATAAAACATTATAAAATGTGTTTTGTTCGTGAAAATTATCCTGAGGGAAACTGTCTGGTGCGTATTCTGGTAGTGATAAAACGTTAAAACCGAAATTAATTCTTCTACCGGAAAAAAACACCTACCCAATATAATGGGGTACAACAATTCGATCAGCGCCGCACACGTTTCATTAGATTATGGTGCGACTCGCACCTCACGGATCATACGAATTCGAACAAACCCATTCACGTATCATCAGGGTGAGTCAACCGCCCATCGAACTGTTCCTGCCTACCTGCGTGCCTCACGCGGCTCATAGTTATCTCAGAGCTTGAACCGAGTGGACGTGCGCTCCTCGAATACGATGGAACTTCCTTTGAGCAGCATTCTCAACGCCTCGTACGATGTGTCCGTGACGAAATCGTTGCGCGTGTTCAGGCGTAAATCCGGTGCCGTTAGCTATGTACTGGAAACGGAATGTAGACAAACAAGCAAACAGAATGTCGTATATTTAAGTGTCGAGGAGATGAATAGAATCTTCGTGATAGTTGAGAAGTGGAGTGAAGATCGTTATAAAATACCTGCTAACGTTGGTACAAGAAGAGAGCAGATTAGTGACACCCCCTCATACGCCGTTGTATGTACGTTGTGTATAAATAACGATCGGCCATGCATTGATATACGGCTGATGTGGAAGAATGCTTCTGATAATAACGCTCTTGTTCCTACGCGAAACCGTTTCATCCTCGACAGAATGTTTGAAACCGTCGGATTCCGCAAGCTGAAACCTATATTAGACGCGCGTGTTACGGATATGCTTTATTTTGATACAGTACTTGAATACGCATACACCGCTCTGCTCGATGGGTTTACCTAGTGTAGGGCTGAACAAGGTGAGAATGGTCTAGAGCTGAACGTTTATTTAAAAAGTTTAGACTCTTTGGAATATCATGAACTTTGGTACAAAGCAATTGATCGGTACAAGGCTGAGCTCACCTACATCGTTCACCCTAAAGAACTATTTCTTTATATAACGAGCAGTTGTCGTAACGACTTAGAAGATTATTTCAATTGCCGCTATGTTGAGTGAAGATGAGTTCACGATTGAAAAGCTCGCGTCGGTAGAAATAAACCCTCGATTGGAAAGGCGTGTTTATAAACTTGTGTTTAATAATGTGGCTAACGATGAACTCTTTGTGCGTGCTTTTGATTGTATTCTAGACATATTTAAAGATAACTTACCAACCGGTTGTAAAGTGGGAACAAAAATAGTACTGAACGATATGAAGGCCCTTCATATCGAATACAGGTTTCCATACACTTTAAGCGGTGAAATATTATTAAACCGCGTATACTGCGTAATGCAGAGCAATAATTATGTAATTGTAGACTCGATTAAGTGCGAGTTTAGTATTTTGAAAAAAAAGTGAAATGTATTTATATATTTAACATATTTGTGTGTGTCTGTGTGTGTGTGTGTGTGTGTGTATATATATTTCTGCTATATTGATGGCTATACGATTTCTTATTTTGCGCGGTAGAAGATAAAGTGTATGTATTTATTTATTTAGTTGTGTGTATATATTTCTGCTATGTTGATGATTATATTATTTCTTAGTTTTGTTTTTTGATCATTCCAATGTATATTTATTTTCTATATATATCCATAATATAATTGTGTGTGTGTGTGTGTATATATATATATATATATATATATATATATATATATATATATATATATATTTCTCCTGTACTGTTATATTGACGGATATATTTTTTGATTATATGCATATTCCTCGTTCATATTTCTTAAACTATTATTATTATTTTTAATTGATCATTCAAATGTATATTTATTTTCTATATATTTATAATAAACAGAATGATGTAATGTTGTTTTATTTAATTCTTTTGGTTGTAAACAATTATATCAAATGGCTGGTTACGCCTTCTAAACCTACTAGCGGAATTCTAAGCCAACTTTTAAGAATTAATTAAATAAATGGTACAACCTGGCAACCTAATAATGTATACCTGAACA
The DNA here is from genome assembly GCA_023014485.1 of Bathynomus jamesi. Classification (NCBI taxonomy): domain Eukaryota; kingdom Metazoa; phylum Arthropoda; class Malacostraca; order Isopoda; family Cirolanidae; genus Bathynomus; species Bathynomus jamesi. The sequence continues at coordinate 282,996 of JAJOZX010000888.1, read as the reverse complement.
ATTAAAATGGTATCTGGCAACTCGCCCTAATAATGTATACCTGAACAATTAAAATAAAAAGTGATATCTGGCAACTCAACCTGAACAAGCCATTTACGCCTTCTAAGCCAACTGGCTGATTAGGGGTCTATAAGAGGACGGCGGGTCGGCTGAAGTCCTAGTCTGCACTTGGCTCCTGCCAGGTGAACACCTCTCTTCCTTTCTCTCCTTCTCCTGTCCTTCTCTTGGGGGATAACGCCGCCTCCAAGTTTCATGACCCCTTGTTGCACCTGCAGCACCCCTCCATCCCCCTTTGCAACATTGCAACATTCCTGCACTCTACCTTTTTGCGGCTATACTACTAAGCTGGGCTATGTCGTGACCACATGGCAATGCCACTTACAGTTAAATCAGCGAAGTTAAGTAATTAGTAGTTGGACGGGTGACTGTCTTCTACCTTCAGATGATGTAGCGACTCGTAGTTCGGATCTCACCTAAAGTTGTAGGTTTCTTCTGTAAGTTCCCTCCGTAATATGAACTTTGCCCTTACGAAAGAATTTAAAGAGTGTGTTCCACTGGAGATTCAAGTGGTTTTTGCTGGGTGAGTGGTGAAAAAGTGTTATAATGCCTAATGATTCGTGAAAAGACTAATGAACCCAATCTCCAATCTTCTGTGCCAATTCGTCTTACACTTAGCAACACCCCGTGGTTCTCCTTAATTTGCCTGAATATGGATAGTTATCTGCTCTATCTCAAATATCCTATCTTTCTTTACTCAACCTTCTGGAAGAGATATTAGTCTAAATCAGCGATTACCAACATGTGGTACACTACAGGTGGTACGAAAGTGTTGCAGCAGCTTGCTAATTGATAATTACTTTGATGATAATGTTTCCAAAAGTAATATTATTTGTGGATGAACAACCCGCAATTTTTCCGATTATAGGTTCGCATGCTATTCAATTTGCCGTCCAGGTAGACTTCAAATTAATTATTTAACGATAACGTGCAAGGCCAAAATCAAGAGTTGGCTCAGTATAAATATCGATGAATAACATTAGAATAAATATAAATTTGTTTAGATAAGGTTAAAAATTCAAGACTGAAATAGTCCCCTCCCTACATTTTTTGGTTAAGTGGTACCACCTTCCTTCCTTGATGGTGGTATTTAGAAAAGTATGATGACAAGAAGTGATATGTTGACGTAAAGAGGTTGGGAACACATAGTCTAAAAACTTTAAATCATCACGTGACCGATTTGTAAATTTTTCCAGCAAATTTTCTTATACTGATTTATTTCTCTGGTGTTATTTGAACACGGTTATTGTGCCTTTTATCAGTTATAAATATTTTCTTAAAATGATGGGATTTCAACATTAATTTTTACTACTAGCAACAAATCTTTTATCTATATTCAGTGTAATGGTGATGCATGATATAGAGATCTTGTTAAGTGCGGGATTTCTCCCGAGGTGACGTCCCTTCCCCCGGTGACCCTGAATGTTCATTGTGGGAGACACTTGCATTGACCCATTCGCGGGTGAGTGTTAACGTAACTTTCGATGCACGACAATGTTCACGACACGAAGATGGTTTGGCTTGGTAGCGTGGACATTTACTAATTTTTACACAATTACCGGACGTTACAATTGGAATGGTAGCGTAGTCAGTTATTATATATTTTTTATTTTTCTTCAGCTAAGTAAAAAGGTTTTACCTTTAACGTTTTCCACTTATCGATGAGCGTGTCTCTTTCACGAATTTTAAACGACAAATAAGACTTCCCGTTATTATGAAACGCAACAAAGTTTTAACATTTAGCCTTATGTTCGTTCACAGAATAAATTACTGAACTTGCGTTATATACTGCTTATTTAATCCTAGGTAGAACTCTGTTGTTGATACTGTGGGAAGTACCCTGGAAGCAAAATGACTATTTAGCTCTACCCTTTATACTATAAATTTTGACTGAATTTACAGGCCTAAGTTCATATTGAAAATAGGCCCTATTTACCCACGGCCTGAGTCGAGATATCAAAATAAAAAACAAGGGAGAGCAAATAAGATTTTCTCGTCTGAGTGACTGTCTTTGACTACTCTCCGGTCTTTTTGTGCACTCTCTTCTTCCGTCTCGATCGTGATCTCCCAGCTGTGATTGCGCCTCCATCAAGATTGTTTTTTGGGCTTTCTTTCCCACGATCCTGGAACTTACAAACAACTTTAAATACATTATTTTAAAAGTTTTACAAATTTCTAACAAATTTTTATGTTATTTAACTAACCTATTTGACAATATTAAGTTATTTTCATTAATATCTCAGGTACTATTTGAACACAATTCTATTTACAAATGCGCGATTGAATGAGACAGGTGTACCATCGCCTGACTGATTTTCTCACACCTCATTGGTGGAAATAAAACGTCACGTGTTACAGTAGGATCATGTTGAGATATGTTCGGATGTTTTACGTGCTAAGTCATGTACGTTGTCTGAATTTCACCTGTTTCCTATTCCTAACTTATGTTTTTATTTATGTCAGAATTTTATTTTATATATATATATATATACTAATAAATCCCCCATTTTTGCAATCCCTGTAATACTGCCTTTGATTTTGTAGTCATCCCTTCTGTTATAGGATTAGGGCAGGCATACGAGAATGTTTGTGAGTTATTAATTTTCGTCTAAAGTAATAAATGTTAACATTAAAACTAAACCCTATTCCTATATAAACTGGGACAAAGTTTAAAATATATGTATTTTATTCTGGGTAAAAAATTATACCATATACTTTGCTATATCCTAAGTTTCTGTCTTCGACTAGACTTGCGCAGATTTTGGCTGGCTTCTACCAATCCAAACAAGCTTAAAAACTAAGCTACGTGTTCTTTTAAAGTGTGAGCACTGGAATTTATTTTGTATAATTTCATTTAAATCTCTGTTAAAGTTAATTTTTTCTCAAGTGGTTCACTGATAAAACATTAAAACCTAATAATGAGGAGGGTTTTTTAAATATATTAGTATTTCTCTCAGAGTTCAAAGGAATGTGAAATCCTTTTCGCTAAAATTTTATATGATGAAGATAGTTTTGCAATTTTGTTCAACCAAAACAAATTTATACTAGAGTTTCATGAGTTCAAATCCATAATTACAGAATAATTTGAATGTTTGCTAGCAAGTACTTTGCAGTGATAAGTCTCAAAGTTAATGTTTTTAAGAGAAATGAAACCGATCATAGAGAATATTAGAGCAGAAAGTAAATGTTTTTCTTCCCCGCTTTCAGTATTTATTTTTATTATTTTAGTTATATCTTCTTCAGTTGTTTCTTTCACTTTACTGGAAGGTTTTGGACTTTTATGGAGTATTCTGTATTTATTTTTCTCTCTTATCATAAGCCCTCTTTGTCAATGGTTTTCTTAACCTTCACTGTTGTTTTTTTACCAAAGGTTATTGTTGACTGATGTAGAGGTGTAAATAATAATAATAATAATAATAATAATAACAATAATAATAATAATAATAATAATTTTATTTCAGAATAGGAGGGGAAGTCAATCGCTCACGAATGTGAATGCCCAAAGCTTTGACCAACAGGAAAGCAGAGCAACTGGGTTCGAGGGCAATATGCCAACCAGAATGAAATGTTGCTATACCACTTTGGACTTCCCCAAGCCTTGCCTCCTTCATATGAGGAAACTGTAGTTGGTGCCAACCAATTTAATGCATATAAGCCTAATCGTAATGAACGTAATCACACTCGACATTTCGCCCCGGCTTTTCCAATGCAATTTCATCAAGCCCCTTTTATGTTTACGGCGACAAATCCTATCCGACAATATACGAGTACACCAACAAATATTGGGTATCGATACAATCAGCAAACGTTTGTCCCTCCCACGCTTTCTCCACCAGAGCCTCTTTTAAGGAAAAGTGTACAAGAAAGTACAGAAGTAGTCTTTGTGGACTTGTATATTCTTATAAAAGAATGTGCTAACTTTTCAGGATTTTTCACAAATGTTGAAACTCTCTCTAAAATCGTGGGTGGAAATTATGATGATTTTTTGAAAGTGATTAAAGATAAGCCCAAAAATTTTTCAACGCTTGAAGACAAATCCAGTCAAAACGTCATGGTTGAACTATGTCCGGCTGTCAAAATATGTGAAGATCATTTAAGGTCATCTGGGTGCACCAAACCTAATTGTTTCTTCACTCATATCTGCAGTGATTAGTATGTCGTAGGTACTTGTCATAAAAAGAACTGCCTGTTCGGTCAATCCTGGAAAAGTGACCTCCTGGAAAAGTGACCAAATTCCACTGAACATTTTACATAAGCTTATGAAGAAAGTATTCAGTGGGACAATAGTTCCGAAAATTTGTTCCCAATACTATAAGGAGAACTGCTTTACAGTACCAAATATAATAATAAATTATTAAATTGAATTCCCGGTTAGGTCAACTGTACGCCCTTGACGATTGGTTACGTTATGTCGTGATAGTTTGGTTAGTTTTGACGAAAATATCACGTTAGTTTTAGTCTTCAGGTGATCCGAAAATCTTAACGCGCTAGAGTAAAAAGTTGAAACAAAGCGAAGCTCATTTATTTCTGGGACGGACGGACAGACAGAACTTCCTTTTTATAGTACAGATTATATTCGTATCTTTGGCATCATATTTTTGTTTTATAAATAAAGTTAACACAAATCGAAATGAAGGTCTGCAGTAGCGAATTTATAATTAATTGGCTGTAACAAATTTCTACCGGTAATTAATTTGTATTAGTCACCCCAAATGTTTATAAATACCAGTAGTTTAGACGGATAAGGCGCAGAGTTAGTGTTACGGGGTATATTTATCGAGCCAGAGGAGGAGCCCAGGGAACATAATACAGTATTTCACCAATAAGAAAAAGTTATCTTTCTAAGGAATATACAGTATATGTTCAACGTTTAATTTTTCTTTTTGTGTAGTAAAGCTGTTGTTTAGGTAGAAAGCGGTGTCTTTCAGCTTCATCAGAGTAATGATGATTACTACAGTAGTTCACTTTATTATTATTAATTGAATGTTTTATTTTAGAACAAGGGAAGTCAGTCGTTGATGAACTTGACTGCCCAAAGCAATTATCAGCCTGCGAGAGGAAGCTGCTGGGGTCGAGAGCAGAGAAGTTTTAGACGGAGAGAAAGAGGGCAACATGCCACTCAGAGTCAGAACCGGATGTCATCAGATCAGTTTGGACCTCCCCAAGACTTGCCTCCGTCATATGAGTGTGGTTGGCGCTAATCAGTTTAATCCTTATCAGCTCAACCCTATGCAACAGTTTTATCAAGAACCAAATATATTTACGGCGAACGTGCCTATCGGACAAGGTGCATCACCGTCTGCTCCTCCTTTGCCTTTTGCCCATGATCCTTTTCCAAGGGAGAGTGTGCAACAAAGTACAGCAGTCTCCTCTGTGAACGTGCATCATCTTGTAAAAGAATTGATCAATTTCCCTGGATTTTCCACAAACATTCAAACTCTCTCCAAATTCATGAATAAAAATTATGATTGTGTTTTGAAAGTGATTAAAGATAAGCCCGCACTTTTTTCAACGCTTGAAGACAAATCCAGTAAAAAAGTCATGGTTGAACTATATCCGGCCGTCAGAATATGTAAAGATCATTTAGGGTCATCCGGGTGCACCAAACCAAGTTGCATCTTTATGCATATCTGTACTGATTATGTCGTAGGTGCTTGCTATGAAAAGAACTGCACGTTTGGTCACTTGTGGAAAAGTAATCACAATGATTTCATTTTGCGTAATTTTTGCCTACAAAAAATTCCACTTTACGATTTGCGAAAGCTTATGAAGAAAGTATTCAGTGGGACACTATTTCCGAAAATTTGCTTCCAATACCATCAGGAGAACTGTCACCTTGGGGATCGATGTAATAACTTGCACATTTGTTACTCTTACGTCAAAACACTTGGTAATTGTTCTAATGGTGTCAGCTTTCCATACAACCATAACGTTCATGATCCTAGGTGCAAAGCTGATTTAGAGAAATTTGGAGTATGTATGAATGAAAGTCCCAGAGACATTATGAAAATTATAATTAACGGATTCATTAAAGAGGAGAACTTTAATGATTTTATAGATAATAGAAGTAGTGCCACGACTGCCGAAATTAGAAACAAAATTGAGGAACTATGTGGGACAGATAGTGCTAAACAGAAGAAAACAAGTAAGGACAATATTGATGAAGCGAAATCACGGACAAAGGAAAAATTTAAGGAAAAAGGCACTAAACAAAAAAGGAGATCAGAAGGCAAAAGTACCGTTTTCTCATGGCAGTTTCACGGAAATGTAGACACACCTTTAATATGTGACATGGGCATCGATGGGAAATGTCCGAATGTCAAACAAAGATGCAAATTTCTTCATTGTAGAAGTGCTTTTTATTGGCAATTCGGTAATGATGATAAATGGTATAATTTCCATAAATATCATTCCGACATTCTAGAAAGTAAGTTCAGAGATGTCACGTGTGATCAAACTCTTCTTCCCAAATTAGATCCAGAAAAAGTTAATGACAGTATGAAAGGTCTTCTCAGTCTGCTTGGCATTAAAGGCATTAAGGCGGATTTTCAGAGTATGACCATCAATTGCGAAAGTCCGAAGATGGTTTACTCTATCAGGCATTTAAGAACTGCATCTTCCGCTGTTTGTGATAACAAACGTAGCACTACTTTTAATTGGTACTTTTACGATGATAACGGAAAATGGGAATTGTATGGAAATAGCGATGCTTCATCCCGATCAGTGGAAAAGGCATATCAAGAAAATCCAAATGGTACTATTACTATATCTCTTCTACGAATAAATTTAAATACGAAATAAACTTTGGGAACATGAACCAAAGAAATACGACTACAGGAAAAATGAGAGATATTAAAAGAAGGCCAGCGCCGTTTCCAGATAAGTCACCGATAAGGAAATTTGAGCTCCCCAAAAACTGGGAAAGTATGGACGACAGTGATGTGTACAAACTAGTCACACTGGATAGCGAAAGCAATGAATACAGAGATATACGTCAAATTATTAAACTGACTCTTCCAATGATTGATATCATCAATATATCTAGGGTTCAAAATATCCACTTATGGAAACAATTCAAAAATAAAGAATCCGAACTTGAAAGAAAATACAAGGAGGACCGTTGTCTGAACGTTCAACAACTTTTTCATATAATCGACAATACAGATTTCGCAGATATCTGCAGAGAGAATCTTGAATGGCAACTGCATGACCGTGGTACTACTAAACTGTACGGCCAAGGAGCTTATTTTTACAACAGTTAATCCTTTCTCAAAAATCTTTCGATACTGCATTGTAGAAGAAAGTGTAAATGCGCAGCTTTAAAGCTAGGCTAAAATAAATAGCAATCAGAAAACAAATGCTCAGTTTAGATAGAAGGCCAGAATAATGGGAAGGAATGTACCAACTGTATTAATTTGTTAGTTTAAACAAAAATTCTAACATCACTTTGAATGTAAATGAATTTCCAAGATAATGATTTTCGTATAAGTTTATCTTGAAATTAATTTTAGTTTTGATATTGTTTAATTTAAATCTCAAATTCTCTAACCTCTAAACAATTTTTACAAACCTGAACAGAAAATCGAAACTTCTTTTCTTTCACTTACTACTGTACTTTCCTTAAGCTAACCTAGAATTGAGGTTTTGCTATTTATTAACCTATAAGTCTCAGTTCTATAGAATCTGAGTTAATAAGAACTTGCACATATTTGTCTCATCGTGTGCTAAATGCATGCTTGAGTTATCTGGTCATTCACTATGTCATTACCGGTGGTTATGTTTCAACCAAAGTTTAAGTTTGGTGACTCTGATGAAATTCTCTGTAAAACTCTCTCCGGCAAATCGTGTGACATGCTTTTATTGCGTTATGTGTTCTTAGGAGAGAATGTAGAGGCTGGCCTTCATGCAGAGTTCTCCGTTTGCACGAGTGAAACCCTTTTGTGGTGCAAAATGCATCAATAAGTTTTGGTTGCCCAGTTACTTTGAACTGGAATTACAGCAGGGTTTTTGGTTTATGGTATAAAAACTTTAGTATTCAATTCAAAACTGCTTCTGTCCATTATGACAGTGGTTGTTTTCCGTGTTTAGTAATTATACCGCTTGCGCATTTTAAGCAGTTTTGGAGCAAGCATGATGGGTTGTAAGTTTTTTTTTGGCAGGAAGGAAAGGCCAAGGGCGAATGCCCGCAAGAACGCCTCCCCCCATAGAAGAAGAAGAGAGCCAAATCAAGGTCCAGGGTTTTCAAGATGTATGGACACTCTGCGTTTGAAAGATTGAAGGTCATACACAGGGGGAAAGAATGACTGAGGAAGATTTTCCCAGAGTTGACCGGTTGAGTACATGAAAGTTTGAGAAGATCGATTAACCCTTCCATCAGAGAGGTGGACAGAAAAGGAATGAGAATGTGCCGAAAGTCTGGCGCTGAGTGCTCTACTTAAAGGAGGTGGCATGCAGTTAGAGCAGGAGTTCTCAACAGGGGGTAATTACCACAAGGGGTAATTCGGGGTATCCAGAGTGGTAATGGAAGCCCGCCAAAAATAGAAAAAATAGGAAAATAAATAAATAAATAAAATAAACAAATTTCACTTTCAAATCACAAAGCCCTATGGCCTATGGCCTATAATTATGAGGTGTCGCGAGTACGAGGGGCGAACTCGCCACAACGAGCGATTTTGAGATTGTTCCACGAATGAATAGTTTAACTCTACCCCATCTACAAACAACTTGATATAGCCAAATACCCCCAACCCATCGCACGCTCAAACTGTAGTTGTTTTCAGCGTGTATTTGTGCTATGTGCCCCTCGTGCACAATAGTCACAAAGTTTAAACGTATCTATCTTAAAACTGGTTTGGCAAGTTCGCCTCTCGTAGTCGCGACGCCTCATACATTCACATTTATACTAAATTTAGGTTGTATTTAAAGTCCACTTTAGGTTTAGGACGGGTAATGGGGTGAGCAGTGCCGCTCCAGGTGAGTAATGGAAGTAGGTTGAGAACTCATGAATTAGAGAGTTCAGAAGAGCAGTGTCCGTTATAATAGCGATAGTAAAGAGAGAGAGTGAAGGCAGTTAGTAAAAGGCAGGAAAATGATGAGACGAAAAGCTTTTGATTCTACCCGGTCAAGTACGGCTGTGTGGGTTGAGCCACCCCACACATGAGAAGCGTACTACATACAGAGGCGAACAACACCCCTGCACAGAGACAGCAACTGAGTGGGGATGAAGAAACTGCGGAGCCGATACAGCACACCTAACCTCTTACAAGCTGTTTTGGAAAGAGAGTATATGTGATCTTTCTAGGAAAGATCACGAGAAAACGAAACACCAAGAATGTTAAGAGAAGAGAAAAGATTGAGTTGTATATTGTTAAAGGTAAGGGGATAGTCGTGTGGAAGATTGTAACGAGTAGACAGATGGAGGAACTAAGTTTTTGAGATATTGAAACTCACAAGGTTTTCTCTACCCCAGTCAGAGATAGTAGAAAGATGAGAGATCAGATGTACCATAGCCGTACTACGCGAATCATGGAGTGACTGTTGAGAAGGACGGTTTGCGAGGTGATTGGAGAAGTGAAGAGAGGAACCATCAGCATAGGAGTTGATAGGACGGGAAGTGCGACTTAATAGATCATTGAAAACATAAAAGGAAAAGAATGAGTGACATGGCAGAACCCTGAGGAACACCATTGTTAATAGCTTTAAGAGACGAATAGTGGCCATCTACAACCGCAGCTATAGATCGGCCAGAAAGGAAATTAGAAATGAAGGTACAGAGAGAAAGAGAGAAACCGAAAGAGGGCAATTTGGAAATTAAAGATTGTGACAGACTCTATCAAAAGCTTTCGGTTTGTCTAGCGCAATAGAAAAGTTCCACCGAAATCCGGAAAGGAGGATGACCAAGAGTCAGAGAGATATGCAAGAAGATCGCCAGTAGAGCGTCCCTTGCGGAACCCATACTGACGAGCTGAAAGGAGATTATGAGAAGGGAGGTGTTTAAGAACCTTCCTATTGAGGATAAATTAAAAAACTTTAGAAAGGCACGAATCAAAGGAATTGGACGATAGTTGGAGGATTGAGATGTGTCATCCTTCTTTAGGACAGGCTGAATGAAAGCGAACTTCCAACAGGAAGGAAAAGTACCAGATGAAAGACAAAAAGAAAGAGTTTGCCTTGCAGGATGTTAGCACAGAAGCACAGTTCTTAAGAACAACAGGAGGCACACCATCCGGACCGTACGCCTTCCTAAAGTTGAGCTGAGACAGGGCAGAAAGAATATCTTTGGAAGACAATCTAATTTCAGACATCATAAAGTAAGAGGGAGGAGGAGATGAAAGAACAGCACGGAATCGGGCATGGTTGAGTTGGAGGCGAAAGTTACAGCGAAAAGTTCCGCTTTGTCAGTTGGAGAGACGGCAATTGAGCCGTTGAAATGGACAACAGGAGGGAAAGAAGGGGAAGTAAAGTTGTTGGGAGGTTCTTAGCTAGATTCCAGATAAAACGAGAAGAATTAAAATTGGATAGATTTTCACATTTTTCTTTGATGAAGGAATTTTTGGCGAGTCGAAGAACAGATTTTGCACGATTCCTGGCAGAAATATAAGCTGAGTGAGAGTCAGGAGTTAGATGGCGACGGTACCTTCTGAAAGACTCCTCTCTGTTGCGAGATTTCAATGTTCACCACCACCTTTTGCTTTCCTCCCATTTCACTGACATCCCTGGTAAACTAGCTTACAACTTTTCTATCTTAAATTACGTAAAGCAGATTGTACAGCACCCTACTCGTATCTTCGATCGTCTTGGAGATAGGCCCAACATTCTGGATATGTTTCTTATCTCTCATCCTTCATGTTACTTTGTCAAACTTTTTTCTCAGTCGTTCATCCGACCACAATCTTATACCTGTTTCCTGTCCGATCACTCCAATTCGGCCTTTGGGTCCTCCCAAGAAGAGGCGCCTTTGGCACTTTGGCGCCGCTGATTGAGAGGCCCTTAGTCAATACTTCTGTGATTTCCCATGGAATGATTACTGCTTCCATGGCCGCGGTCTTTCCGAGTGTGCTGAGCGCATCGCGGAGGTGATTCTTTCGGGCATGGAGGCGTACAGTACATTCCGTATTCTATTCCTACCACTAATACAAAAAACCTTGGTTTAACTTTACTTGTTCTAATGCTATCCACAACAGAGAGGAGACTTTCAGAAGGTACCGTCACCATCCAACTCCTGACTCTCACTCAGTTTATATTTCTGCTCGGAATCGTGCAAAATCTGTTCTTCAACTCGCCAAAAATTCTTTCATCAGACAAAAATGTGAAAACCTATCCAAATCTAATTCTTCTCTCTCTTTCTGGCATCTAGCTAAGAACCTCTTCAACAACTTTACTTCCTCTTCTTTCCCTCCTCTTTTCCATTCCGACGTCTCAGTTGCCATCTCTTCTCCTGACAAAGCTGAACTGTACGCTCAAACTTTCGATTCCAACTCAACTATGGACGATTCCGGTGCTGTTTCGTCATCTCCTCCTCCCTCTGACTTTATTATGTCTGAAACTAGAATCTCTTCTAAAGATGTCTTTCTGACCTATCTGGGCTCAACTCTAGGAAGGCGTATGGTCCTGATGATGTTCCTCCTGTTGCTCTTAAGAAGTGTGCTTTTGTGCTGACACCCTACCTATGCAAACTCTTTCGTCTTTGTCTCTCTCTGGTACTTTTCCTTCCTGCTGGAAGTTCGCTTTCATTTAGCCTGTCTCAAAGAAGGGTGACCGCTCTCAACCCTCCAACTATCGTCTAATTGCTTTTATTTCTTGCCTTTCTAAAGTTTTGAATCTATCCTTAATAGGGAGATTCTTAAACACCCCTCTTCTCACAATGTCCTTTCAGACCGTCAGTATGGGTTCCGCAAGGGACGCTCTATTGGCGATATTCTTGCATATCTCTCTGACTTTCGGTCATCCTCCTTTCCGGATTTCGGTCAAACTTTTGCTATTGCGCTTGTCATATCGAAAGCTTTTGATGGAGTCTGTCACAAATTTTTAATTTCCAAACTGCCCTCCTTCGGTTTCTATCCTTCTATCTGTGCCTTCATCTCTAATTTCCTTTCTGGCCGATCTATCGCTGCGGTTGTAGATGGCCACTCTTCCTCAGTGGTGTTCCTCAGTGTTCTGTCCTGTCACCAACTCGTTTCCTTTTATTTATTAATGATATTTTAATTCGCACTTCCTGTTCTATTCACTCCTATGCCGATGATTCCCCTCTTTGCTTCTCCACCCGCATCCCAAAGTGTCCCTTTCAACATCACTCCATGGTTCGCGTAGGATGGCCATGGAGCACCTGACCTCTGATCTTTCTGCTATCTCTGATTGGGGTAGAGAAAACCTTGTGGCTTTCAGTGCCTCAAAAACTCAGTTCCTCTATCTGTCTACTCGTCACAATCTTCCATACGACTATCCCCTTACCCTCAACAACAAACAACTCAATCCTTCCTCTTTTAACATTCTTGGCGTTTCCTTTTCTCGTGATCTTTCCTAGAAAGATCACATATACTCTCGTTCTAAAGCAGCTTTCAAGAGGTTAGGTGTGCTGTACCGGCTTCGCAGTTTCTTCACCCCCGGTCAGTTGTTGTCTCTGTACAGGGGTCTTGTCCGCCCCTGTATGGAGTATGCTTCTCATATATGTGGTGGCTCATCCCACACAGCCGTACTTGTTCGGGTAAAATCAAAGGCTTTTTGTCTTATCAACTCCCCGCCTCTTACTCACTGTCTTCAATATCTCTCTCTCTCTCTCTCTCTCTTTGCCGCAACGTTGCCTCACTCTCTCTTTACTATCGCTATTATAACGGACACTGCTCTTCTGAACTCTCTAACTGAATGCCTCCTCCTTTAAAGAGAGCACACAACACCAGACTTTCTACACCTTCTCATTCCTTTTCTGTCCAACTCTTTAACGCAAGGGTTAATCGGTATTTCCAGTCCTTCATCTACTCAACCGGTCAACTCTGGAACAATCTTCCTCAATCCATCTTTCCCCCTGTCTATAACCTCCAGTCTTTCAAACGCAGAGTGTCTAGGCATCTTGATAACCCTGGACCTTGATTTTGGCTCTCTTCCTCTTCTATTGGGGAGGGACTTTTGCGGGCATTCGCCCTTGGCCCCCTCCTTCCGACATAAAAAAAAGAATAGCATTAGAGCAAGTAAAGTTAAACAAAAGGTCTTTTTACACTAGTAGTAGTAATAAAATACGGGATGTACGCCTCCATGTGACCCTCTGTGAGAGGGTCACAGACTGAGCTTTTGATCTGTTAATATTTTAGCAAGCCATTTGTATTTCAAAAATAACTCGCTCTCTGTCAAAGTCCTTGTTTTCAAATTTTTAGTCACAGGTTAGAGTTCTATATCTTGCTGTGTTGGAGAGTTTTTTTTAATTTTCTAGCACGTGTTTTAGAGCAAACTTAAGTACGGTGTACCCGCTTCAATTCGGGGAATGGTTTTCTTATTAACAATTATACTACTACTACTACTACTACTACTACCAGGCGCAGATACAGGGGGGGGGGCGCAGGGATTTAGGATTTGTCATACTGGTGTCATGTAAATATTGCCAACCCAATATTATACAGTGCGTTCGAAAAATCTCTCCGCAGTCAACTAACACTTTAAAAAAAGTGTTTGACAACAAATGTAGACGAGTTGCTCTATGCCTGCAAAATGGTGGAAAACACTTTCAACACATGCTGTAAAATCAAAAGGTTATGTAATAAAATCACTAAATCATGGTTGATTGAAAACATTGTAGTTTTTCAATTTCCTATGCGTTTAACACAGCACTGCGGAGAGACTTTTCGAACGCACTGTATAATATTATACAATAATATTAAAAATTATTAATTAATTATTAGAATACGAGATGTCATTCAGGTTAAAGCTGGAGTTGTTAAGCCCCCACGCCCTCCCCTGTATCCGCGCCTTACTACAACTACTACTACTACTGCTAACTAATAATAATAATAATAATAATTATAATAATGATATTGTACTTGGACTATCTTGCCTTATCAGTGATTAGTACTTTAATTTGCCTTAGCAGATCAAATTTTAACTGAGCTAAACGGGCTCAAAATCAATAAAACCACTCCAAACTAAACCAACCGGAAAAATATTACATCTACTTCTACTCAAATCTACCGAAACCAACCCACCCCAGTCTATTCCCTCCCAATCTATCTGAGATTTAACTGAAAATAGCCCAGGCCCATACTACTAACCTACTCTAACTTACCTTCAACAAAGATGATTGCATGCACCTTAATGAAACCAAATTCAACTCAACTCATATCGACCCTCCCCAACCCACTCCTCACAGCCCATATTCCAAAATTAATATCACTATTGCCCGAGTCCTTTTTGTAGAACCTTATCGGATCTTTTCCGTTTGACTGCCGCCATTGAAACATAATTAAACTCTAGCCTTGTTTAGTTAGCTTTATAAGGCTAACTAACAAAAATATCACGACCTAACCTAACCAATCATCAAGGTCGTACAGTTGACCTAACGATTGGTTAGGTTAGGTCGTGATATTTTCGTTAGTTAGCCTTATAAGGCTAAGTAAAGAAGGCTGGGGGCACTCACCTCTTATGTTTCAATGGCGGCAGTCAAACGGAAAAGATCCACCTTATCTAATAATAATGATGATAATAATAATAATAATAATAATAATAATAATAATAATAATGATAATAATAATAGCTTTTCTTTATTCCTCAGCGTGGCGGATGCGGCCAAACACTGTTCAGGCTGCATGATGATGCTCGTCGCTGACGTCATAATTGGAAAAATTGCAGCAGGAAGTGCGAACATGACGCGACCCCCAGAGAACCTCCTTCTCGATACATTGTTCGACAGTACCACTGATGATGTTAAGAGCCCGACAGTATTTGTGAAATACAACAAGCAAGAGTACTATCCTCTTTATATTGTGGAGTTCCTTTAGAAGTTTAGAGGAAAACAGAATGAAGATGATTAATCTTCAGAGTGAAATTGCATTCCGACTACTTTTCCTTACAAATTACCCCCATTTAATGTCCGATATGATACTATTTTGAAATTAGTTTAAAGGTTTTTAGAATTTTCCTTAGAGGGGTTGAAAAATGATTTTTAAATAATTTTTTTTAGAGGAAAACAGAATGAAGATGATTAATCTTCAGAGTGAAATTGCATTCCGACTACTTTTCCTTACAAATTACCCCCATTTAATGTCCGATATGATACTATTTTGAAATTAGTTTAAAGGTTTTTAGAATTTTCCTTAGAGGGGTTGAAAAATGATTTTTAAATAATTTTTGAGGTTATATTAGTCTGTATGTACTTTGTTAAATGCATTGTTTTTTGTAAGTTATTACTTAATCTTACAAGGTGCTGCTGTTCAAGTGTTACTCAAAGAAACAGTTCGAACAAACTATTCATGTTTATTTCAGCGGCAAAAGTATGTATATGTTACAGTAAGATTGCAAAACCAGTGATTTCATGAAATCCGTGAAATTTTCAGTAATTTCGTTTAATTACTGTTTCACTGAAATACTTAAGAATTTCACGAAATCCCTAACCTAACCTAATCTAACCTAAACGTCGATTTGCTAGATATCATAGAACAGATCATATCTCGAAATATTTTCTAGATTGTTTTGATCCTTCTCATTTTGTTGTTACGCGAAATTACTGAAAATTTCAGGTATTTCATGAAATCACAAGTTTCACAACCTTACTGTAACATATACAAATTGTTATATACTGTTAGATTACTGTATCAATGTCCTATTCAAAGTGGCCTCATTTGGCCTTCACTACTTCACAACAGCCTCCAACCTCTCGGGGAACTTCCTGATACTGTTCTTCACGACCTTCATCGGGTTCTCATTTATAGCACGCTCAGGATCTCTCAGATTCTCAAAATTGTTATGGGGGTTAGAGCAGACATTTGCTTCAAGCACAGATCAGAGTGTAGTCCAACGGACTTAGGTCCGCGAGGAAGGGGGTCATTCTTCCTTGGTCAGGAACTCTGGCAAATGGTTTCTCCACCACTACTGAGTCAGGTTCGCAGTGTACGAAGTCACCCCGTCATGCTGAAATGTTCAGCACTCCTCCCCGAACAAGTTCTCCGCCCAACGGAGCAAGGCATCTTTCAAGATACTATTGATCTTCACCCCATCGGGTACGAAAATCAAGGGGGGACTTGCCTTTCATGGTTATGGCAGCCAAGACTATCGCGGAGGCAGGCTTCTGAGTCCGGTAAACCTTCCCAACGCCCTTTGGAATGTCCTCTCGACTTTTGGCGAGGATGCAACAATTTTGGTGGTTGTACACTGTTTGCACAGTGAATAGCTTCTCGTCGAAGAACACGAGGTTGGGAACTGAACCTGACTTTACCTTTTCGAGTAGTTGTCGACCTCTCACCAGTCTTTTCTGCTTAGTGGAGACACTGAGCATATGGCATTTTTTGGAACGGTATGAAACTTATCCGGATCATTTCTGACGACTCTCCTCATTGTCCTCTCTCAGACACCCATCTCTTTGACCATTTTACGCATGCACCTCTTCAGATTCCATCAAATCTGACATTTCACTTTATTCACGAGTTCCTTGGTTCTGAATTCTTCTAGTGCTGCCGAACCTCTTGCTTGTTGTACCAGTCTCAAGGAAACGATCCAGTGTTCTTTTGATGAACCTCTTGTTGATCTTGAGTTCCTTGTCGGATCTTTTCGGTTTGAAGCACTGTGAAAAAAAAAGGAAAATAATATTTCCAGGTAGAAAATGTATATATTTGTTAAGAAAAGTACATTCTTCATTGGAGAAATATACAGGGTGATTCATAAATGTTTCATAAATCGCAGGGTGTATTCTTGAGACAAAAGTAAAGAAAAAAGACCATATAAACAAAGGTCGAGAAACCCTTAGGTTTCGAGTTATAGCATGCGACAGAAAAATGAAACTTCGAAAGATTTTTTTACATTTTATGCAAATACAGTGTGATACATTTGCTTCATTAAAGTAAATGTTCGAAATTGAAGTGGGAGTATTTGCCGGCTTAAGCCGACTAGTCTCTCTCTCTCTCTCTCTCTCTCTCTCTCTCTCTCTCTCTCTCTCTCTGAGGTCGGGATAGCGTAGGTGAGATGGGGTTAGAGGTCGGCGGCGATGTTGAGGGAGTGTGGAGTGCATTCCGGAACGAGTTTATGGTGCTGCAGTCTGCTGCCATACCCTCAAAACCGGTCACCCCTGCTTCAACGCAGCCTAAGAGGTTCAGTCGTGACATTGCTTCGGCTAACCGAAATAGGAAAGTAGCGTATTACAGGGCGAAAGCCAATCGTTCCCACGAGAACACTGAGGCGTATGTCCGCCTGTGTAGGAAAATGAAGGCGAAGGTTAGGCTAGCGAAACGTAACGAAGAACTACGGGTGGCAAACCTCTGCAAGGGGAACCCTAAGGAGTTCTTCAGTTATGTTAATAGTAGAAAGCCCATTAGAAGCATGATAGGTCCGTTAAAGGACCCCAGCAGCTTTCTGCGGACCTCCGACGCGGACATCGCTTATGTGCTGAATGAGTACTTTGCGGGAGTGTTCACCAGGGAGGACACCCGCGTCATCCCCGAGCCAGGCGTCAGGCACGAAGGTGCTGGCCTGGATAGTGTTCGGTGTACCTCGACAGTCATTGCCGATAGAATAGACAAAGTGAGCGCGTTTAAGGCTCCTGGGCCAGACCAGTTCCTCCCCAGAGTGTTGCGGGAGGTGCGCGACCAGGTGGCTCCCCACCTGGCTACAGTCTTCATCAAATCGTTGGAGATGGGCCAGGTACCAGGTGACTGGAGGGAAGCCAATGTAACCCCTATCTTTAAGAAAGGGGATCACGAAAGTCCAGGAAACTATCATCCCATTAGTCTCACTTCGGTTGTAGGTAAATTATACACCAGTACACATTTGAAAACTTGTCGATCGATTTTTACAAACTAGTTGGTGATTCTATATAATTTGAGTGCGCTGATCTCAAAACTATAGTTAGTTTTTCCCTATCACGTATGGTTTTCTTACTACAGGGTGTGTCATAAATCCCCCATTTATCCCCAAATGTGAACCATCTTATCGAGACCAACATTGGATTGCACATGCTAAACCATAAATTTTGTTGTTATAGACTACAGTAACGCTTACATAATAATGTAGGGTAAATATATATAACAACCAGTCCCATTCCCAGCAAAATACTCTCTCCCCTCCCATCAATGGGTGGTTAACATTTGGGGACAGATGAGGTATTACAACACCCCTTGTAGAACGAAATCTTTAGGTGATAGAGTGAAACCTAATTAAAGCAGAATTAAATAGCTCCTAGCTCTTGGACAAGCATATTGCTTGTTTATGAAAGAATAAAAAAATAACTGAAAGAAACAAAATATATTTACCATCTTCTTCGAAAAAAGGCACGAAGTCTTTCTCACGATTTCTGTACCAAGCGAAGTATGTGTCGGATGCCAATAAATTGTTCTCCTGCAATCTAGACCCCAAAAGTTCTGCAGATTCCTTAGGCAGATTCAAATCCCTGACTAAGTCATTTAGATCGGCTTGGGTTAATGGTTTAGGATCTCGGTCAGCTGTTGGCTGTTCATAAACATCATCATTGTCTGGATTTGGAGCTGAATCAGAATCCGAATTGTATTGATCCAGACTCTCGGGTGGGCGGGGAATAAGAACTTCTGGACCATGGGGTACCAGCCTTATTGCAGATGGAAGACTTGGGTATTGAAAGCTCTCTTTATTCTTTGCATTATAACCTTTAACATTGCAAGAACAGAAGTAGCAGTCGTCGGTATGGTTTCTAGGCTCGCGCCATACCATAGGGATCCCAAATGGCAAACTTTTCTTTTAACCTTTGCTCCAATTCCTTAGTGTCGCAACACACGTAAGACAAACCTTGTGTGGAGCCCAACTTTTATCTTGATCTCCTAATTTAATTCCAAAATAAGCATGATAAGCTCTTTTAATGAAAGTCGTTACATTTGTCCTTTGTTTTACAACAACATACCGACCACAAATATAACAAAATATGTCTGGACTATGGGTACATCCTCTAGAAGCCATTATTAAAATTTTAAAGACGTAATGTTAGAATTATCTATCTGAAAAATATGAAAAACGAAATTAATTAAAGATAAAAAAGTTAAAAAATTACAAAACGCCCCAAAATTGTTTTGCTAATAATTTTAAAACTGTGGGTGATAGAAAAAACTGGTAGCATTTTTTAATTCAGCGCAGCGAACTGCTTTAGAATCACAACTCAAAATAAAGAACTCGATTTTCATGCAGACCGGTGAATTATTAGAGGGGATAATAGCGAATAGGATCGTTGACCATTTGGATTCCTACAAGCTGCTTGGGGACTCCCAACATGGGTTTAGACGGCATAGGTCGTGTCTCACCAATTTGCTCAAGTTTTTCCACGTCATGTTGGGTGATTATGATAAGAGAAGGGCGATTGATATACTTTACCTCGACTTTCAGAAAGCCTTTGTTCCCGGCCAACCTTGGGGCTGTAAGTGACGAGCATGGTGAGCGCTTCCACCAACAGATCTCAGTTATGGAAAACAGATACCAAGGTAATTTCAACCCAAATATGATGGGAGATTATTGTTGGTTCCTGCAGAAGGAGAGCTCGTCATCCTACAAGCGACAAAGGAAGAGGACACACCAAAGTTTCACTTAAGAACAGGAATTTGCCTTTCAGTAGTAACAACAAAATACTAACGCGCTTTGGGTGGATGGTTGGGCGCAGGGGTGGTAACTCCGCCAGCGGAATTCCGCTGTCTGTCTTAAGCCAGAATAAAGGAGGAAAGACATCCCTGTTCACTAATTATTTAAGTATGCTTAACATAAAACGTGGCACGGAAAAGTAGCTTAGACGGCTTTCGTAATAGAAGCGGGTGAGAAAAAAAAATGAAAAATAGTGGTTTTCGGTTACACAAAATCTGGACGTGATAGAGAAATTTTGATATCAGATCTGACATCAGCATCAGCGCTTTAGTAGGAATCAGTAGTTCACGTGTCTGTAACAAAAAAAAAGTTGAAATTTGTTGCCTAGTGTTATCTACAGATCTACAGAAGCTAAGGCTAACAAAGACCCTAAGATCCACTCTAAGGTTAGCCCGAGAGAAAGGAAAGAGTAGTGGGTTAAGAGAAGAGAATAAGGGGTTAAGTAAGGAGCAACACCTATCACTCGTGGGTTAACATTCATTCAGAAAAAGAGGAAAAAAGTCTCACCATCATCATCCGCCGGCCACTGCCGACAAGTCAGAAAAATAGTCGGAGAGAATAGGAGAGGGGTGAAAGATGAAAAGAAGTAAAATAAGAACGCTTACAAACCATGGAAACACAGTCTTAACTCAGTCATACCATGCAAACTACAAACATGCAAGAAAAGAGAGTTACAGACATGCAAAGTAAAAAAAGTAGGTAAAGTTAAACAAAAAGTGGGTTAGTTATTTTAGTTTACGCTACGAGCTACATCTACGTTCGTGTTAGTCTAATTTTTTTTTTTTTTTTTTTTATTGCTGACATCACACGCTGGCATGTCACAAGCTGGCATTCATCGTCAACAGACTCATCCTCGAGCACCACCACCAGAGCTCCTGTTGCTAACTTTGTGGTGGGGATAGTATAGTGATGATTCCTCTACAAATAGTTTATTTAGCTAGACCCAATTCTCCTTTTAAAGGGCTTATTTTTCCAGGTTGATGGCGTTACCGCCCTTCTCAATGACCTTTGTGGTTGAAGGACATTAAACAGATCAACCAACCAACCAACCAACCAACCAACCAAACATAAATAAATTTAAAAAACTGGTAAGTGGTTAGTGAGCCAAATCAACCAAATTATTGTACTTTAACTTATACAAAGTAGTAGACTTGTTTTGCCCAAGAACAACATATCATCCTTTGTACAAATGGATGATTGCAAGCTGAAGTACATTAAAAATATTAAAATATTTAAAAAAATAAAAATATAAAAATTCTTGCCTTTTTTCGTTTGCAACGCAGTGAGGTGAGTGAGCAAGAAGTTATGCCTGAGGCGTTACCGAGGCGTAACCAAAGCCTGCTTACATCTAGTGAGACAACGCTTGGACAAAATTTAATACGTTTATTGTTAAACCGAGAAAAAGCCAGTCGATCAATAAATTTACAAAATATCACAGCCATCAAAATTTTTAGCTTCGCAGGTAAGAGTCTCGTGAACTTAATATGAACGTTAAGGCCTCATAGCTTAAAAACATTTTGTTCAAAATCTTTTGTATGAAAATATTTACATGTTATATTGCGAGCATGGACCAACTAGATATTGGTGGGCTTTGGCGTAACTACTCGCTCACTCACCCAGTTACAAAAAGCACAAGAATTTTAATATTTTTGCAGATAAATCACTCTGGCTTTCAAATGTCCGGTTATTGCCTCATTTACTTAACTGTTTATTTATAAGTTGCTTATGAAATTGAAATATTTTTCAATTAAATGATACTAAAATTTATTTAAGTTTTCTCGAATCAACAGATTACAGAACAAAAACATTAAAACGTGATGAACTGTTCATTAATAATAATAATAATAGAAAGTCATTATCAGCCTATGTCTTTATAAAGGATTTACATTTAATTTCCAAAATTCTGAACAGTTTTTTATTTTCAGTACTGAGTTTCTTAATAATAATTCTAGATAAGAATTTGCAGTATGCTAAGAATACTGTCTTCATTTTTTCTTCTGCTGACGCGTTTCGTTCATATACTTTGAACATCTTCAGAGCTTTATACATAATTTTAAAGTAAAATGGGTTCATATATATATTTTTGATTGTAGATTTGATACAGTTTCAAATTAATTTAAGAATATTCGAAAATACATTAGATTTTATATTAATTTTCGGTTTTTCCATTTATTGTAAAAGGCTTCGGCAATTCTTAGTTTTTGTACGTTATGTGATGAGTATAAGATTTGAAAGTTTTGTGAGATATTTTTTAAATTTAATATTTTATGATCTACTCTGTAATGTTCATTAATTTTACTTGGACGATATTTATGTTGGTACGCTCTCTCTTTAATGTGGTTTGTGGTGTAACCAATGTAAGTCGACGTAGAGTCAACTACAGGACATGTAAATTGGTACACCACATGATGTTGCTTATCAGGGTTTTTGTTACGTGTCGAAAAATGACTTCATAACTTTTTGTTTTCATAGTATATGTTAACATTGATAGTTTTTCTTTATCCATTTGTTTTATGTGCCTCTTTAATATATTGTTTAGACATTTTTCTTCGTGTTTTAGCCTTGGGTTTCTTGTTTCGAAGTAAAATTTTATACCTGTATTTTTATTTTTATTTTCATCATCTTCCTTATTTTTGTTATATAAATTTGTCAGAGTTCGGTTTATGATATTATCGATTAAAAATAGCGGAAAATCACTGTTAATTAGATTTTGCTTTATTTTCAATTTCTTGATTAAATACTTGCCAACTTGAGCATATATTGAAAGCTCTGTGCACGAGTGTTTTAATTACTGATAGTTTATATTTTTCAGGTGAGTATGAATTATAATTTAAATACGTTCCTTCGTCTGTTGGTTTAACATGTACAGTGCTTACAAGAAGTCTCGCGCCTCTGTCTCGTCCCAAGCTAGTCTGTTAGGTATAAAATGGGCGGTCCTTATGGCAGCGGAGGTGTGTTCGGATTGGTGCACATAATTGCTCTAACCCCATCAATGACGTCCACATTATCATTGTGTTGATCACTCTATCTATTTATATATAGAGACATACTGAAATAGATATATATAGAGTATGCAGGGGATAACGTGTCTCAGTCCCGGCTGTGGTAGTTGTCTTACAATTAACAGTTCCAAGTGCAAGTTACGTTAACACCTCCACATAAACTACCCTGGACTAAAATAACATACGTGAAGTCCTTACCCACAAACCATTTAAACGGTGTGATGTAAAAGCTCTCTCTCTCTCTCTCTCTCTCTCTCTCTCTCTCCTCTCCTCCTCTCTCTCTCTCTAGCGAAACGTAACGAAGAACTACGGGTGGCAAGCCTCTGCAAGTGGAACCGTAAGGAGTTCTTCAGTTATGTTAATAGTAGAAAGCCCATTAGAAGCATGATAGGTCCGTTAAAGGACGGAAGCGGCGTTCTGCGGACCTCCGATGCGGACATCGCTAATGTGCTTAATGAGTACTTTGCGGGAGTGTTCACCAGGGAAGATACCCGCGTCATCCCCGAGCCAGGCGTGAGGCACGAAGGTGCTGGCCTGGATAGTGTTAGATGTACCGCGACAGTCGTTGCCGATAGAATAGACAAGCTGAGCGCGTTTAAGGCTCCTGGGCCAGACCAGTTTCTCCCCAGAGTGTTGCGAGAAGTGCGCGATCAGGTGGCTCCCCACCTGGCTACAGTCTTCAACAAATCGTTGGAGATGGGGCAGGTGCCTGGTGACTGGAGGGAAGCCAAAGTGACCCCTATCTTTAAGAAAGGGGATCACGAAAGTCCAGGGAACTATCGTCCCATTAGTCTCACTTCAGTTGTAGGTAAATTATTAGAAGGGATAATAGCTGATAGGATCGTTGACCATTTGGATTCATACAAGCTGCTTGGGGACTCACAACATGGGTTTAGACGGCATAGGTCGTGTCTCACCAACTTGCTAGAGTTTTTCCACGTCATGTTGAGTGAGTACGATAAGAGTAGGGCGATTGATATACTTTATCTCGACTTTCAGAAAGCCTTTGATAAGGTACCTCACCGCCGGCTAATGGCGAAAGTGCGCGCGCTGGGTATCGGTGGGGAAATATGTAGGTGGATTGAAAACTGGCTGAGGAATAGGCGGCAGAGGGTGGTAATTAAAGGGGCTAGTTCGGGTTGGGCCTCGGTCACTAGTGGGGATCCTCAGGGTTCCGTTTTGGGGCCACTGTTGTTTATCATTTACATAAATGATATCGACGGTGGCATCGTCAGTCGGATCGCCAAATTCGCTGATGACACGAAGCTTGGGGCTAATGTTGAGACGCCCGAAGCGATCGAGGAACTGCGTGCGGACCTAGGTAGGATAGGAGAGTTGTCCGAAAAATGGCAAATGCCGTTTAACTTGGGTAAATGCAAAGTGATGCACATTGGCTACGCCAATCCCAAGTCGGACTACTCGATGTTGGGTAGAAATATCGAGGTGACTGATTTAGAAATGGACTTGGGTGTGCTAATTAGCAGCGACCTTAAGTTTACGAAACAGTTTGTAGAGGTGGAAAAGAAAGCCACGAAACTATTGGGTTATATCAGGAGGCAATTTCAGTTTCGGAACAAGGAGATTGTGCTCTCACTGTACAATTCCCTTGTTCGGCCCACCTGGAGTATGCTGTGCAGTTCTGGTCGCCCACCCTCAGGAAAGATATTGAGAGGCTGGAGCGAGTGCAGGCGAGGGCCACAAATTTAATCCCTTCCGTTAGGCATATGGGTTACAATCGACGGTTACGCGCCCTGAACTTGTTTTCGCTTGAAACTCGGAGGCTGCGCGGCCAACTGATCGAGGTTTTCAAGCTCTTACGCGGGTTCAACGATGTCGATTTTAGAAGTATGTTTAGTTTAAATGATAACCCAACTCGCAACAATGGTTGGAAGTTGGATTTGAAACGGTTTAGGACTAGTGTTGTGGGAATTACTTTACGTATAAGATCTGTGACACATGGAACAGGTTACCTTCGGAAGTTGTGAACAGTTCCTCTGTGGATCAGTTCAAGAAAAGGTTAGACCAAATCTTGCACACTATTTGAGTGTGTACAAAATTTTCCCTGGCACCCGTTGCCATTGGTACCTCCTCGGTATGGGCCGCAAGGCCTTTTGAGGTACTTCTTTTCCTTGTAACTCCTTGTAACTCTCTCTCTCTCTCTCTCTCTCTGAACATTGAAGTATGGTGATTTACTGAGCATTAAGTATGGTGATTTACTGAACATTAATTTGTATAATCTTTTTAAACTAGGACCCCCCAAACCAGCAATTGATCCTGCTCCCCAAACAGTTAAACCTACTCCCCCAGCAGTTAGTCACCCTCCCCCAGCAGTTAGTCACCCTCCCCCAGCAGGTAGT
Organism: Bathynomus jamesi; assembly: GCA_023014485.1. Lineage (NCBI taxonomy): Eukaryota > Metazoa > Arthropoda > Malacostraca > Isopoda > Cirolanidae > Bathynomus > Bathynomus jamesi. The sequence goes on along the minus strand of JAJOZX010000888.1, from coordinate 257,795 downwards.
CACCCTCCCCCAGCAGGTAGTCACCCTCCCCCAGTAGTTAGTCTCCCTCCAACAGCAGGTAGTGACTCTCCTTCCAGGTTGGAGGGGGCTCAGGCTCCTGCGGAGTTTGTCCCCTCGTTACTGAGGGGCTCTTCAACTCCCGACAGCCCTGGCTGTTCGGGAAACAGGTCGTGCTAGGGGGCGGTCAGAATAGGGGAGGCTCCCTCCGTGCAATGCTTTTTAATGCTAGGTCGATCAGGAACAAGTTTGGCGAGCTACGGGCGCTCTTAGCATCAGAATACCAGGATATCGTTGCTATCACCGAGTCCTGGATTCATACTGATCGTAGGGACTACGTTGGGGAGTTCGAAATTCCGGGTATAGAATGTTTCGCAAAGACCGCACCCGTGGGGAGGGGGGTGGGGTACTAAATATACGTCAGAGACACGTTGAGTCCGGTTGACTGCCAGTTCCGGTCGGAACGGGAGCTGCTTGGCGTCGATCTGAACGTGGGAGGGACGAACTATAGGTTAATCTTGGTGTACAGACCTCCGCATCTCCTCCTCGAGGAGGATACAGCCCTGTACACCGAACTCAGTAGCCGGCTAGGGGATAGGATGTGTGTAGTTTTAGGAGAATTCAACTGTCGCGGCATAAAGTGGGAAAACAGGACTGCCGATGATGAAGGGAGGAGGCTAGTTGACTTTGCTGATGAGAACTTCCTCACTCAGTAGGTCAACGAACCTACACGAGGCGAAAGCGTTCTAGACTTAGTATTCACGACCGAAGACAACCTCCTCACTGGCCTCACCGTTGACGAATCATTGGGCGGGAGTGATCACGGTCTTATTAGGTTTCGTGTGTGCGTCCCTCGGGTGAAACGTAGTAACTCGAGAGGCAGTAAGCTCGATCTCCGGCGGGCGAACATTGTTAGCCTCAGGGATAGCGTAGGAGAGATGGGGTTAGAGGTTGGCGGCGATGTTGAGGGAGTGTGGAGTGCATTCCGGGACGAGTTTATGGTGCTCCAGTCTGCTGCCATACCCTCAAAACCGGTCACCCCTGCTTCAACGCAGCCAAAGTGGTCCAATCGTGACATCGCTTTGGCTATCCGAAATAGGAAAGTAGCGTATAGGAAGGCAAAGGCCAATCGTTCCCAAGAGAACACTGAACCGTATGTCCGCCTGTGTAGGGAAGTGAAGGCGAAGGTTAGGCTAGCGAAACGTAACGAAGAACTACGGGTGGCAAGCCTCTGCAAGGGGAACCCTAAGGAGTTCTTCAGTTATGTTAATAGTAGAAAGCCCATTAGAAGCATGATAGGACCGTTAAAGGACGGAAGCGGCGTTCTGCGGACCTCCGACGCGGACATCGCTAATGTACTTAATGAGTACTTTGCGGGAGTGTTCACCAGGGAGGATACCCGCGTCATCCCCGAGCCAGGCGTGAGGCACGAAGGTGCTGGCCTGGATAGTGTTAGATGTACCGCGACAGTCGTTGCCGATAGAATAGACAAACTGAGCGCGTTTAAGGCTCCTGGGCCAGACCAGTTTCTCCCCAGAGTGTTGCGAGAAGTGCGCGTTCAGGTGGCTCCCCACTTGGCTACAGTCTTCAACAAATCGTTGGAGATGGGCCAGGTGCCTGGTGACTGGAGGGAAGCCAACGTGACCCCTATCTTTAAGAAAGGGGATCACGAAAGTCCAGGGAACTATCGTCCCATTTGTCTCACTTCAGTTGTAGGTAAATTATTAGAAGGGATAATAGCTGATAGGATCGTTGACCATTTGGATTCCTACAAGCTGCTTGGGGACTCCCAACATGGGTTTAGAAGGCATAGGTCGTGTCTCACCAACTTGCTCGAGTTTTTCCACGTCATGTTGAGTGAGTATGATAAGAGTAGGGCGATTGATATACTTTATCTCGACTTTCAGAAAGCCTTTGATAAGGTACCTCACCGCCGGCTAATGGCGAAAGTGCGCGCGCTGGGTATCGGTGGGGAAATAGGTAGGTGGATTGAAAACTGGCTGAGTAATAGGCGGCAGAGGGTTGTAATTAAAGGGGCTAGTTCGGGGTGGGCCTCGGTCACTAGTGGGGTTCCTCAGGGTTCCGTTTTGGGGCCGCTGTTGTTTATCATTTACATAAATGATATCGACGGTGGCATCGTCAGTCGGATCGCCAAATTCGCTGATGACACCAAGCTTGGGGCCAATGTTGGGACGCCCGAAGCGATCGAGGAACTGCGTGCGGACCTAGGTAGGATAGGAGAGTGGTCCGAAAAATGGCAAATGCCGTTTAACTTGGGTACATGCAAAGTGATGCACATTGGCTACGCCAATCCCAAGTCGGACTACTCGATGTTGGGTAGAAATATCGAGGTGACTGATTTAGAAATGGACTTGGGTGTGCTAATTAGCAGTGACCTTAAGTTTACGAAACAGTGTGTAGAGGTGGAAAAGAAAGCCCAGAAACTATTGGGTTATATCAGGAGGCAATTTCAGTTTCGGAACAAGGAGATTGTGCTCTCACTGTACAATTCCCTTGTTCGGCCGCACCTGGAGTATGCTGTGCAGTTCTGGTCGCCCACCCTCAGGAAAGATATTGAGAGGCTGGAGCGAGTGCAGGCGAGGGCCACAAAGTTAATCCCTTCCGTTAGGCATATGGGTTACAATCGACGGTTACGCGCCCTGAACTTGTTTTCGCTTGAAACTCGGAGGCTGCGCGGCCAACTGATCGAGGTTTTCAAGCTCTTACGCGGGTTCAACGATGTCGATTTTAGAAGTATGTTTAGTTTAAATGATAACCCAACTCGTAACAATGGTTGTAAGTTGGATTTGAAAAGGTTTAGGACTAGTGTGTGTGGGAATTACTTTACGTATAAGATCTGTGACACATGGAACAGGTTGCCTTCGGAAGTTGTGAAGAGTTCCTCTGTGGATCAGTTCAAGAAAAGGTTAGACCAAATCTTGCACACTATTTGAGTGTGTAGAAAATTTTCCCTGGCACCCGTTGCCATTGGTACCTCCTCGGTATGGGCCGCAAGGCCTTTTGAGGTACTTCTTTTCCTTGTAACTCCTTGTAACTCTCTCTCTCTCTCTCTCTCTCTCTCTCTCTCTCTCTCTCTGAACATTAAAGTATAGTGATTTACTGAACATTAAGCATGGAGATTTACTGAACATTAATTTGTATAATCTTTTTAAACTAGGACCCCCCAAACCAGCAATTGATCCTGCTCCCCAAACAGTTAAACCTACTCCCCCAGCAGTTAGTCACCCTCCCCCAGCAGTTAGTCTCCCTGCCCCAGCAGGTAGTCACCCTCCCCCAGCATGTAGTCACCCTCCCCCAGTAGTTAGTCTCCCTCCAACAGCAGGTAGTGACTCTCTTTCCACGTTGGAGTGGGCTCAGGCTCCTGCGGAGATTGTCCCCTCGTTAGTGAGGGGCTCTTCAAGTCCTGACAGCCCTGGCTGTTCGGGAAACGGGTCGTGCTAGGGGGCGGTCAGAATAGGGGAGGCTCCCTCCGTGCAATGCTTTTTAATGCTAGGTCGATCAGGAACAAGTTTGGCGAGCTACGGGCGCTCTTAGCATCAGAATACCAGGATATCGTTGCTATCACCGAGTCCTGGATTCATACTGATCGTAGGGACTACGTTGAGGAGTTCAAAATTCCCGGGTATAGAATGTTTCGCAAAGACCGTACCCGTGGGGAGGGGGGTGGGGTACTAATATACGTCAGAGACACGTTGAGTCCGGTTGACGGCCAGTTCCGGTCGGAACGGGAGCTGCTTGGCGTCGATCTGAACGTGGGAGGGACGAACTATAGGTTAATCTTGGTGTACAGACCTCCGCATCTCCTCCTCGAGGAGGATACAGCCCTGTACACCGAACTCAGTAGCCGGCTAGGGGATAGGGTGTGTGTAGTTTTAGGAGACTTCAACTGTCGCGGCATAAAGTGGGAAAACAGGACTGCCGATGCTGAAGGGAGGAGGCTAGTTGACTTTGCTGATGAGAACTTCCTCACTCAGTGGGTCAACGAACCTACACGAGGCGAAAGCGTTCTAGACTTAGTATTCACGACCGAAGACAACCTCCTCACTGGCCTCACCGTTGACAAATCATTGGGCGGGAGTGATCACGGTCTTATTAGGTTTCGTGTGTGCGTCCCTCGGGTGAAACGTAGTAACTCGAGAGGCAGTAAGCTCGATCTCCGGCGGGCGAACTTTGTTAGCCTCAGGGAGAGCGTAGGAGAGATGGGGTTAGAGGTTGGCGGCGATGTTGAGGGAGTGTGGAGTGCATTCCGGGACGAGTTTATGGTGCTGCAGTCTGCTGCCATACCCTCAAAACCGGTCACCCCTGCTTCAACGCAGCCAAAGTGGTTCAATCGTGAAATCGCTTTGGCTATCCGAAATAGGAAAGTAGCGTATAGGAGGGCAAAGGCCAATCGTTCCCACGAGAACACTGAAGCGTATGTCCGCCTGTGTAGGGAAGTGAAGGCGAAGGTTAGGCTAGCGAAACGTAACGAAGAACTACGGGTGGCAAGCCTCTGCAAGGGGAACCCTAAGGAGTTCTTCAGTTATGTTAATAGTAGAAAGCCCATTAGAAGCATGATAGGGCCGTTAAAGGATGGAAGCGGCGTTCTGCGGACCTCCGACGCGGACATCGCTAATGTGCTTAATGAGTACTTTGCGGGAGTGTTCACCAGGGAGGATACCCGCGTCATCCCCGAGCCAGGCGTGAGGCACGAAGGTGCTGGCCTGGATAGTGTTAGATGTACCGCGACAGTCGTTGCCGATAGAATAGACAAACTGAGCGCGTTTAAGGCTCCTGGGCCAGACCAGTTTCTCCCCAGAGTGTTGCGAGAAGTGCGCGACCAGGTGGCTCCCCACCTGGCTACAGTCTTCAACAAATCGTTGGAGATGGGGCAGGTGCCTGGTGACTGGAGGGAAGCCAACGTGACCCCTATCTTTAAGAAAGTGGATCACGAAAGTCCAGGGAACTATCGTCCCATTAGTCTCACTTCAGTTGTAGGTAAATTATTAGAAGGGATAATAGCTGATAGGATCGTTGACCATTTGGATTCCTACAAGCTGCTTGGGTTCTCCCAACATGGGTTTAGACGGCATAGGTCGTGTCTCACCAACTTGCTCGAGTTTTTCCACGTCATGTTGAGTGAGTACGATAAGAGTAGGGCGATTGATGTACTTTATCTCGACCTTCAGAAAGCCTTTGATAAGGTAGCTCACCGCCGGCTAATGGCGAAAGTGCGCGCGCTGGGTATCGGTGGGGAAATAGGTAGGTGGATTGAAAACTGGCTGAGGAATAGGCGGCAGAGGGTGGTAATTAAAGGGGCTAGTTCGGGTTGGGCCTCGGTCACTAGTGGGGTTCCTCAGGGTTCCGTTTTGGGGCCACTGTTGTTTATCATTTACATAAATGATATCGACGGTGGCATCGTCAGTCGGATCGCCAAATTCGCTGACGACACCAAGCTTGGGGCCAATGTTGGGACGCCCGAAGCGATCGAGCAACTGCGTGCGGACCTAGGTAGGATAGGAGAGTGGTCCGAAAAATGTCAAATGCCGTTTAACTTGGGTAAATGCAAAGTGATGCACATTGGCTACGCCAATCCCAAGTCGGGCTACTCGATGTTGGGTAGTAATATCGAGGTGACTGATTTAGAAAAGGACTTGGTTGTGCTAATTAGCAGCGATCTTAAGTTTACGAAACAGTGTGTTGAGGTGTAAAAGAAAGCCCAGAAACTATTGGGTTATATCAGGAGGCAATTTCAGTTTCGGAACAAGCAGATTGTGCTCTCACTGTACAATTCCCTTGTTCGGCCGCACCTGGAGTATGCTGTGCAGTTCTGGTCGCCCGCCCTCAGGAAAGATATTGAGAGGCTGGAGCGAGTGCAGGCGAGGGCCGCAAAGTTAATCCCTTCCGTTAGGCATATGGGCTACAATCGACGGTTGCGCGCCCTGATCTTGTTTTCGCTTGAAACTCGGAGGCTGCGCGGTCAACTGATCGAGGTTTTCAAGCTCTTACGCGGGTTCAACGATGTCGATTTTAGAAGTATGTTTAGTTTAAATGATAACCCAACTCGCAACAATGGTTGGAAGTTGGATTTGTAACGGTTTAGGACTAGTGTGTGTGGGAATTACTTTACGTAAAAGATCTGTGACACATGGAACAGGTTACCTTCGGAAGTTTTGAACAGTTCCTCTGTGGATCAGTTCAAGAAAAGGGTAGACGAAATCTTGCACACTATTTGAGTGTGTAAAGACATTTAGGACCTCAGTCTGCGGAAATTTCTTTTCCTATAAAATAGTTAATATCTGGAACCAACTTCCCTCAGAGGTTGTTTCCAGTCAAAGTGTAAATGTGTTTAAAAATAGGCTAGACAAAGTACTGAATACTCTCATAGTTTAAGACTAAAACATAAGAAAACTCTGCAGGAGATCGCTTGCACGGTGTCTCTGTGAGCAAGCTAAATATAGAGCTATTTATATATTCTCCACTTTCCTGTAAAATTTCCTTGGCTACTTTTCCAGGGTCAAGGTATTTTCTTCAACCTTTTTCCGTACCTGCCTCTGGCAGGGAGGGAGCGGAGGGTGGGGAGAGAGCCTTCTACTTTTCTATCCAGTTTTCTACTACTGCTAGGATAGTTGAAAGAAAAATAAACTTTTACAAAATTTTCCCTGGCACCCGTTGCCATTGGTACCTCCTCGGTATGGGCCGCAAGGCCTTTTGAGGTACTTCTTTTCCTTGTAACTCTCTCTCTCTCTCTCTCTCTCTCTCTCTACTCCAAATCTTTTTCTCTTAGGGACCTCTTAATACAAACTAATCTATCATATTTTGCGACTTTTTAACTCTGGTAGGATTCAATCCCATTCCTATAGTGTAAAAGATACTTAAATTCATGTGTGTATTATGCCATATGATGTGCGTAATAAATAATCATTTTTAAATAGTTGGAGCGTTCAAGGTCATCTGTAATAATCTATAGACTACCCCTCAAGCACACTCTCAACACTTAGATTCCCCTAAGACACAGGCGTCTTCAAGTAACATGAATGCGTAGAGATCTAAGGTGTTAGATTCCATATTATATAATTTATGTGCTAGGTTTAAGAACGCTGGCATTGAATGATGGAAGGAAGGGACAGTAAAAGCGATAATAGGTTTAATGAAGGAAGTGGAATGAGGATGGAGGTACGCGTTGCTTTGTCGAAGGAAACGAGGTTGGGTGGGGAATTACGAAGGGAGGAGGAAATGCTAAACACAAACGCAAATATTTATTTTAATGCCCTAGACCTAGAAAGACAAAGAACAAAATACCTTAAACTAACAATGAATTGACAGAAACAAAAGAGTCTGGTCTTAAACGCACTGATTGGTTTAACGTATGTGGCTAGAGGCCGCCACTCAGAATTACCACTACTACCTAAGTCATAATAAGGTTATTTACTATGACAGAGTAGTCATGAGTAGTTATGGAAATAAAATATGATTATACTGTTGATGGCTGACTATATTCAGTTGGGATATAACTATTGCTGACAATCTATGGATCCTTGGCTTTTAAGACGAATTTTTTATGCATACGTTGAACAAAATAGGAAATTGGCTGATTATTATTACCATTCGAAGGGTTGGTACCCTTCACAACCGAAATCAATTTCAGAAGGGGTGCATAGTATCCTCATTTCCTTTATCGTCCCAGCACGCTTCACATAAGCCATTTACACAAAGATGGAAAGGCCGTCTGTGCACCACGAGACGACCCAGGCAATGCGGGGAGCAATAGTGACATTGCATGAATATGGTGTGCTAATAAGAGAAATATCAAGACGACTAGACGTTCATCGAAGCACTGTGGAACGGTGGATTCATCGGTATGAAGCAGAAAACTCAATCGCTACTTTGCCGAGGTCTGGTCCTCCGCGTTCAACATCTCAAGAGGAAGATGCTGCGATTGTTAATCATGCCAGAGAGCATCCGTTTGTTCCAGCGACACATATTTATAGACACCTGAACCTTCGTTGTAGCGCAAATACAGTGAACAACATACTTCACGAGGCAGGGTATTTTTCTCGCCGTCCAGCTATAAAACCTGCATTGACGATTGAGCATAAAGAGGCGCGGATGGGATTTGCCTTGCAATACTTGCCGCAAGAGGAAGAATTCTGGAGAAAAGTTGTGTACTGTGACGAAAAAGCATTTTCAACAGATAGTCATGGTTCCCTGCATTGTTGGAGGCAGCGCGGAAAACGCTATGAAGAAGGAAATGTTTTCCCGAGCAAACGTAGTGGTCACATCAATCTCGGTGTGTGGGGCTGGATGTCTGGCTATGGTGTCGGAGAATTGACTCAAGTAGATGGACGCTTTACTGGACAGCAATATTGCCAGATACTGGAAGAGGTGCTGCTACCCAGTGTTCGTGCGTATCTGGTTCCAGCACCGGAACCATTTTACTTAATGGAAGATAACAGTCCCATTCATAGGAGTAACGTTGTGAGAGCGTGGTACGAAGATCATCCAGAGATTATTAATCTAATTCTGCCACCACGTTCTTCTGATTTGAATCCGATTGAAAACATTTGGGCAATAATGATTAACGAATGGGAGCAACGCAATGAAAGAACATTTGAAGCACCTTTAGCTCACACGAGGAATAGTTGGGAGAGCTTACGCCGAACACCAAACATTCCCTACAATCTGGCCTCTTCTATGCCGCAACGATTGCAAGAAATTATTGATGCTGGAGGAAGCTATACGAAATACTGATGTTAAAGCCATGACGTAAATGTGTATCGGATATATATTTATGTTAATATAGAATTTTATTATATTTTTATGTTTGACATCTATAAAAGTATATATCGTGACCATGAAAGAACTTTACTTATCCTTAGTTAGAATCTTTTCTTGCAATGTCTACGCTCGTGGAGATGATAACACTAGGCAACAAATTTCAACTTTTTTTTTGTTACAGACACGTGAACTACTGATTCCTACTAAAGCGCTGATGCTGATTTCAGATCTGATATCAAAATTTCTCTATCACGTCCAGATTTTGTGTAACCGAAAACCACTATTTTTCATTTTTTTTTCTCACCCGCTTCTATTACGAAAGCCGTCTAAGCTACTTTTCCGTGCCACGTTTTATGTTAAGCATACTTAAATAATTAGTGAACAGGGATGTCTTTCCTCCTTTATTCTGGCTTAAGACAGACAGCGGAATTCCGCTGGCGGAGTTACCACCCCTGCGCCCAACCATCCACCCAAAGCGCGTTAGTATTTTGTTGTTACTACTGAAAGGCAAATTCCTGTTCTTAAGTGAAACTTTGGTGTGTCCTCTTCCTTTGTCGCTTGTAGGATGACGAGCTCTCCTTCTGCAGGAACCAACAATAATCTCCCATCATATTTGGGTTGAAATTACCTTGGTATCTGTTTTCCATAACTGAGATCTGTTGGTGGAAGCGCTCACCATGCTCGTCACTTACAGCCCCAAGGTTGGCCGGGAAGAAGTCAAGATGAGAATGTAAAAAATGAATTTTCAAAGACATTCTGCATCCCATTATTTCATAAGATTTAAGCATGTTTTCTACGAGTTTACGGTGGTTTTCAGCTTTGTGGTTTCCAAGAAAATTTTTGACAACTTCAACGAAAGATGTCCATGCTCCTAGTTCATTCTCATTTAGGTTAGATGGAAACGATGAGTCGTGGATGACTGCGGATCTGTGGTCCAGTGAAAACTCCAGCTTCTAGCTTAGCATCTGTCAATATTCCTTTGAATTTATCCTTTAAATATTGGAAACCACTACCTTGATGATCCATACCCTTCATGAAATTTTTCATAAGGCCAAGTTTAATGTGAAGTGGTGGAAGATGTACTTTCTGAGGGTCAATAAGTGCTGGGTGTTTCACATTGTATTTACCAACAACATGTTCAGTTCTAGATGGCCAATCATGTTTTTTGTAGTGGTTCTTGTCATCTCTGCTGTTCCATAGACACAAAAAGCACATATGCTTTGTGTAGCCCAACTGTAACCCAAGAAGTAATGATACAACTTTAAGGTCGCCACAAATATTCCATGTGTGGTCCTTATATTTGATGAGTCTTAGCAGCAGTTTCATCGATTCATAAGTCTCATTAAGGCCAGTGGCATGTGCTACAGGTATTGAAGGTTTTTCATTGCCATTGTGCAGTAATACAGCTTTAAGGCTAGCTTTACTAGAGTCAATGAACAGTCTCCATTCTTTTGGATCATAGCGACAGCCAATCCCTTGCATCAGACCACTGATATCGTGGCAGAAACAAACGTTTTCTTCCTGTAAGTAAAATGATGAAAACTGCAAATGGCGATGGCGGAAATGGGAAACTTTGGTGTTTGGTTGGAGAAGATTAAATTCTTGAAGTCTTGAACCAAGCAACTCTGCCTTTTCTTTTGGTAATTCCAAATCGCGCACTAAGTCATTTAACTCCGCTTGACTTAACAAATGTGGGGAAATATTTGCATCTGGAACATATATGCCATCTTTCCCTGTTTCTATATCACTAGCAGAATCTTCAGATGAACTGCTGTCTGTTATCGTTGCTGGTGGAACTGGTGGTGGATTTGTTTCATCATGTGGTACTGGTTTCATTGCTGATTCGCAGTTTGGGTACGTGATCTTTGATTTGTTTTTCTTTGTGAAACCAGCAATCTTTGTCAAACAAAAATAACAATCATTGAAGTGATTTTTCGGCTCACGCCAAACCATGGGGACTGAGAACGGCATAGCTTTTCTTTTACCATTCATCCAAGCTATTAACATTGCATTGCAGTGTGCACAGCAAATATGTGGTGCCCAGTCCCTCTGTTGGTCTCCTAACTTAGTCAAAATAACACTTGTAGGCAAGTTTAATCTTTGTTGTTATGTTTCTACGTTGTGGCTTAGGTGTATATTGTCCACAGACAAAGCAGAAGTTGTCTGGGTGATTTACACAAGCACGTCTATTTGATGCCATTTTGAATTACCATACAATATCTGAAAAAATGTAGAAAGTAATTATTACGATGTGCAAAATAAAAAGAAATACACACCGTAGTACAAAACAAATACTATAAAAACACACAAGTCACTACAACCTGTCACTTGCTCATCAGCAGAGAGCTTCAACAACCGTTCTGCTTGACTGTCACGTAGCGACTGACTGTTGGGCCATTGCCCGTTACTATGCTCTTGACTCAGTGTTGCCAACTCGGGATAAATTTTATTTATCAAAATTGTTCGAATTTGTATATAGTTGGGAAAAAAAATTGCTTTAACCTTGAAAAGCAAGTTTCATATTACTGGCATTAAGCCGATTAAAACCAAAATCTGGACGTGGTAGAAAATTTTACTAAAAGTGATTTGCATTTTACACAAAATCTAGACGTGATAGAAAAAATATAATTATAGATTTGAAATCAGCATACCGAAATTAGCTAGGAGCACCTATTTGGTCTTCTGTAACAAAATCTTTGTTGCCTAGTGTAATATATGCATTGTTGAAACAAACTATGAGAAGGTAATAGTTTCAGGAAAAAAAAAAAACTGGCAACATCGAGGTCATCACATGTTTATGGGAATTGTCATATGATATGCTACCAATAAACTCTTATATACTACTATTTTCAGTATACTATATTACGTAATAATTACGATGAACAAATCAAATGCAAATTTCTCTGATTCACGGCCCACCAGTCTTGCTTTAGACTAATGACTTTCATAAGATGGAATAGGTTTAACATAGTTCGTTTAATAGGTTACCACTTGAAACAATGGATAAACTATCTATTAGTGAGACGACCGTGACTTCCTCGAAATGCGAGCACGTGAGAGGTTCACTGAAGAATTTGGTCATTAGATTCTTCACGTAGGATATACTGTATATCACAAACAACAATATTGACAACAATTCCCAACAATTACTTAATATCAATAATTGCATTTGAGCAAATAATTTAGACCTGCGTCAAAATAACTTAGGTATCATGCCATGATTTGGAATATTTGCCGAATTAGTCGTTCTCTATAGTCTACAGTATATAGTGAGACGGTATAATGTAATGCCCAGCTAATATTATGATGACTAGGATTGCTCCATAACCATCCCAACATCCCGAAACTTGCTCCATTCTGCTTCTTAATCATTTGTATTTTGAACACTAAAATGTAGCAGAAGTGACGTAATAATGGACGCCATTGATTGTGTTAGAGCAGTTATGTGCACCAATCCGAACACACCTCCGCTGCCATAAGGACCGCCCATTTTATACCTAACAGACTAACTTGGGACGAGACAGAAGCGTGAGACTTCTTGAAAGCTCTGTACACCAGTCGTTAAACATCCATTTTGACCAATGAATATATTAATGTCGAGAAAAGAGAGTGTATTACTCAAGGAAGGTTCAAATGTGAATTTTAATTTACTTAGTTCATGAAGTCTTCGAATAAATAAAGGAATGTGGTTATTGTTTTTTAAATAGTATCAAGATATCGTCGACATATCTCATATACAGTTTGGGTTGTAGAAGTTGTTTTCTTTCATTATTTTATTTTCTAAGTTTGACATATAAAAGTCTGCGAAGGTAGGTCCTAATGGTGTGCCCATAGCAACACCATCTATCTGTATGTAGGTTTCATCACAGAATCTAAACGGAGTTTTTGTACAACACAAAATAAGTAATTGTTTCATATCTTCTTTTTTTAATATTGGTGCAATTAAATTTTGATTATTGTAAACATTGTCCAAAATTATTTCTATGGTTTCCATGACTAGTACAATTGTAAAAAGTGATTCCACGTCAAGAGAAACAAGTTGTTCAGCGTTGGCTCTTTTTAAGTTAGATAATTTAGCTAGTGTTTCGGTTGTAGAATTTACAATAAAATTTTTGTTAAGATACGGTCTTATTATCTTATTTAAAAACTGAGCGATATCATGTGTGACAGTTCCGCTCATTGAGATGACAGGGCGTAATGGTGGATTAGTCGAGTTTTTATGAATCTTAGGTAGTCCATAAAGATGACTATCATTATAACTTCCTGATCGTTTTAGTAATTTCGAGATGTTTACGTCATTTATTGAATTAGCAATTTTATTTATTTCATTTTTTGTTTTAAGTGTTGTGTTAATATTACATTTCGAAAATTTACTATTATTGCTGACAATATCTCTTAATTTATTTTTATATTCATTCTTGTTCAATATAACAGTGCTATTACCTTTATCGGATTTTTTATTATGATTTCATCATTGTTTCTAAGAGATGATATAGCGTCATATTCATTTTTTGTTAATTTTCCATGATTATTATTTTCAATAAATGAGATTGAAAAGGTTTTTAATTTCGTTTTAAGTTCATCATTAATCACATTTATTTTACCATTATGTTCATTGTATTTAATTTTTTAATGAAGTCTTTCGGTTTCAATTTGTTTTTCTATCTTTTTAGATGGTTTCCTAAGGCCAAAATTTAATCCTTTGTCAAGTATACTAGATTCGTGTTCATTAGGTTCATAATTTGATAAATTAGTCACTATTGATTCTTTGTTTTTCTGCATAATTGTTCCTCCATAAAGTTTGTGTAATTTATATAAGTGTTTAAACTCACTGTCATCTTTGAATTCTCTTAAGCTTCTATTTAAGAATAAGATAGAAGAATAGAAGTGTAGATTTCCGGTTTCTTTTCTGAAGAGTAAAACATTTTTAATGGATTCTCTTTTAAGGTCGATTAATTTATCTTTCTGTTTCACAATTTCGCGTTTGAGAAGTTGCGTTTTGAAATTTTCTGTAGACTTTTCTTTGTGAGCTGTTTTGTCGTAAAGTCTTATGTTTAGAAAATTAGGAAACAGCTGATTATTGAGGCAAAATTTTATAAAGTAGATATCAGCCTATGTCTTTATAAAGGATTTACATTTAATTTCCAATATTCTGAACAATAACCACATTCCTTTATTTATTCGAAGACTTCATAAACTAAGTAAATTAAAATTCACATTTGAACCATCCTTGAATAATACACATCTTTTCTCGACATTAATATATTCATTGGTCAAAACGAATGTTTAACGACTGGTGTACATGTTAAACCAACAGACAAAGGAACGTATTTAAATTATAATTCATACAAACCAGAAAAGTATAAACTATCAATAATTAAAACACTCGTGCACAGAGCTTTCAATATATGCTCAAGTTGGCCACTATTTAATCAAGAAATTGGGAGAATAAAGCAAAATCTAATAAACAGTGATTTTCCGCTATTTTTAGTCGATAATATCATAAACCGAACTCGGACGTTTTCCAGTTTATGTACCGTTTTCTACAGTACATTACATACAGCATAGTAAACATTTTTAGATTGAAATTATGTTAGGTTAGGTTAGGTTAGGTTACGTTAGGTTAGGTTAGGTTAGGTTAGGTTAGGTTATCAAGAAGTTACCTCTCTTAAAAAGTTGTTATAATCGACGGCGGTTGTATGACCAATCAAAAATAAATTATATGAAAAACGGTACACAAACTGGAAAAGGTCCCAAAACTCTAACAAATTTATATAAAAAAAATAAGGAAGATGATGAACATAAAAATAAAAATACAGGTATAAAATTTTACTTCGAAACAAGAAACCCAAGACTAAAACATGAAGAAAAATGTCTAAACAATATATTAAAGAGGCACATAAAACCAATGGATAAAGAAAAAACTATCAATGTTAACATATACTATAAAAACAAAAAGTTATCAAGTCATTTTTCGACACGTAACAAAAACCCTGATTAGCAACATCATGTGGTGTACCAATTTACATGTCCTGTAGTTGACTCTACGTCGACTTACATTGGTTACACCACAAACCACATTAAAGAGAGAGCATACCAACATAAATATCGTCCAAGTAAAATTAACGAACATTACAGAGTAGATCATAAAATATTAAATTTAAAAAATATCTCGCAAAACTTTTAAATCTTATACTCTTCACATAACGTACAAAAACTAAAAATTGCCGAAGCCTTTTTATTAAAATGGAAAAACCGAAAATTAATATAAAATCTAATGAACTTTCGAATATTCTTAAATTAATTTGACACTGTATCAAATCTAGAATCAAAAAATATATATATGTAACCCACTTTACTTTAAAATTATGTATAAAGCTCTGAAGATGTTCAAAGTATATGAACGAAACGCGTCAGCAGAAGAAAAAATGAAGACAGTATTCTTAGCATACTGCAAATTCTTATCTAGAATTATTATTAAGAAACTCAGTACTGAAATTAATAATAATAATAATAATATATAATAATAATAATAATATATTATTAAGAGAATGAAATAAATAATTTGGTCCTATTATGATAGAGTTTTAGTTTACGAGACATTTTTTAATGATGTCCTATAAAGGAAATGTATAAGGGACGCCGAACATCTGCATGTGTAATTAAAATATGAAAATGACTTTTGAAATGCTGGTCGGTTGTGGCAACCCTTTCCTGGATATTCATTTATCTGAAAGAAAAATCAGACGATACTCCCATGTCCTTATCTTTACATTTTACCAAATCTTTCATTATGGAGAAGAACTATGTTCAGTTTATAAAATTCTTCAAAATATGACAAATTCTAAAGAAAAAAAAGCAATTTTCTCCATTGATGCGAGCCTACACACGTCAAAAGTTGGAGAGTTCGAAGCTTCTCTCTTCCATTCCAGCTTTGAAATCGTCGGTTTTAGCTGTTGAGATAAAAAGATTCGAGTCTTTCTTTTCCTTTTTACCTCTGGAGTTAGTAGGGCAGCTAAACAAGTTGAAGTGGACAATCCGGACAAAAGCACCAAACTTTCCCTACTTGTATATTTTGGACCAACAATTAAAAATATCCCCGGAACCACCTTCAAAGACCATTACTTGGCCGCCATATTGGATTTCAAGATGGCCGCCATAGACAAAATGGAATTTCTGATATAAGTTTCAATAGAGAATTCCCTTGGCATGTTTGGCATCAAACTATATGTTTTTTGGCATGATCAGATCAATAAAACAACTTTTAAGCTGATCAGAAGTATGTTTACTGCAGAAATCACACTTCGTACAACATATACAGTGAAAATCGTGAATATTTTAACACAAAAACCATGTTCAAGAAAACCATGTTTAAGAAAAATCAACGAAACTATAACAATTGAAGATTTCACCCACCAAAAAGTAGACCTTTAGCTCTATAACTGAATGTGGGAGAGGAAAATTGGCAAAATATGTGCATTTTAAAAAATGAAATTCTACAAAGGTCAAAATGCTACCCTTTCATATTTGCACAATTTTCATGCATTATTCGTGGTTCTATAGAAAACTTGTATTAACAACATTTGTAGAGTAAGGGCAGGGCTATTAAATGGGCACCATAAAATGGAAATATCTTGGCATTTAGCATTGCAATGCCTACTGTCCCAACTCACCCCCTGTCCCGAACTGTCCCAACTCACCCCGCTCGACGCTATATGTTAAACTGCACAGTTGCAGCTACACAGTTCTGTACACTTCCACCTGGCCTTCTTGCAAGCACACCTGGTGCCACATCCACTCTTGCTCTTGCAGCCGCATTTGACCAATTCGCTGCAAGCTTTAGATGCTACTGGTCTTGTGGTCCAAACTGGTGTCCATGACTGGGACTCTTCGCTAAAGGTCCATCCCCATCCTTCAGGAGTTGGAAGATTCTGTTCACTTCTCTCACAGGTCGACCATATTCCTCCCTGGTATGTGACCCTCCTGGTGTGTTGGAGAAGAGCATCCTGAGTTGGTGGGATAGTCTCCATAGCTTTTCCCTTCTGACAGAACATGACCTTTCTTGCCTCATCTACACGTTCAATGTCACTGGTGTTGTCATAGAGGACAACTGTGTACCGTTCAAGAAGCTTGAAGTGGGGAGTTTCGGCGTCAACATCTGCAAATGGATTTCGTGCCATGAATGTGAATGCTTGTGTTACCTCAGGGTAATGGTGCCATGCTGCCCATGCCGTATTCTTGCCCCTTCCGTAAAAGGATGATGTTGTATCACATCCCGTGAAGCAGTGAAACAGTGGTAGGGATGTGCATCTCTCTTCACCCAAAGAGGCACAGATTGTGTTAATATGATGGTAAGTGAAGTTTTTCCCAGTGCCAAAACCAACCCAAATATTTACTTCAGATCTTATGGACGTCAAGTGATGGAATTTTCCTATTAGAATGACAATAACATCCGTGTCTACAGTTCTGATCATGCAGTTAATGTGCCCTTCCTTTATTGCATCTTGAAGATGAATGAACAGTCTAGTGTCTGCCTCCTCATGGTCGCATCTTGGCATTGTGCGGTCGGCCCCATTGATGATGACTTCAGGTCCTGATGTAATAACAACTTCTTTGTTGTTAGGAACTTCCATTGCAGCAACCTTGTCTGATAGGAAAGCGAACAGTTCTTGCTTGTTTCTAGAGTCTCGAAGGAAGTCATGCCAATTTAGGGGTAATTTGGTTTTTCCTTCAACCTTTCTTCTGATTCCTTTTCCCCGTTTTTCTCTGGTAGTCTCTTTTAAGGTGCTTGCAGTGTAGGTATCCCAGACGATGTCAATTCGCTGGCAAGTTTCTAACTGTTTGATGAGATAAGGGACGAATACACGATCTGCATACTCTTCAAAGTTGGTAACACCTGCAGTAGACAGCAAATGGACGATGGCAGCTCCATCAAGAAGTTTCACATCAAAAGGATCTGGAGGGTTGTCCTTGTTTTCAAATGTAATGATTTTCAGTAGGTCAGACTTTTTCCCAAACCGCAATTTCCCACCATCAGATAGGGAAGAAGGAAAGGGGTGATTCTCGTGTTGGAAGAATGCATCCATGTCACTATGCCGATGTTGCATAACAATATACAGATGAGAGAATAGAGCAACATCGTTCTTCAGTAGTTGGATTCCCCCAACATTCCGTACCTGAGATTTCGGCCGAGGACATCTGAAGAGGGCAAGCGAGTTCTTCTTGATCGGTGTATGAATTGACCTTGTACAATCTGTGACAACTTCTTTGTAGTATCGGCTATATTGCTCCTTACCCAAATCCTTTATAGTTCTCACTGTATGGACCACAGATTCATCCATGACATTCCTTGTGTCTAAGGGCCAGTAACTCATTCCCATTATCACAAAATGGATTTCCCATATCACGGAAGACTTCAACGAGATTAGAAACATGATCCTTGAATCTTCTCTGTGTAGATAGTCCTTCTTCGTGGTGGAAGTTGTTGTCTTCAGTTTCTGGAAGGTTTTCGTCTTCATATTCAGTAATCAATCTGGCTTGTTCTGGCCCTGCTACCATCCACTTCTTGAATGCCACTGGATTCTCAGTCAGACCCACCGCGCCTCCTGAACCTTTGACTTTCTCATTGTTTTGTTCATGCGCTTGGTCTAAAGGCATGGCTGAGAATCTCTTCTTGGTCTTGTGTACTACCCAGTGTCCATTTCGTGAAAACTCATTCATAACTGGCTGAGGGAGATTCTTCATGTCCCGGATGTGGAGTGGAAGCCAACGTGCGTAATTCTGGTGGTCAAGAGCAAAGAACCAGGGAACTACTTTCTTCAAGCTTTCTACATACAATGGAAAGTCTCCTGCACGATGTGATCGTATGAATATGAGGCCGTCTATCTCCATCTGAAGAATTGTCTCCCAGTATTGGAATGTTGGACTGACCTGAACCATCTTCTTCTTCCACTCTTCCTTTGTCTTGTCATCATAGGGACCAACAGTTTCCATAAAGGCTTCATGCTGCAGCTTTGCCAATGTCAAAGCTGTTACCTGGTGAGCATGTCTGGTTCTTGTAAGATGAGAGGCTTTAAGAAATGAGTCAACAGTTCCTGCCGAAGCAATGCCTGCTTGTGTCAAGGCATTTGTCCACCCAGATCCCTCTAGATAATCTCCATACGTTCTCCACATGGCCATCTCTGTATGTAGACCTCCAAACATGACGATGACCTTGTCTTCTCCGTGGGTGTCTGGCCACTTCCACTGAATGAATTTACCAAGGGCATATAGGGGTGCATCGAATGCAACAACTGGTATTTGCCCGGGGTTAAGGAATTCAGTAGCAGACCGAACAACATTCATTCCATGCTTGATCATCGCTGGAGTAGCGGCCTTTTCATGGAATAAGGGAAGGAGGTAGGAAAGGGTTTTCATTTGATCTTCATCTTGTTCTTGCCTTGTAGCGTGGTATGCTGACCATGATATAACATCACCCTTCCCTATCGTGTCTTTCTCCAAGATCCTGAACGCTTCTTTCATCCACTCCTTTTCCTGGAAACATGCTTCATGGTAGTGTCCCTCAATAGGGTCAGACACATTAGACAACTTCAGGACTTCTACCTTGGTTTTGTCCATTGCAACAGCTGGTACAATTGAGTAGGACATGAGTAACTCCAAGTCCTTTGAACCTAGAGAAGGTAGCACAAGATCACCTTGTTTGGTTCCACAGTTTGAGACAGTTGGGAACTGAAACAGACTAATCCCTGTACCATGAAATGATCCAACGGCAGTTGTACTAGATGGGTTGTAATCCAGATTGTCAAGTGCCCCAACAATAAATGGTCCATGACGAAACTGAGCTGGTACAACCACTCCTTTGGTCTTGAAGTTCTGGCACACTGCTGTTGCAAGTTGGCTTTCGACTTGAAGAATTCGGTCATAACTCACACTGAGACCCAATTCATATAGTTGTGTAATTAATGATTTTGACCGAATTTCAGTATGAATTTTCAGACCAAGATACAGAGGCAATGGTGGTTCTCTTTCCAAAGAATGGCGAACCTTAGATGATGATGTATGCTTGTTCCTAAAATTAAAAAGGATAAGTTGCGAGACAGTGAGAGTTGCAGGGGAGTCTTCTGGTGTTTGGTCCTTCACGTCAGCACCATTTGTGATCATAGATATAAGGGTTTTCAAGGTTGTAGGTACCGATTCCTGTTGACAACCAGATGGAAAGGCACCTGCAAACTTGAATCCAGTAAAGTTGACGATTTCCTTGCGTATGATTCTAGCAGCTTTTGCAAGAATCATAGTATCTCCTTCAAAATTCTGTCTATTTGTCTCTCTGAGCATTTCCTGAATTCCCTGCTGAAAAACTAAGATTTTGTTCTTGCCATCACTCACTTCCTGGGCATATGGGAAATACTCCAGAATCTTCTCTCTGAATCGTCCTCTGTTCATTTCCTTATTAATACCTAAGTCCCGAAGTCTTTTTTGATACAGATCAAATAGCACAGAAAACTTCATTTGAAAGATTCCTTCTTCCACGCAATTTTCTACATGATTAACGACCTCAACTATTGCCTTTGCTTTCATCAAGTTTTCTTCATAGCCTTCTTCCTTGCTCTGTTTTTGTCTCAAAAGTGAGCGGTAACGGTTCCGATAAAATGTCAAGCATTGCAGATGATACTTGGCTTCAATGGCCATGAGATCACCACCTCCTATTCTAGACATTAGTTCTGTGTCACTGAGTTCTGTAGCCATCATTCGTAAATTGACGTCAGCGCCAAATGTACTGAATTCGTGAAGATGCCCATGTGTTTGTTGACAAAACACACAAGTTGCTTTGTCCATAGGATGCCGCTGAACCCGCTTCCCCGTAGATGAACTGGTTTCACCTTCATCCGCCCTTTCTCTCTTTTTTGTAGCCCTTTCAAGCTTTTCTTTACTAAATTTAACATGGCATGACTTGTGCCACACAGCTTTATTCTGAACCAGATCTTCAACAGTCACCTCTTCATTGAAAAGAAGAGGAACTGGTAGTCTTCCAAGATTCTTGAATGCGTTGACATTCTCCATAAATGTTGCATATGCTTCAGTTTTTTTACCACTCACAGCATTGAGTGGACATTTAAGAGTCTCACCTTTGCTCTCTTGACAAACCATGCATTTGCTCCAATCCATGTTCACAAATCACCTGCAAAACAGAAAAGCACATATTATATAGTTATATTATTAAATATTTTACATTAAATAAACATTTAAGGGTAATTCTGATTATTTTATAGCAATCCTGGCATCGAAATATGTAGGTTTAGGGACTATTTATTTACAATTACTCCTCACAATAGTTTGTTGATTTCTAGCTGGCAGCCATCTTGGATTTCCAAAATGGCAGCCAAGATAGGGTTGTGCGTCTTGGTTCCGGGGAAAAATTGATAGCTAAGATCCTGAACAACATTTGAGCCAAGTTTGGTGCTTTTGTCCAGAATGTCCACTTACTTCAAAAATCAGGGTCTAAGCTACTGCACTAAGTGTCTTCCGAGTAATTTTAAGAGCGGTTTCAAAGCCTTCATTATAGACGCTTCAAGAATGCGGAGCAGTTCCTTTGCATCGCCTTTCATAACCGCTTCCCACTGATCTTATTATGTTAACACACAGCAACCGTTTGTTTGAAACCCTTTGGCCCACACACACAACACAAAAACATACATACATATTAGGGTGGAGTGAAAATGGCCAAAAAAATTTTTTTTGTGAATTTTAACTTACTTGAGGTTTTAAAAGTTGCCATTGGACTAATAGAACAATATGCAAAAAAGTTTATTAAAATCAGACAATATTTTGATCGACCACCAGACGTTATAAGTTTACAATAATATACGATTTTACACAAAAATACCTAAAATACGAGTAAACATCAGACTATATATTTTTAGTTATTTTGGCACACTATTATGCTAACGATAGAGTCTGAGTTATGCATGCATGGTTAATTCAGAATTGATAGTCACGTTTAGACTCAAGTTTCGGCATAAGCTGCCGAGAAGCGACGCGAGCCCGAATAAATCCATGGCGAGACGTCTCGCCACACACAGCGCGGCTGAAGCTTCGGTAACTAGGTTCACGCATCTTTCCACCGCCTGTGTGTGACAAGGGAAGCGAGGGAAGAGGACACTTGGTGAAATTTGAGCAGAGATCATGTCGTTCAATTCGTTGTCCGTCATATCCATCGTAACAGGAGGCTCCGTCACGGTCAAAGTCTGCCAATCGACCATGTCCTGGTATTCGGTCGCGTCGAGGTTGAGCGGTGGCACTCGAAACCTGCGGATTTTGTTTGCAGACACATGTGATCTTGCCTTCATGATTCTTCTGAGTCCGAGTTCCCTTATATGTGGTCGCTCATCTGTGATCATGGCTAATAGCACGTTCTCGGGGTGTCCGCAGAAGCCGTTTCGCCGAATCACCGGGTCGACGACTTTCTTTAGAGAGGAGCTGAGGTACCGTGTTCTCACCATCATCCCGTGCAGATGTTTGGCTCCATCTTTGCATGATGGCTGCGTCTTGATGGCGAACCATGTTGGGGCGTAGACCCGGATGATGAATGTGACAAGAGTTTTGATGTTGTTGGATGGTGCATCGAGGCCAACATAGAGGCGGAGGATTCTGTTGGCAGTTGTCAACCATCGCGAGTGGTTCAATGGTCCCGGTTTTCGCAATGCTAGATCACAGGGACAGTGTCCTTCACTGACAGCTTGACACATCTGCCACAGGTACTGCTGGTCAGTGCTCAGGTCCTTCACGTCAACATGCGGCAGTGGCTGTAATGGAGATATAGGTTCATACGATGTTATATGGAGTTCCGTGCATGCTGTGAGAGATTTCCCTATCGGTCCTGAGAAGCACTTAGGTCCTGTAGTTGCTCCATCTAAATGCTGAAACAGGTGTCGCAGGGGAGCTCGTTAGCATGTAATAAGCACACGAGCCATTGCAGCGGTTTTTGTAGTAATTCCTCAAGCTGCCGAATAACTCCGCCATTATGTCCAGTGTTGACAGCGGTTCCGTCGCATCCGACGACTTTCACACTGTCGAGATCCACACTTCGCGCAGCCAAGCATTCAAAGATTACTTTGGAAATCGCCTTGCTTGATCCACTTGACGGCGTCACGTGGCCAAAGTACGATGAACCTGGTTCACAAATAATGCTGACGTGCTCTTCTGTATCTCTGTCCCGGTGGCCATGTCCTGCGGCGACTCGTACATTTTTCATCGTTCTATCCTTTCGACCGTCGAAGTACAATCCAGGCAAGTCTGTCATACTGCTGTCTAGTTTTGTCAGTTCTTGACGAGTTCTACTTCTTTCTCGGCGAATTTTACTACGATCAATGACTTTGGAGGTGTCATTTGTAGACACAATTCCAATGTCTTGTAGCACGGATGAGGCAATAACGGCTGCTGCTCGATCTGAGACGCCCGTTCTATCGCACGCTTTAGCCAAACATGGTAATCGTACAGTCATCGTCATTATTTGACGTTTACTCTCCAGTGTCGATAGATCAGGTTTACAGTGTGACTTAGATAGGGTGTATTCTTCGTCGCTGTTGTCGGTGTCAACCTCAAGTATGCAATAACACAGTCTACAGCAAACTAAGCTGTTAATTATTTGCATAAACATGGATGAAAGACCAGCATCTTGGATGACTCCTGATGGGCAAAGCGATCGTTAAAACATGAAATATGCCATATATTAAAATCGCTGGTGGTCAATCAAGCAATGCTTCAATTGTATTATAATTTCACATGCTTGTTTCTAAAGCCCATTGGCAACTTTTCCACACTCAAGTAAATTAAAAATCCAAAAATGATATTTTCACTCCACCTTAATACATATATATATGATACACACAGACCGTGCATGGAACAAGGGACTCTTCTGGGAAAATTAAATCCACTATAGTCCGAATAAGTAATGGTAAATGACAAACACTGTAGTTTTTTCCTTTTTCATGATGTTAGCCCGACGTGGGTAACGGGTCACTCGCAAAGAGGCTCCAAAAATATAGCTTCCCTCACCAGCTATCTGCAAAGCAGATAGGATCCAGCTTTGGGACAGGATCTAGGGTTTAGAGCTACACCTAGCCTACTATATTCAGAACCTCAATACAATATAAGCAAAAGACTCGTTGCATTCATCGGATTGAATACATCAAAGAAAAATGGGTAATTATTGTATTTTTAGCCAAAAACCTAAACTTAAACCTCAACTGGCAAAATTGAGCGTCCACTTTTCAAGGCACATAACATGTCCGTTTCATGATGGGATTGAACCCAGAATGGTCTCCTGAGGTTTTTTTATGATACACACAGACTGTGCAGGGAACAATTTTCCCAGAAGAGTTCCTTGTTCCATGCACGGTCTGTGTGTATTATAAAAAAACTCAGGGAACCATTCTCAGTTCAATCCCATCATGAAACGGACATGTTATGTGCCTTGAAAAGTGGACGCCAGTTGAGGTTTAAGTTTGGGTTTTTGGCTAAAAATACAATAGTTACCCCTTTTTCTTTGATGTATTCAACCCGACGTGAATGCAACGAGTCTTATGTTTATATTGAGGTTCTGAATATAGCAGGCTAGGTGTAGCTGTAAACCCTAGATCCTGCCCCAAATCTGGATCCTATCTGCTTTGCAGATAGCTGGTGAGGGAAGCTATATTTTGGGGGCCTCTTTGCAAGTGACCCGTTACTCACGTCGGGCTAACATTATGAGAAAGAAAAAACTATTGTGTTTGTCATTTACCATTACTTATTCGGACTATAGTTCCAACGTCCGGCTAACATCATAAAAAAGAAAAACTATAGTGTTTGTCATTCACCATTACTTATTCGAACTATAGTGGATTTAATTTTCCTAGAAATGTTCCTTGTTCCATGCACGGTCTGTGTGTATCATAAAAAACCTAAGGGGACCATTCTGAGTTCAATCCCATATAATATATATATATAATATATATATATATATATATATATATACTGTATATATTTGAAAAAGCACAATATTTTTTAAATACAGAGTTCAAAAGTACTTACCAGAAAGATCACGAGAAAAGGAAACACCAAGAATGTTAAGAGAAGAGGATGGATTGAGTTGTGTATTGATTGTTGAAGATAAAATGACGGTCGTGTGAAAGATTGTGACGAGTAGACAGATGAAGGAACTGAGTTAATGAGGCAGTGAAAGCCATAGTGAGTGAGAGATAGTAGAAAGATCGGAGGTCAGGTGTTCCATAGCTGTCCCACGCGAAGCATTAAATTACTGTTAAGAGGGACGCTTTGTAAAGCAGGTGAAGAAGTGAATAGTGGAATCATCGGCATAGGAGTGGATAGGACAGGAAGTGCAGTTTAATAGATAATTGATAAATAAAAGGAAAAGAGTGGGTGACAGGACAGAACCCTGTGGAACACCACTATTAATATCTTTAGGAGAAGAACAGCGACCATCTACAACCGTAGCTATAGATCAGACCGAAAGGAAATCAGATATGAAGACAGATAGAAGGATAGAAACTGAAAGAGGGGAGTTTGAAAATTAAAAATTTGTGTCTAGTGCAATAGCAAACGTTTTACCGAAATCCCGAAAGGAGGAGATATGCAAGAGATCTATGCAAGAAGATCGCCAATAGAGCGTTCCTTGCGGAACCCTTACTGACGATATGAAAGAACATTGTGAGAAGGGAGGTGTTTAAGAATCTTTGCCTTTAGAAACGCAAGAAATCAAAGCATTTGGACGATAGTTGGAGGATTGAGAGCTGTCACCCTTATTTGGGACAGGCTGAATGAAAGTGAACTTTCAAAAAGAAGAAAAAGAACCAGATGAAAGACAAAGACGAAAGAATTTGCGGAGGCAGGGTGTCAGCACAGAAGCACAGTTCTTGAGAACAACAGGAGGGACACCATCAGGACCGTACGCCTTTTTGAGTTTAGTCCAAAAAGGGCAGAAAAAACATCTTTAGTTTGAGATTCGCACGTAAGCCATAGCCAGAGGGTATAAAATTCAGTGATGTAGGACTCGAGACTGGTCTCGAGACTTTTCTTTCTGGTCTCGGTCTCGATCTCAGCCATGGTGGTCTCCACTACATCACTGATAGAATTCGAAGGATTTAAGTTCAGGAATACGAGAGGAAGTTAGGTCGTTGCCTACATATATGCAACATCCACCTTTAGAATGAAATTGAGTATAGAGAAAGTAGGAAGGTACAGAAAAGGGGTTGCTGTCATTCGTCTCAGACACCTGAGTTTCAGTGAGGAAGAGAAGGTGAGGTTTAGAGGAGGAGAGGTGGTGTTGAACAAATTGAAAAGTTTGAGGAGAGACCACGAATGTTGCAAAAGTTTATGAAAAGCGAATCAGGTAGGACCCAGAACATCTCGAAGGGACAGTCACAGAACCACCCCGGCTGCCCGGGTCTGCGTTCCCGGTAATGGCAGCGGGGAAGCCAGAAGTGGAGACATTTATGGTCCCCTTCCCAGGTTTGAGAACATGTTGGACTGGTCACAGTGTAGATGAGACACGGAAAAAGATCAGCTCAGGAGGATAATGACGGGAGACGCGAAAGTTCGAGAACTCCGTGTCTTCTGCCTAACGTTCAAGGTTGTGTGGTTGGATTCTAGCATGTTAACTTAGATTTTTTTTCGGGCCAAGGGCAAATGACCGCAAAAGCGCTCCCCCCCCTCCCATAGAGGAAGAAGAGAGCCAAAATCAAGGTTCAGGGTTTTCGAGAGGCCTAGACACACTGCGTTTGAAAGATTGGAGTTATAGACAGGGGAAAAGATGGATTGAGGAAGATTGTTTCAGAGTTGACCGGTTGAGTAGATGAAAGATTGAGAATACCGATTAACCCTTGCGTTAGAGAGTTGGACAGAAAAGAAATGAGAATGTGTAGAAAGTCTGGCGCCAGTGCTGGCCCTAGGGTTACTGGCGGCCCGGGCAAGCTGGACTTCGGCGCCCTTACAAGTATAATTTTAACATTTTTTCACAATGAGGAAAAACTACAAATGGAAGAATAAAGAGTTTATTACAATATAAGGTAAAAGAAAACATTTCAAACGTAGCATCAGAGTTTCAAATTCTTTCATTAATATAACAGAGAGAGAGAGCTTATCTACATTATTGGCAATATCATTTTCACACATTTTTGTTACAAACAAACATTGAGTAATAATACATTGTTTTTTGAACGATATATGGACAGCCTGAGTAGTACGAGCGCAAAAGGTTAGAGTGCAATGCAACTGCATTGTTGCAAAGGGGAGAGGAAATATGTTGCAAGAGGTTATGCAACAAGGGGCGGGGTCTTGCAACAAGCCAATGCTCAAAGCGGGAGGGGGTTATGCAACAAGGGTGTGGGGTTATTCCCCAAGCTGCAATGAAAGGGGAGGGGAACTCCCCCAGCAAGCTGGGGAGTCCACCCAACCTCTTTGAAGAAGGTGGGACGGCCTCACCCCCCCAAAGGGCATACCTAACCTAAGAGAGAGAGGAGAGAGAGGAAGAAAGTATCCAGCTTCTGCGAGAGGCAGCAGCTCAATGAGAGATCATGGTAGCAACACTTGACTTAGAACTCGAAATCTGCCAGTTGGCGTAGAAGCCAGTTGGATTAGGAGGCTTAATCTGACTTAGAAGGCGTAAATGGTTTGTTCAGGTGTACATTATTAGGGTAGAGTTGCCAGATTGCGCTATTTATTTAATTAAAGCATATATTCTTGACAGTTGGCTTAGAAATCCGTCAGGTGGCTTAATCCGCCAGCTGGCCAGTTGACTTAGAAGGCCTAGAAGGCAGGTGTTGTGTATATATTAATTAACTTTTCAGCTGCCAAATTGGGCTATTCAGATATTCTTGAAAGTTGGCTTAGAAATCCGTCAGTCGGTTTAGATTGCGTAACCAGCCATTTGGTATACATATAATTAAATAATAATATCGTTTATATATACAACCAAAATAATTAAATAAAACACCGTTACATCATTCTGTTTATTGAGACGAATTATTGGATTCAATTTCACGAAATATATAGAAAATAAATACACAATCCTATAAAAACGAGGAATATATGCAATGAAAATTTATAATAATATAAGAGATACGAACGAACGAATATATATACATATATATATATATATATATATATATATATATATATATATATATATATAACCACTGGGGAACAAATTTTAACTTTTTTTTGTTTCTTGGACGTGAACAGTTCGGTCTTATAGGATTTTTTCCGCTGATTCCGAATATAGCCGTAGAATTTCTTCTTAAAACTTCTTTGTCACTGATTTTCTCTTGTAGTTTTCATTAGGAGCTTCTCGCATCAATGTCCAGCAGTAATCAGCTAACATTGCCGGATCCCACCTCCCTTGGTAGCGTTTCTCCATAGTAGCTATATCTTGGTGGAACCTTCTCCATGCTCATCGCTTACGTCGCCGAGGTTTTCAGGGAAGAAATCTAAATGGGAGTGCAAGAAATGGATTTTTAGTGACATATTACATCCCAATAACCTATATGCTTCAATCATGTCCTGCACTATTTTTTCATAGTTAGAGGCTTTGATGTTCCCTAGAAAATTTGTGACAACATTCTTCATGGCCTCCCATGCCACTTTTTCTTTTCCTATCAAGGCATCATCAAACTTTTGATCTTTCATGAGCTCTCTGATTTGGGGACCAACAAAGATCCCTTCTTTTATCTTTGCATCGCTAAGTCGTGAAAACTTTTTCTTCAAATATTTGAATGCCTCATCTTCCTTGTTCATTGCTTTGACAAAATTTTTCATGATGCCAAGTTTGATGTGAAGTGGCGGTAAGTATATTTTCTTGGGGTCAACTAAGGGTTCATGAGACACATTCTTCAGTCCTGGGATACATTTTTGACGAAGTGGCCAATCCTTTACAAAATAATGTGAATCTCTGGCTCTGCTGTCCCATTCACAAAGGAAGCAGCAGAACTTCGTATAACCGAGCTGCATTCCCAGAAGAAGCGCGACGACTTTTAAATCCCCACATATATACCAACGAAACTGGTCATAATTAATCTGCTGAAGGATGAGTTTCATATTTTCGTAAGATTCCTTCATGTGGACAGCGTGCCCTACAGGAATGGAAGGGTATTTATTTCCATTGTGAAGTAGCACAACCTTGAGGCTTAGCTTCGAAGAGTCAATAAATAAACGCCTATCTTCAGATTTGTGCTCATGACCGAGAGCTAACAGCAGTCCATTTACATTATTACAGTAGCATAAACCACCTGACGAGGAGAAATGCATCAGATCTTTTTGGCGAGTGCGGAACGCCGATATGCTTGTATCTTTTGCCAGCAAATTCCATTCACGTAACCTGGAGCCCAATAATTCCTCTTTCTTTTACGGAAGGTCCAAATCTCTCACGAGATCATTCAGCATAACCTGCGTTATCATACGTGATTTATTTGATTCAGGTTGCTGAAAGTCTGTATCTTCAGTGTCATCAATTTCCATTGGTTCAACTTCAGACTCTTCATCCAGTGTCCATGACTTTGGGGGAGTTGGAATTGGGTTATCATCGTCATGTAGTACTGGTCTCATGGCAGATGCAAGATTTGGGTATTGAATTTTATGTTTATTTTTGGCAGAGAATCCTGAAACGTTAGTCATACAAAAATAGCAATCCGTTAGGTGATCCTTGGGCTCTCTCCAAATCATTGGTATGGCAAATAGCATAGATTTGCGGGTACCTTTAATCCAACCGTTAAGAGTGACGGCACAGGAAATGCATGAGATATGAGGTGCCCAGGATTTGTTTTGGTCGCCTACCTTACATCCAAAATAAAGTTCGTAAGCCTTCTTCACGAGTGGGGTCATCGTCTTCCTTTGTGCCATTATGGTCAGTTGTCCACATACGTAGCAAAATGTATCTCTGGGATTAATACAGTTTCGATTCATTCTGGCGGAAAATTATTGAAATCACGGAAAATTTTTTGGAATGAAAAACCAATTTTTTCTACTATGAAAAATTTTAAAATTTGAGCAAAACTTGAAAAAACTTTCTTTCTTTTTATTAAAAATCTGTTTGTTTAAATAGCTATATTTTTTAATGCAAAAAATACTATTAAATATAGTTAACCTGGAAAAAAAGAAAGTAAAATTAAATTAGTACACTTAATTTTAACTAATATTTTGGGAAAACTCTGAGTAAATGGAAATATTATTTTCTCGAAAACTATGGGTGATAGAAAAGTTCTGAAACCATATTTGGAATCAGCATCAAAAGTTCTATAAGACACATGAAATTGTTTTCAAGAAACAAAAATGTTGTTCCCTACTGTAATCAAAAAATAAAAAACAAAAAATAATATAATACTAAACGATGGAGTATAATCATCAATATACTAATACAGGAAAACTATATAGCTATATATATACACAAATATATTAAATAAATGAATATATTGAAAAAATATGCATCAAAATACTTTATATTCTTCTGCGCTTAACTAAAACACTGAACTCTCACGTAATCGAGTTTACAGTCAAATCATTATTGCTTTACACTACGCAGCAAATATGATTTAACATTATTTCACCGCTCAAGGTGTGCGGGCGCCTACACTCGATGTAAATGGCCTTCATATCGTTCAATACTATTTTTGTGCCCACTTTACATTCGATTGGCAAGATATCTTTAAACACGAACAGAATACATTCAAAAGCAAGCACAAAGAGGGTATCGTTAGGCAACACATCATTATTTAATACAAGTTTATAAACACTCCTTTCCAATCGAGGGTTTTTCTTACCGATCCGAGCTTTTCAATCGTGAACTCTTCTTCACAACGCATAGCAACAATTGAAATAATCTTCTAAGTCGTAACAACAGCTGCTCATTATATAGAGGTACAATTCTTCAGGGTGAACGGTGTAGGCGAGCTCTGCCCTGTACCGGTCAAGTCCTTTGTATAAAGTTCATGATATTTCGAAGAGTTTAAACCTTTTAAATAAGCATCCAGCTCTAGACCATTCTCGCCTTGTTCATTTCTACATTCGATAAACCCGTCGAGCAGAGCGGTGTATGCGTATTCAAGAACCGTGTCAAAATAAATCATAGCATAACACACGCGTCTAATATAGGCTTCAGCTTGCGGAATCCGACGATTTCAAACATTCTGTCGAGGATGAATCGGTTTCGCATAGGGACAAAAACGTTATTATCAGATGCATTCTTCCACATCAGTCGTATATCAATGCATGGCTGATCGTTATTTATACACAACGTACAAACAATGGCATATGAGGGGGCATCATTAATATGTTCTCTTCTTGTATCTACACCTGCAGGTATTTTATAACGGTCCTCATTCCACTTCTCAACCATCACAAAGACTCTACTCATCTCCTGAACATTTAAATAAATAACATTACTTTTACCAGAGTTTGCTTGTCTACAATAGGGTGGAGTGAAAATGGCCCAAAAAATTTTTTTTGTGAATTTTAACTTACTTGAGGTTTTAAAAGTTGCCAATGGACTAATAGAACAATATGCAAAAAAGTTTATTAAAATCAGACAATCTTTTGATCGACCACCAGACGTTATAAGTTTACAATAATATACGATTTTACACAAAAATACCTAAAATACGAGTAAACATCAGACTATATATTTTTAGTTATTTTGGCACACTATTATGCTAACGATAGAGTCTGAGTTATGCATGCATGGTTAATTCAGAATTGATAGTCACGTTTAGACTCAAGTTTCGGCATAAGCTGCCGAGAAGCGACGCGAGCCCGAATAAATCCATGGCGGGACGTCTCGCCACACACAGCGGCTGAAGCTTCGGTAACTAGGTTCACGCATCTTTCCACCGCCTGTGTGTGACAAGGGAAGCGAGGGAAGAGGACACTTGGTGAAATTTGAGCAGAGATCATGTCGTTCAATTCGTTGTCCGTCATATCCATCGTAACAGGAGGCTCCGTCACGGTCAAAGTCTGCCAATCGACCATGTCCTGGTATTCGGTCGCGTCGAGGTTGAGCGGTGGCACTCGAAACCTGCGGATTTTGTTTGCAGACACATGTGATCTTGCCTTCATGATTCTTCTGAGTCCGAGTTCCCTTATATGTGGTCGCTCATCTGTGATCATGGCTAATAGCACGTTCTCGGGGTGTCCGCAGAAGCCGTTTCGCCGAATCACCGGGTCGACGACTTTCTTTAGAGAGGAGCTGAGGTACCGTGTTCTCACCATCATCCCCTGCAGATGTTTGGCTCCATCTTTGCATGATGGCTGCGTCTTGATGGCGAACCATGTTGGGGCGTAGACCCGGATGATGAAACAAGAGTTTTGATGTTGTTGGATGGTGCATCGAGGCCAACATAGAGGCGGAGGATTCTGTTGGCAGTTGTCAACCATCGCGAGTGGTTCAATGGTCCCGGTTTTCGCAATGCTAGATCACAGGGACAGTGTCCTTCACTGACAGCTTGACACATCTGCCACAGGTACTGCTGGTCAGTGCTCAGGTCCTTCACGTCAACATGCGGCAGTGGCTGTAATGGAGATATAGGTTCATACGATGTTATATGGAGTTCCGTGCATGCTGTGAGAGATTTCCCTATCGGTCCTGAGAAGCACTTAGGTCCTGTAGTTGCTCCATCTAAATGCTGAAACAGGTGTCGCAGGGGGAGCTCGTTAGCATGTAATAAGCACACGAGCCATTGCAGCGGTTTTTGTAGTAATTCCTCAAGCTGCCGAATAACTCCGCCATTATGTCCAGTGTTGACAGCGGTTCCGTCGCATCCGACGACTTTCACACTGTCGAGATCCACACTTCGCGCAGCCAAGCATTCAAAGATTATTTTGGAAATCGCCTTGCTTGATCCACTTGACGGCGTCACGTGGCCAAAGTACGATGAACCTGGTTCACAAATAATGCTGACGTGCTCTTCTGTATCTCTGTCCCGGTGGCCATGTCCTGCGGCGACTCGTACATTTTTCATCGTTCTATCCTTTCGACCGTCGAAGTACAATCCAGGCAAGTCTGTCATACTGCTGTCAGTTTTGTCAGTTCTTGACGAGTTCTACTTCTTTCTCGGCGAATTTTACTACGATCAATGACTTTGGAGGTGTCATTTGTAGACACAATTCCAATGTCTTGTAGCACGGATGAGGCAATAACGGCTGCTGCTCGATCTGAGACGCCCGTTCTATCGCACGCTTTAGCCAAACATGGTAATCGTACAGTCATCGTCATTCTTTGACGTTTGCTCTCCAGTGTCGATAGATCAGGTTTACAGTGTGACTTAGATAGGGTGTATTCTTCGTCGCTGTTGTCGGTGTCGTCGTCCTTGTCTTCCTCGTTGTAGCTTCCAGAATTGCATTGCTGCTTCGATTGTTCTTGGTGAATGCTGTGTCTTCTCGATTCACAGACTTTCCTGGATATTTTCTTCTGTAGCTTTGTTGTTTCCACCAAATCGATGCCTCCTATAATCATCTTTCTGGCTCCTCTCTGATCCTCTAGAAACTCTTTCTTTCTTTGAGTGGTACTTTGTCCGCTCTTTCGCACTTACAGCTCATGACGAAATCTACACATTTGCATTTGCTAATGTCGAAGAGTTTATCTGCGTCTTCTCTGAACTGTTCAAGTTGTTGCTTGTAGTTGTCGTTGTCCTTCCGAGCCTTGTATGGTTTCAAGATTTTCTTGTATTTCTCGTTGTACGGTCTGAGCGTTTCAATCACTCGTCCGTGCGTCACGGTCGGAAGAGACGCTTTCTCCCAAACAAGTTCAACATCAACGCAAACTTTTTTGATACTTCGGCGAACGGTGGATATTTGTTATTCTTCGTTGTCAGCTGTTGTCTTGTATGGATGTAAGCCTTCATAACATCAGCGTAGGTGGGAAGAACATTTGTGGGTATCTCGCGTGGCGCGCCAAAAATCACACATGCCGCCTTCTCCCTCGTAATAATTTCCATTCTGAAAAAAAAAAACAATTATTATAAATTGTAAGCAATGTAAGACTATTAAAGAATTTCTGCAAGAAAAAGAAATATCAAATTAATACTGTCACACTCACTTGTCAAACACTTATAAACAGATATCAATATGTAATTAACTTACTTTTAATATCAAGTTTCACGAAAAAATGATAACAGCACAAATAACCTTCAATTCTCACTGCCACATGTGCACTGAGCTTGGCGGAGCAGCCGCGCTTTGCATATTACTCACTCTCCCCCCACTCCCAATCTCCCATCCCCTCTGACTCACGGACTGCATATGTTATCGCACCAAATCACTACCATCACTGAAACTAGCATTAAATCAATGTATGGTTAACTAAACTCTTTCTTATCTCACTTACTCACATCAGCTCTAATAATTTGGCCACCCTCTGTAATTGCCATTAATTTACATTCCACACACGTTGTAATCTTAAATGTCAACCTCAAGTATGCAATAACACAGTCTACAGCAAACTAAGCTGTTAATTATTTGCATAAACATGGATGAAAGACCAGCATCTTGGATGACTCCTGATGGGCAAAGCGATCGTTAAAACATGAAATATGCCATATATTAAAATCGCTGGTGGTCAATCAAGCAATGCTTCAATTGTATTATAATTTCACATGCTTGTTTCTAAAGCCCATTGGCAACTTTTCCACACTCGAGTAAATTAAAAATCCAAAAATGATATTTTCACTCCACCTTAGTCTACAAGTCATTTCAAGTACATAGTTAATGGCACCGGTTTCACGCCTGGACACGCGCAATGACTTCGTCACGGACACATCTAAGGCTCATGGAATCAGGGGTGTAGTAATAAATTGGATAGAAGAGTGGTTGCGAGGTAGGAAACAGAGGGTGGTCGTTGATGGAGCGGAGTCGTGTTGGGCTAATGTAGCGAGTGGCTTTCCTCAGGGTTCTGTATTGGGCACCTTGCTTTTTCTTATATATATTAACGATTTAGCTGTCAGCCTAGTCAGTACAGTTTCAAAGTTTGCGGATGACACGAAGCTGGGTGGTAGGGCTATTAATGACGAAGATAGAGGCAAAATCCAGGAAGATCTGAATAAAATTATTGACTGGTCAGTCACATGGCAAATGAGATTTAACGTTGATAAGTGCAAAATTTGGCATATAGGTTCGCGTAACGGTAATTTTGCGTATAGTATGTCAGGGAAAGATTTAACAAGCGTAGAGCAGGAAAAAGATTTAGGAGTTATAGTCACTGGTGATTTAAAAGTAGCGAAACAAAGTACAGCAGCGGTCAATAAGGCGAACAAAGTGTTAGGTTTTATAGCTCGAAATTTTGAGTACAAATCGCGCGATATTATAGTTCCTCTTTATAAATCATTAGTTAGAACCCATTTGGAGTACGCGGTCCAATTTTGGAATCCGCATATGCGCAAAGATGTAGACAAAATCGAAAGAGTTCAAAGACGAGCAACTAAGATGATTCCGTCGCTTAGGTCAAAGTCGTACGAGGATAGGCTTAAAGAGTTAAAATTGACAACACTCGAGACTCGGAGGCTAAGGGGTGATCTAATCCAGGTTTTCAAAATTATGAATGGGTTCGATAACGTAGATAGAGATAGCTTTTTCGAAATATCTCAATATAATAGGACTAGAAATAACGGGTGTAAGTTGACAAGTAGAAGGTTCGAGACAGCAGTTACCAAAAACTTTTTTACGCATAGAATAGTAAATAGCTGGAATAGTTTGCCGGTAGAAGTAATTAGTAGCACGTCTATAAACATGTTTAAAAATCGACTAGACAAATATGTTGATAGATTGGGTATAGTTTAAGGTAGTTAAATTAAGGCTTTGTGGTGATAAATCCCACAGCTCAACACAGGTGTTGTGGGATATAGGGAGGCAGCATCTTGGGTTAGGGGATACTCTCTGTCCTTACACACCCCATTTAAAGAGATTCCTCTGCCGAGCGGTGCCCCCCATAGTACTGTGAGGTATTGAAAAACTCATGATCTTCACTTGCCCCACAAACACCTTTAAATGGGAGACCCAAAATGGGTGCACACACATTTCTACATTACTGTAGGTGTGGCTTTACAGCCACACCTACACCTTTCCTCCTAAGTATATATATTGTAATTTATATTTGTAAATTTTGACTTGGTCAGAAATATTGGACCGTGACTATTTTTGGTTGCAAGGTACTAGTATTGATGGATACCGTAATGAAATTGACTGGATTCTTTGGATCCGATATATTTGCATGTCGGTTATAAATAGATATAGAGTGTAACATATTTGTGGACAGTAGTCTATTATGACTTGATCCTCTGGATCCAGAGATTCTATCTTTAGTTTCAAATCGATAATTAATTAGTTTTTAATTGATAATTATTTAGTTTTGCAAAAATTGGTCGTTGCGAATGTACATGCAGTTGTTACATAAATTTCTTATGTTCTTGTGGTTCGGAACCCACTTAAAATTGTAGGTCCCCTCCCCAACCACGGAGGACATACACAATACACAATTACGAACACAGTTAGGTAGACCAGCGATGAGTGGATCTTAGGGTCTTTGTTGGTCTGAAACATTATAACATTATAACATCGTACGCGGCATTCAGAATACTTCTCAAAGGAAGTTCCATCGTATTCGAGGAGTGCACGTCCAGTCGGTTCAAGCTCTGAGATGACTATGAGCCAAGGGTGGGTGGGTGGGTCGGATCGACAGGGGAGCCAGTCACACCATAAGCTGTTGAATCGTGTGCGGATATGTTCTAACATGAATCACGCGAGTACTTGTACCCATTATACAGGGCAATTTTCCGACACATGGGGTATTTTCAATTTTAATGTTTTATGCGCACTAGAAGTTCTCCACACATTAACAATCCGGTGCACTATTTGAGAGAAACATGTGACCGTATTTATCCTGTTTGTTTAAGAATCGATACTCGTCTCTAAACTTTATTAAAAACTCACACAGGCCTTTAGCCACAACCTCACTGCAAACCTCGTCATGATATATATGAATGTAGTGGTAAAAGTACTTTAGATTGTCCATAATGACAAAGTTTACATTCTCAGCCGCAGGGTATGCGTACTCGGTATGATGCAGCATGACATAATACCGCCTGTTACACCACTCATCAACAAGACATTACCCATATCCGTTGCTTCTCTTCTGCACGCGTTGTTTCTTTCACCTCACGGTATATGTACGCTTTTATAGAGTTTAGCCCTCCAACGTAGTCCAATACATCGTTTGTGCCGCGAATCCGGTAATACTCTCGCCAGAATATCCATAGAGTATTTGAACATCTTGTTCCTTCGCGCGATTCAATGTAGCCTTAAAAGTCTTAAAGGAGGGTGGGGTAGGGCGTCTTTCAGTATTCACCACATCTCCCGACTTTACCGAATACCACTTCATAAACGTCGAACACGCAATATCAAAAGTAGCCATCACTATTTTTCGTCTACGTGAGAAAATACACGCCTGAGCCCCAGGGCTTGCAGAGGTCAACTGAGCACGCCGGGTAGAGATATGCCCAGGTAGTAGCAGGAGTCACATGACCGAGTTCACGGTGGGCGGAGCTTAGGATTGTACATAAGTACGCACACAAAGGAGAAAATGAAACCCTAATTGAAACAAATATACATAATAAATAAACATATCGTTAACAATATATATAAACAATTAAGGATTAAGGTATCCAAAGGGTACGGTATCATAGGTACCAGGTAACTGGTAACTTTTCCTCTAGGTGTTACGGCATAGCTTCATACCCCTAAGTTCCTTCACACACCCCAGTTTCTGCTCCCGAAAATTGTGGGTCGCTACAGTCAGTTGGGGTGGATGGTTGCCCTTATCTTCCAAGCACACTAGATCCTTCAACGAGTCAAAGTTAACGACTCGTCGGTTCGCATGGTTAAGCGTGATACCCTTAGCCTTCACGATATATTTCATATCCTCCCCCACCCTCACCTGTACCCCATAAGTTTTTGGCCCTGTTGATACAAATGAGTCAGCGTATGCAGCATCACCATACTCATCCTTGATCTCATCAGTTAACTCTCCGAGGAATTCACCAATAGGAGGCATGTATTCACCCTCCCTCTCTGTGAATATTACGCTATCTGTGTCAACGTACAGCACCTTCCGCCAAGAGAGTGCAGTAGTCCCCAAAGCTTGATGCGGGCGAAGGCCGTTGTGAAGCTGGCTACAGGTATGTTTGTAACCCGTGAGGTATCTGTGGCCAATTCGGTATTGTTGTACTTTATTATGTAAGTATTATCTACATTCACGATCTCCATAACCTCTTTATCGGGAGCGTTGGCATATTCCCAGGTTTCACTATAACTTTGTGCCAAATGAACGTTCCCTTTGCCAGTATTCTGTGTAAATTTTCCCCAAAGACTGTTTAGACACAACTTTGCACTAAAGCGCTTGCCAGGATTCTTAACAATTTGGGAACGGTTAAGCTGTATACCTTCATGGGCACGGTAACGCTGAATATAAGCCGTTTTTTCATCTTCAGTATCAACTCCTTGCGGATACCCCGATGCTTCTACCTTATCCTTCAAAAAAGCGTTTATATATGGCGTGAAAAGGTTGGGTAGCTTCTGAAACCTGCACACCTCATGTATTTTCAATATTCTGTATCCATGGCGAACGGCCAGGTCCAGCTCAGGGCTTGTATATACACCTCTGATCTTACGCTAGGTGGTTGTATGATTACAATCCCCGTTGTTCTCTGCGCACTTCATGCACAGGGGAAACATGAGCTTGTTATCTACTAACGACGGGTAAGATCAGCATCCATAAATCGCGAGGGGTGAGCACGTCTACGAAAGAGAGTCCAAAGTAGCGCTCACTCAAGTTAGCTGAGAACTCCTCGGTGGTTGGCATGGCGGTGCCCACCAGTTTTTCAGGTGCACCTACGGGTACGGATTGTTTTCATCACGTAGGGATATAAAGAAAGAAGTCGTAGTAATGGAGTTTCACGCCCTCCGTAGGGAAAGTATAGCTTGAATGGGTTTGTACGCCTCCAACAAGCTATCGCCGCATTTGAGAGGATCCAACACCATTGAACGTTGATGGCCCTTATTTCTTCACGGTACTGCCATCTGTTTCCATCCGTGCATCATACTCATGCTCCACACGATCTTGTGAGTGAACTGGGAGCCTATAAGTTGATCGCGGTTACGGGTCCATGCGAGGCTGTCGGCGGATCTTCCATGGATCCCTACGACCACTCAGGGCGTGGGCATCCATGCCACCAGCAGCCGTTAAAGGAGTACACAGTCTTCTCACCAGTGGTTGGTCCTCACTTAGACCATCAACCCAAAAAACACGACCATTGACCTTAATGGGTACTTCCCCGTGTTGCGGATGCTTTTGTATACCCTCTGTTGCTGTAGGTGTATGAGCCAGTAAATAGCCTTGTGCCCATAACTGCGGGATTGTTTCTGTGAATGACGGCTAAGGTGTCTTTAGGCATGAAGTTATTCTTGAACACCGTAAAACATAATGAGGCGATCGTGGTTGCGACTTGCAGCGGATCGCATTTGAAACGGGCTATGTACATCCTTCTAAAGGCCTGGAAACATATCTAAGCACGCGCACATCATTCACGCAATAACGTTCACATTCATCAGCTATATTGTATGGACTAGCTTCATTAAAACTGTTGTAGTAGCGTCAAAATCTTCACGCTCACTATCACTCATGTTGGTGTAGTTAAAGTAATGTTTGGGTGGAGGTAGTCCTACGTAATTTAAAGTTTCGTTAGTGAGGAAGTGTAAGGGAAATACCTTTTGAAACTTCAGCGGCTACGCCCATGACCTTGGGTAGCTTTGCTAATTTACAAGGTGTGAACAATGTATCTTTAAACTGAACATTACCTCTTATCTGCATCTGTATTAGTTTGTTGCCTCTTTTCAAGGGATCACCTGTAAATATCTCAGATGACTCGTGTTCAAGCAACTCCTTATAAAGGAACTGTGTTCAAATTTTGCTCCGTTATGGGCAAGAATATACACAGTCATTTTTTAACTTGTCCGCTAACTTGACAATATAGGATACAAAGAGTTTCACAGGGCTGTCGTGTGCAATCGTTTTAAAAACGTTTGTCCGTTTACCACATTTGTGACACTCATCACACTCGATCTCCATGCACTCATTACAGATAGTCTGGCTTACAAGTAAATGTAGAATAACCTCTTTGGTTTCAGCGTTCGTGTATGTTTCTATATCGTAGTACACGGTTATACAAGGGCTATTTTTAGGCTTAGCATCTTTCATATAACATACATGCTTCACTCCATCCGCCTTATATTTTCATGACATGTAGAACAGTGAATTTCATCACATTTATGTTGAAATTCCCCAATTATCCATCATGTGAAACATACCGCACTTTCAAATCCTCATTTTCCTGCAAGTGTCAATAGATTTATGGAGCTCAAAGCATTTATTATTGAAAAATGTATGTCTACACACATTACATTCCTTCCCTCTTCTCAGCTTCAACTACATGACTTTCACATTTGGGGCTTTTACACTGCTCACATACCATCTAGCATTTCTTACAATGTTTCACTATATCATCAGCAAACTCGAGACATCCCTTACACAAATCATGATGCCTTTCATATTTTCGACTTTTATCATAACTAGTGTTGAGAGTCCTTATATTACGGATAGGGAGATACGATGTTCCTGACAATCCTAAAATAAGTAGAGGTCTTGTACGATCTCTCACACAGCTTTTTAAAAACATACACAGTCCTACGACTCTCATCCATTCCAAATACAACTATAAGAACATTAATTTCCTGCTCTAACCTTCTCAGCTCTTCAGGACCCATATTACACTCAAACTCAAGCTTACAATCTGAAGCCATTTTACGGGCACGCTGCACAACCGTAGGCAGCCAGATACTGTATTATACGCGATTGTATTTAGCACAGTGAACATATGAGCTAAGACTATTGTTATAAAGCCGCAACCCACAATCGACGTTTAAATGCTTTCTGTAAATAATCGGAGAATTGAAATTAAGAGTATAAGGTGTGGCACTATGACCCGCAACCCGGAATACTCTGTCAATATTTATCATGAAGTTGTCCATGTTGAAGGCTGTACTACTTTGAGAGACCTGCATTATACGACCCAAGATATATTCTATGTCTACAGCTGCCAAGCGTCTGAACGGTATTACTACCCAAAAATCATCTACATCCCGCTCATCTGACCCGAACCTGAAGGACAACCTCGTCCGGACTTCACGTTCGTCACGGTTCTGAAGGGCAAACTCCACAATTCGTTCAACTACGCGTCGCAGTCCAACACCGTTGCTATACAGGGATCCAGGGTCAACCCTGACCACGTGCCGATTTCTAGTCAGTGCAGGGGTGGGGGTATCGGTGCGCACCAACTCGAATGTTATACCTTCCTCCACAGCACGAGAAGCTGCTGCTGGTGTGGAGGAAGTACCCGGAATTGAACAGGAATAAGGGGATCTATTTGAGGAAGGTACTATTCTGGGGGTTGTGTCGTAAGACGTAGAGGGTTGGGGGCTCTTTTACTGTGATCTAACAATCGGTGCAATCATGGCACGCTTTATACCTGACGTGGAGAGTTCTTTATCATGCTTCCGCTTTGAATTGTCGCGTGCTACAGGTATCGCTGGTGAGGGTTCGTCAGCAGGGTTGGAGTCTGTAGCTACACGGTCATCGGGGTCATCTGTAATATCGATGATGGGGGCTGTACATCGTCGTCATTCACGGTTCTGTGGAAGAAGAAAACAAGAATATAAGGAGCAGCACTTAAATTTGTTATATTTGTAAATGCCCACTTAGGGGTGTGACGTGTTAGAGATGGAATCTGTAGAAAATTCAGGTTACAAGCCAATCCACATGTATTATATCTGGCCTACAGGATGTGGTAAAACTGTGTTTATGCTTAAAATCATTAAAGATAAGTGGGGAGATGTTCTCAAAATTTGTGCATAAAGTAATATGGTGCTATTCGACGTATCAATCAGTGTTCAACGAGTACCAAGATGATATTTTGTTCCACAAAGGTGTATATGACGTTAATTCGTTAAAGGGAAATGAGCATACAGTCATTGTAATTGACGATCTCATGTTGGGAAATGGATAAAACGTTTGCCGAGACATTTACAGTGTTCTCTCCACCATCTTAACATAAGCGTATTCTTCATCATCAGAATCTATTTTCAAAAATAGATACATGCGCGATGTGTCGTTAAATACACAATATCTAGTCTTATTCGCGCAACGTGGAGATGTCACAAATGGGGTATTAGCCAATCAAATGTTCCCGAATCAGCGTAAGGAGTTTTTGGGAAGTTTATAAGAAGCTACAAGTCACGTTACGGATATTGCTTTGTGAACTTCACCCGCGAAAACACGTTTAGGTGCTCTAAGAAACGAATATATTCCCAAACGAGACCTGAAACGGTGTATATTCAGATGACAAAAAGGCTGAAGAAATACCGTGAATTAATAAAAATCTATCAACGATGCCCCAGACACTGCAAGCAGATGTTTGTTAAAAATATCGACTCGACTTTTTAAAAGCATCTGTGAAATCGTCTTAATGTTATAAATGTAATGTCCAATGAAACCCCTCAGAAGGCTCGCCTACGTCGTTACAAGAACATAATACGTACGCTCGCTCGTATCGTAAAGTCAAACTGTGGGGAAGAAAAAGCGATTATTATACAAAGAGGGGGATCATTCCTCCCCATCTTATTTTCAGTTTTTGGACCTTTACTGACTAGATTAATATAATGAAGAAAGTGGTAGTGATTCCGCACGAGTGTATGCTTCACTGCAAGTTCAAAGATTCCAGACACGGTTCTAGAACCCGTAAAAGCAGCTTAAAAGAATGGAAGCGAATGATAGACCTATTAAACAGTGAAAAGTCACCTGATGAGAAAAGGATCTTGTACCAAGAGGCTCTGCAGAAATTTCTTCATGAGTATGAAGATTATAAGAATCCGACAGAGCTCCCCGTGGTTATAGGCACAGCGGAGCAAGATGAGCATGGCGATATAACCTGGGCCGACGTTGAGAGACAACAAAGAATAACGGAACGCAACACACGAGCATGTATTAAAAGCAGTCTCCCACATACATTGAGGAATAAAGGCTTAAGTCTTTATAAGTATTGAGTGAGGACCCATCATACAGTGGACCGATACAGGCGAGGTCATTGTTTGAAGGAACAAGGTACAGGGATCCAATATCGTCGACATTGTCCATGATGGTGAGAAAGGACAGGCCCCCACACAGGATGGAAGCATATGAAAGCAAGACTACAACAAATAAATGTTCCCAAAACATTGATAGGAAATCTGAATAGGTTAAAAGAGTTGGAGCAAGTCTCGCAGGTGTCACAACTGAGTACGCTATCACCCTCAACAGTAGCATCTCTGAAGAGGAGAAAGAAGAGAACAAACGGCCAACCTTATCCACGTGTCTCTACGCAAATGGCTAACATATTACGAAAACGCTTTTATGACATTTCTAACCCAGCCTCCTATGGCGGTGTTAATAGACTGTACAGATGTGTTTACAATGATCGATTAGGGAAAAAAGATGTTGAGAGGTTTTTGCTGGAGCAAGATGCTTATACACTTCATAAACCGGTGAGAAAAAGGTTTAAAACGGCCAAGACAACAGCGGCTTCGATTGGCTCTATTTGGCAAGCGGATTTAACATACATGCAAAGAAAGATATTCAGTGTATAATGATGGCTACCGCTACACCCTATTCATAATAAATATATTCTCTAGATATCTGTGGCTAATTCCTCAGAAAAATAAATCGCCTGAAACAGATGCTAAAGCTACCAAAAAGCTGATGTTGAAATAAAACAGGGTTCCTGTCTATTTTTGTACGGATATGGGGAAAGAATTTTTAGGCCGCGCTTTACAGAACATGCTGACAGAGTTTAATATCAGTTACTACACTAGCAATTCTATACATAAGGCCTCTTTAGCTGAAAGAGTTCAACGTACCATAAAGGAACGCATGCATCGCTATTTTACTATAAAAAAACATACAGATATATAAACGTTCTGGGATCACTGGCCTCGTCATACAACCGTTCCCACCACCGTACGATTAGCACAACACCTAACGAAGTTTCAGAAAGAGGTACGGGCCCATAGCCTAATGTGAGAAGAGATGGAACATCGCCACCAAAATCTACACATTTCAAAATCAACGATTATTTAAGGCTATCGCGTTCGGGAAATAAATAAGGAGGGATTCGTGAGATTTTTAAAGTTAGTGCTATGAGACCTGAAGGCGAGATAATGATGTATTACGTTGAAGATTTGAATGGGGAGGAAATCGCTGGAGGGTTTTACAGCGAGGAGTTGCAGAAAGTGGCTTTTAATTTAGGAAAAAATGTGTTTATAATTGAAAAAAATTTAGGCAACAGAGGTTCAGGAAAGAGAAAAATGTACCTGGTGAAATGGCTAGGGTACCCAGAAAGCT
Source organism: Bathynomus jamesi (assembly GCA_023014485.1). Taxonomy (NCBI): domain Eukaryota; kingdom Metazoa; phylum Arthropoda; class Malacostraca; order Isopoda; family Cirolanidae; genus Bathynomus; species Bathynomus jamesi. Next base: position 213,505 of record JAJOZX010000888.1, on the reverse strand, counting down.
TCAACACCTATATAAAAGCTGCTGCAATAATGAAGCTTAAATTGTATGTGACATGGCGTCTAACCACTTCTATGTCACACTCCCGTCCTCTTCTCTCTCTGTACATCCTAACAACACCCTGGCCAACTTTCTAGCAAAACTCCATGGACCCATTGAATTGGAATGTGATTTGTACGAAGTTGGTGTTTGTGAATTCCAGTTAGCCACCAAATTTTTAACTCTTGAAAATGAACAGATTATATTTGTGATCCTTAGAGGAGTCGATGAATGTGAAAAATTAGGCATAACCTTAGATAACACTATGCGATCAGTCCTGTTCGGTGAGGTACAGTACTATAGTACAAATGTAACACTAGGACTAGGTCATTATGACACAGCCACGGACATTGTGACGGGTTTAAACAAGAGTCTTGAAAAGTCGTACCTGACAACCGATTTACTTTTTGAAGTCGTAAACACAGACACGTCTGCACGCACGTTGAAGTTAAAATCAACGCTTAGTAGAGGGTCGATATGGTGCAGCCCTCCAAAGAGACATCTTTCACGAGGCACAACATGACTTGTACAGCTTAATGTATCAGTTGAAATTGGAGAAATTGGGTGAGAGCTATCCGTCCCCAGACATGTGCTATATTTACAGCAATATCGTGGAGCATCAATTTGTTTGGGACACCCAGGCTCGCCTGCTGCGCATTGCACCCATTCTCAACCACAGAGGGAAAAGTTTCAGCATTACATACGAGAAGCCCGATTATGTGAATGTTTCGACTAATCTATTAACCAATATCTCAATATATATAAGAACGATTGAGGGAAAAAATTTCCCATTCGGTGATGGGAGCTTAACAGTGAAGCTACACTTTCGTCGTATTCAGTTATAATGACCCGAAGGCCTTTCACAGTCTATCGAGGGGTGAGATATCAGCGTGGGAGGGGATCCATTTTTTCAACCATACTACGCACGGCTGTCCCATTGTTGAAGAGGGGGCTAGATACCTCGGGAGGAAGGCGTTACAATCAGGTTTTAACGCGGTAGAAGACATAATGGGTGGAACTAAACCTAAAGAAGCTCTAAAAAAACATTTAAAACGTACACGGGACGAAATCATCAAAGATGCAAAGAGAAAAATGCGTGGTGGCGAAAGAAGAAGAAGAGGGCTGTCCGGAAGAAGGGGTTACCAACACGTGGCTAAACGTAAAAGGACATCAAAAAAGTGTTCTAAGCGAATGAACCTATGGCTGATCATTTTTTTAACTGATATAAGCTGAGGACACTGCTCTCACGAATCATAGGCTGATTACTACTTGTCGAGAGAGGTGGCACTATTTCTGACTCGTCATGGCGCTTCATCCATCCGTGTAGCTCACAATGTTGTAAATCGGAGCTGTCCCTCTTTGATATGCCCCTACACAGGTTTCTATTGAGCATAGTGACTTTATTACAATTAACCCATTAAACACAATTAGTTCACCGAGTGCCCCTATAGAATTCGTGATACCCAGCTCAGGCCCATACTTTTTTGATCCAAGCTGCATGCACATGTACGCTAAACTGCGTATAGCCCATTCAGATGGAACGGACTGCGATGATAGTTACTCTGCATACCCTGAAACCAACTTTCTACACTCCATATTCAGCCAGTGTGAGGTGTATTTAAATCAGGTCAACATCTCGGCAGGAACGGGTTATTATCACCTACGAGCCTATCTGGAAAATGTCCTCAACTTTTCAAAAGAAGCGAAGGATACCTTTTTAACTGCCGAGGGCTATTATCAGACTAAAGACGAAAGTAGTATAAAGGATAAATTTAAAAATTCTAAAAAGAAGATATACGAGTGTTTTGGACGTCTGCATACAGACTTCACGTTCCAGGAGAAACTGCTTATGAATGGGGTGGATATGAAGTTAAGGCTCACCCCCACGAATCCTGAGATCTGCATAAATCTGGGGCCTGATCAAGAAGAGGGTGCAAACCCGTTGTGATTCACATCATGGAAACATATCTGCGCGTACGGCGAGTGAAATTAAGTTCGTCGAAATATGTAGAAATTGAAAAATTTAATACATGCAACAGTAAAATACCCAATTTGCAGAGTACAGATCAGGCTATACGCGGTGCCCGCAGGGTTGGCCTCGAAGTAGCTAGAAAACGTGGCCCTGGGGGTTCTACCTAAAAGGTTATTAATTGGAATGCAGGATCACGCCTCGACGAATGGCAAATATAAAAAGAACGCCTTTAAATTCGAGAATTTCGGCCTTAAAAATATAACGCTATACGTCAATGGTGTTGCGTTCGGCGGGGCTATGGATACGGACTACTGATCAGACGCGGTGTTCACGCTTTGCGCGAGAGCTTATAGTAATCTGACCCATGTTGCTGGTGGCTGTGATGAGATTGGGATTGGGGTAACGCAGAAAGAATTTGTCGATCAATTTAACCTTTACCCGTTTGATATCACCCCTGACTTATCTGCTAGTGTAAATACACACTTAAGTCCACAACAAAGTGGGAACATCTCAGTCAGATTGGCATTCGCCAACCCGACAGACGCGCCTATTAGTATACTAGTATACCTCGAATCACAAGCTCTTATAGAAATTGACCGCTTCCGGAACGTGATCACCGACTTTTAAAATGGACGCGAATCCACTCCAGAGAGTAATCAAAGTGACCTAGTCACACGCTCCAAATTTATCGGTGTGTTTGCGAAGAATGAAACATTGAAATTACCAACTACGAGATATTGGTGTTGTCTTATTGTCAATACGGACATTGTGGGGGGGTTGAGGGGATTCATCATTTTGCAATCTATTTTAAAAATAGGGAGAGAATGTACTATTTTGATTCACTCGGTACTCAGCCCTGCCTGACCCTGTTATTGTACAATTTCTGGAACAGCCGCATGTCCCTGAAATTTTCTGGAATCCTTACCGTTTCTAAGGGTATTTTAGTAATACTTGCGGCATGTACTGTCTTTCATTTCTTCTGCACCTGTAACGTGGGAGGAGATTTATAAATTTTTTAAAATTATTCGATTTGTGCGACACTGATATGAATGATGAATTGGTATGCAGACAGATAAAAAAAACATTCCCATTTGTGCGCACTCGCTGTATTGTGTAAAGTTTTACGTATGTAAATATAATTGTAACTATATTGTGTAAAATGTCTCCATTAATGTTAGTCTTATTTAATGGACGCTAGTTCTGTAGTTCTGTAAACCGAATTTTACTAAAACATGCTTTCTACCATTTAATAAATTGAATGAAAATACAATGTTTTGTTCTTAACCACAAAAAAAGAACTTACATTAGTTCCTCGATGATCTGGCATTCGTTGGACTTGATGTGAGCCAATACCTCGACCTATGTATTCAGGTCATTGGGTTGGCTGCGCACTAAAACCTCCAAATCGCCGTCGATTATTTGCCTTTCTTCAAAGCTGTCGTGAAAAGTAGCTATAACACAATCAAGTTCCGCATCGGTCCTCTAAGGAGAAATTAACATTAGTTCATACTGAATCTTTTTTAATTAAAGTCCATTTTTTCCTAAATCGATTTGTATTCAGAAATCCTAGCTCAGTAATAATGTAAACTATTCTATAATTGAGGATAAAATGTGAAGAGTAGAAATGTATTACTACAGCCACACCATATATATATATATATATATATATATATATATATATATATATATATATATATATATATATATATTCAACAGAAAAGAACACGCAGTATAATTAACGTAAAGAACGACGCTTGTATAGAAGAATATTCCACGCAAATAACCACGAAGGCGACACAGAATGGACAATAATTAAGAATCTATTGTTTTACACCAAAATACAGGGTGTCCCAGAATTAACTATCTATTTCAATGAAATCGGACAAATTTTTTAAAAACACACTTTTATTTATGTTTATCATGTTTAATATGTGTTAAAAATGTATAAATTTCTAAATTTTTTTCATAATTTTATTTTCATAATTTTTTCATTATCTGGTCCAATGAAAGACCGTTTGAAGTCGTAGAATGGCAAAGAGACTCTCCAAAAGTTAACGTCTTGCTTGGAATGACCAAATCCAAAATTTATGGCCCATTCTTCTTTGCGGAAGCAACTGTAACAGGTACCGTCTACCTTGATATGCTTCAGCAGTTTCTCGAACCACAGCTTCTTGATGATGGCATTCTTGATAATGTTGTGTTTCAACAAGATGGAGCACCATGTCATTATGCTCTAATTGTTCGAGAATACCTCAACAGACGCCTTCCGAATCGGTGGATTTGACGTGGAGGACCTCGACCTTGGCCTCCGCGTTCTCCGGATTTGACACCCCTGGATTTCTTTGCATGGGGTTTAATAAAAACAAAGGTTTATCGCCAAAAGATCAATGCTTCTTGTTGAAACACAACATTATCAAGAATGCCATCATCAAGAAGCTGTGGTTCGAGAAACTGCTGAAGCATATCAAGGTAGACGGTACCTGTTACAGTTGCTTCCGCAAAGAAGAATGGGCCATAAATTTTGGATTTGGTCATTCCAAGCCACATGTTAACTTTTGGAGAGTCTCTTTGTCATTCTATTACTTCAGACGGTCTTTTATAGGACCAGAATAATGAAAAAATTATGAAAATAAAATTATGAAAAAAATTTAGAAATTTATACATTTTTAACACATATTAAACATGATAAACATAAATAAAAGTGTGTTTTTAAAAAATTTGTCCGATTTCATTGAAATAGATAGTTAATTCTGGGACACCCTGTACACACAGGAGAACATATATATATATGAAGAGAGAGCTGCAAGGCGTTACAAGTACACTAATTTACAGCTCAAAAGGAAGATTAGCTGGATGTACTACGCATCATCAGCCAGCACCGGGTAAGGAGCCCGGGGCACCCGGGTCAAATAATAATCACAAAGCAGATATCCTAACTTGGCTCAAAAGTAAGATTAGCTGGATGTGCTATGCATCATCTGCCAGCACCGGGTAACGAGCCCGCGACCGGTTGTTAGCACACACTTCCACATATATATATATATATATATATATATATGTGTGTATATATATAGGAAGAGACACTTACAATAAGATAAAATGTCGATCACGGTACCACGATCAAATAATAAACACAAAGCAACTATCCTAACTGGGATCAAAAGGAAGTCTATCTGGGTGTGCTACGCATCGTCTGCCTGCACCGGGTCTCGACCCCTTGGCAGATATCCTTTTACTTCGTTTTATTACGATTTTTTATAAATTATAACATTTGCACTGAATGAAACGATATATATACATAGCCCGGCCTTCCGCTTAAATCACAAACGAGTTTTTCAAAACGCATTTATTATGGATTTTTATAAATTAACTAACACTGGCAGTAAATGAAACGATGTATATAGCCCGAATCACAAATTTAATTAATTACTTACATTTCAATGTCGTCTTCGACGGCTGATTCTTGCACTCCGTCACAAATTTTTGCAATGCTTTGTGTGGAGAGATCATTCCGGTCAGTCGCTCTGAAAAAGTGGAGTGTAGCCCCTGAATAGAGGTCCCCGTCTTCAAACAACTGCGGGGAGCAGTAAAGCTGTTGTGATTGACTCATGGCGATATATCTCTGTGGTTAATATTTGATAAATACAACTCTTGTGGATTCCAGAAGAAAATGCCCCCTTTTATTACGCGATCCTAATTGAAAACACGCATAATGTGTAAGCGCGACTATCCACCAACCAGAGGTCCTGGGGCCGTTCTCAGGCTCCGCCCACTGGGCTGTAATTGGCTGAACCGTGAATTCTTGGGCGTGTCAAATATAACTTACCCATTCCATAGAGTTCTTCCAGAAATGAAACAGATTCGTAGAGAGAGAGAGAAGTTTTGTCTGGAAAATAAAACTTGTTTTTCTGAGGCGCCGCTGAAATGGGCGGGCGAAGGGAAATTTAGCCGTATAATAAACATTCATTTATTACCTCTGCTAATATATATATATATATATATATATATATATATATATATATATATATATGAAGGATTTTACAATCATCTAAAATTGGGGGGAATAATTTAAAAAATAATTAAGAGAAATGGAAGGAGTAGCGTCGCATTAGCCCTCAAAGTTCATGGTGTAGGGAGATTGGGGTATAGTAAATGTCCATTTTTATTAACTTACCCGTGACAATATATATTATATATATATATATATATATATATATATATATACACCTTACCTTACCTTACAAAGGTTTCGCGTGATGATCTCTCATTTCGCGAAGGTCATGCTTGTCACCCCTCCTCTCGAGTTCGCCTGGTGAAGTTGTGAGTTGGATTCTTGCGCTCTCCTCCTCACATAGCCATGTACGCCCGGCTCAACGGAAACTGTTCTAAGCCAGGTGTCTAGTCTTCTTTTGAAGATTTCCACTGCAACTCCCTTCGTGTTTCTTAGGTCTTTGGGCAGCTGACTAAACAGTTTTGGTCCTCTCACTACAAAACTATTTTCTTTCAGGGTTAAGGATGTTCCCTGTCTCGCCTTCAATTTGGGAATACGACACAGTCTACCGTTTCTACTTTCCACCGTTGTTTGGGGAGTTATAGGGTTCAGAGTAAGATTAAGGACTAGTTTCTCCATTATTTTCCAAGTGTAAATAATGGTGTATCTCTCTCTTCTCCTTTCCAGTTAATATAGGTCTAGTTCGTGTAACCTTTCCCAGTAATTTAGTTCTTTGCACCCATTGATCTTGGCTGTGAAGCTTCTCTGGATCCCTTCCAGCTGTCTAATGTCTTCTTTTTTATATGGGGATGTTAGGACCGAGCAGTATTCCAATTTGGGTATTATCAGGGTTTTCAGTAGAGGAATCATTACATTCCTATCCCTTCGTTTAAAGGTTCTCAATACCTGTCCCGTTATTCTCTTTGCTCTGTTTACTGCTATTTTATTTTGTCCTTCAAATTTCGCATCATCTGTCATTACAACCCCTAAATCTTTTGCTTTCGAATTTCTCTGGATTTCCTGTCCATTTGGGGTATAATATTCCATGGATTTTAGGTCTTCTCTTTTTTCATTAAATAAATAATATATATATATATATTATATATATATATATATATATATATAAATAAATAAAGGATTTTACAATCACCTAAAATAATTTTAAAAATTAACTGGCAGAGATGGGGAGATCGGCTGTACAATAAACACCCAATTTTATTATGTGCTAATATATATATATATATATATATAAAGGATTTTACAACCACTTAAAATAATTAAAAAAAATTAATTGGCAGAGATGGAAGATCGATGGCGTGTTTGGCTGTATGGTAAATATCCATTTATTAATTTATCACCTCTGATAATATATATATATATATATATATATATATATATATATAATATATATGAAGGATTTTACAATCACCTAAAATATTTTTTTAAAAAATTAACTGGCAGAGATGGGGAGATCGGCTGTACGATAAACACCCAATTTTATTACCAGTGCTAATATATATGAAGGATTTTACAATCACCTAAAATAATTTAAAAAAGTTAATTGGCAGAGATGGAAGATGGATGGCGCGTTTGGCTGTATGGTAAATATCCATTTGTTACCTGTGATAATATATATATATATATATATATATATATATATATATATATATATATATAAAGTGTGGTATATTATATTGCTTGTATTTTCAGCAAATTGTTTTTCATTCAAAGTCCCGCCTAGCGGCGGATGCAGCTGGCGCGCGGTAAACGATCATCCTTCCGCACAATTGGTTGGTAGATTAAATGGGTACCCTGGGTGACCTAGTGGTTAAGACGCTGGGCTGCTTGTGGTCCGGATTCCCCGTTAAACTGTAGGTCTAAGGTGGAGTGAAAAGCTTACCCTTCGTTAGAATGAAAAATTCGGGTATTTTTTTCTTTCTTGGAATAAAAAGCAATGCTGATTTTGAAGTCATTTTATATAAGAGATGAATGACAAAAGTAAATAGACGCCTCTCTCTCTCTCTCTCTCTCTCTCTCGGTATCGTGGGGGAGTAGGTAGCTGGATTGAAATCTGGCTGAAGAATAGGCGGCAGAGGGTTGTAATTAAAGGGGCTAGTTCGGGTTGGGCCTTGGTTACTAGCGGAGTCCCTCAGGGTTCCGTTTTGGGGCCACTGTTCGCCAAATTCGCTGATGACACGAAGCTTGGGGCAAATGTTGTGACGCCAGAGGCGATCGAGCAACTGCGTGCGGACCTAGGTAGGATAGGAGAGTGGCCCGAAAAATGGCAAATGCCGTTTAACTTGGGTAAATGCAAGGTAATGCACATTGGCTAAGACAATCCCAAGTCGGACTACTCCATGTTGGGGAGTAATATCGAGGCCGCTGATTTGGAAAAGCACTTCGGTGTGCTAATTAGCAGCGACCTTAAGTTTACCAAACAGTGCGTAAAGGTGAAGAAAGCCCAGAAGTTGTTGGGTTATATCAGTAGGCAATTTCGATATCGGAACAAGGACATTGTGCTCTCTCTGTACAATTCTCTGGTTCGGCCGCACCTGGAGTATGCAGTGCAGTTCTGGTCGCCCACCCTCAGGAAAGATATTGAGAGGCTGCAGCGAGTGTAGGCGAGGGCCACAAAATTAATCCCTTCCGTTAGGCATATGGGCTACAATCGACGCTTACGCGCCCTGAATTTGTTTTCGCTGGAAACTCGGAGGCTGCGCGGTCAACTGATCGAGGTTTTCAAGTTCTTACGTGGGTTCAACAATGTCGATTTTAGAAGCATGTTTAGTTTAAATGATAACCCAACTCGCAACAATGGTTGGAAGTTGGATTTGAAACGGTTTAGGACTAGTGTGTGTGGGAATTACTTTACGTATAAGATCTCTGACACGTGGAACAGGCTACCTTCAGAAGTTGTGAGCAGTTCTTCCGTGGATCTGTTCAAGAAAAGGTTAGACCGAATCTTGCACACTATTTGAGGGTGACAGAATTTTTCCCTGGCACCCGTTGCCATTGGTACCTCCTCGGTATGGGCCGCAAGGCCTTTTGAGGTACTACTTTTCCTTGTAACTCCTTGTAACTCTCTCTCTCTGGATACTCATCTATAAATAAATAATTAGTATATATAGCTGTGTGTGTAATAATAGTAGATCTATGTGCGTTTGTGTGCGTTTCTTGGGTGTTCAGGCGATGTATACACTGTGCCAACTGGCTGATAATGCCTAGAGGCACTGGCTTCTACGCCAACTGGCGGATTTCGAGTTCTTAGTCAAGTGTTGCTACCATGATCACTCATTGAGCTTATGCCTCTCGCGGAAGCTGGAAGGTCGCTTCCTCTCTCTCCTCCTCTCTCTCTTAGGTTAGGTATACCCCTTTGGGGGGTGAGGCCGTCCCACCTTCTCCTCCAAAGAGGTCAGGTGGACTCCCCCAGTTTGCTGGGGAGTTCCCCTCCCCCTTTCTTTTTTTGGCACCCTGGGTTTGGTACTGGGGGAGGGTGATTGGCACTCGCACTCATTGCAATATTGCATTGCAATCTAACCTTTTGCGCCCATACTACTAGCTTGCAACATATTACGTGACTTACATTTATATATTACTTACAAATCTATAATCAAACTCAATGTGGTAGTTAATGAATGCTCACAAATTGGCATACTGTACATATTTCATGGTAAAAAAACAAGAAATCGAATTAAGAACTTAAGAATAAGTGAAAAATAATTAATAAAAACAAACACAAAAACGAGACATTCAAATCTGTACAGAATCCGAACTTGAGAGGCTTACTATATTCAGTCAAGTTCATGATGATAAAAACTGTAGATGTAAAGAATTTTCTCCTAATAAATTAAGAATATGAACAAAAGAACAGTTGCTAAAAACCATACATTATCCCAACTATAACATTTTTTTTCTCGACTTTAGATCTGCAAATGTTTTCATAGCACTTTCCATATCTATCTTTTTTACAAGGTTATTTTCTATTGACAAAATTGACAAAGAATTTAATCTTTCTTGTGTCATGGACGACCATAAATATGTCTTTATAAGTTTTAGTTTACTAAAACTTCTCTCTCCCGTGCCCACAGTTATAGGTATCGTAAGCATTATTCTTAATGCAACCCACAGATTTGGCATGACATCCTGTAACTTATTACTGTTGATGAATCTAACTGCTTCTATCGGAAGTTTTACATCTCCAGGAAATATTTCTTTTACAATATCTAGTTCAGTCAGATCACATCCTTTAATATCACTATTTTCTTGATACCTTACTTATCCTCCAAACCTTGACATGCTAATCTCATTTTATTTTTATCTGGCAAATCGTTTGTTATTCAAAAATCCCCATATGTTATTGAAACTTTGTAACTGTTCTAATCTGTCCGATAAAGAAGTAATAGCTGTGTCGAGTATTACAATGAACGCATGATTTTCGAATCTTCTTTCTGGGTAATCTGTATTTGGAACTTCGTCAATGCACTCATATTCAAACTGTCTCCTTTTCGCCTTACTTTTGTACTTTTAAAAGTGGGCTCTACATCTAGCTCTGTAGCTAATTCTTTTGCTGATGCTAGTGCCCTTTCAGATCCATTTGCACGATAATCAATTAAGTAATTAGTGACACTATTCATTAATGAAGCTGCGGTAGACAGTTCCACAGAGGCACTGTGCATAGACAGACAGGGGAATGTTGATGGGTATTTTACCGCGGATGAATGCCAGTGACCACGCGCTCAGTAAGGTCATTGGCATCAACGAGAAGGTGCAAGACTTGTGCGACCCGCTGGGCGTGAGGTTTATTGACCCGTTCGACGCATTTTCGGGTAGGTGGGACCTTTACCAGAGGGATGGTGTCCACCTCAATGACAAGGGTAAAGGTGTGCTAGGCGCGCTGCTCGACCAGCACCTATACAGAATGGTGAGGTCGAGCCCGGGGAGAGGTGACGGGCCCCCACCGGGGAGAGATGATGTTCATCCGGTGGCGGACGTACCTTCAACTGAAGGGTGCGTCCAGGTACAGGTGGGTGACCCTCCTTCCACGTTGGATGGGGCTCAGGCTCCTGCGGAAGTTGCCGCCTCGTTGGTGAGGGGTTCTTCAACTCCCGACAACCCTGGCTGTTCGGGAAACGGGTCGTGCTAGGGGGCGGTCAGAATAGGGAAGGCTCCCTCCGTGCAATGCTCTTTAATGCTAGGTCGATTAGGAACAAGTTTTGCGAGCTACGGGCGCTCTTAGCATCAGAATACCAGGATATCGTTGCTATCACCGAGTCCTGGATTCATACTGATCGTAGGGACTACGTTGGGGAGTTCGAAATTCCCGGGTATAGAATGTTTCGTAAAGACCGCACCCGTGGGGAGGGGGGTGGGGTACTAATATACGTGAGGGACACGTTGAGTCCGGTTGACTGCCAGTTCCGGTCGGAACGGGAGCTGCTTGGCGTCGATCTGAACGTGGGAGGGACGAACTATAGGTTAATCTTGGTGTACAGACCTCCGCATCTCCTCCTCGAGGAGGATATAGCCCTGTACACCGAACTCTGTAGCCTGCTAGGGGATAGGGTGTGTGTAGTTTTAGGAGACTTCAACTGTCGCCGCATAAAGTGGGAAGACTGGACTGCTGATGCTGAAGGGAGGAGGCTAGTTGACTTTGCTGATGAGAACTTCCTCACTCAGTGGGTCAATGAGCCTACACGAAGCGAAAGCGTTCTAGACTTAGTATTCATGACCGAAGACAACCTCGTCACTGGCCTCACCGTTGACGAATCATTGGGCGGGAGTGATCAGGGTCTGATTAGATTCCGTGTGTACGTCCCTCGAGTGAAGCGTAGTAAATCGAGAGGCAGTAAGCTCGATCTCCGGTGGGCGGACTTTGTTAGCCTCCGGGATAGCGTAGGTGAGATAGGGTTAGAGGTCGGCGGCGATGTTGAGGGAGTATGGACTGCATTCCGGGACGAGTTTATGGTGCTGCAGTCTGCTGCCATACCCTCAAAACCTTCCACCCCTGCTTCAACGCCGCAGCCTAAGTGGTTCAATCGTGACATCGATTCGGCTATCCGAAATAGGAAAGTAACGTATAGGAAGGCGAAGGCCAATCGTTCCCATGGGAACACAGAAGCGTATGTCCTCTTGTGTAGGGAAGTGAAGGCGAAGGTTAGGCTAGCGAAACGTAACGAAAAACTACGGGGTGGCAAGCCTCTGCGAGGGGAACCCTAAGGAGTTCTTCAGTTATGTTAATAGTAGAAAGCCCATTAGAAGGACCGAAGCGGCGTTCTGCGGACCTCCGACGCGGACATCGCCAATGTGCTTAATGAGTACTTTGCGGAAGTGTTCACCAGGGAGGACACCCGCATCATCCCCGAGCCAGGCGTCAGGCACGAAGGTGCTGGCCTGGATAGTGTTCGATGTACCGCGACAGTCGTTGCCGATAGAATAGACAAACCGAGCGCGTTTAAGGCTACTGGGCCAGACCAGTTTATCCCCAGTGTTTTTCGGGAGGTGCGCGACCAGGTGGCTCCCCACCTGGCTACAGTCTTCAACAAATCGTTGAAGACGGGCCAGGTGCCTGGTGACTGGAGGGAAGCCAACGTGACCACTATCTTTAAGAAAAGGGATCACGAAAGTCCAGGACTTTATCGTCCAATTAGTCTCACTTCAGTTGTAGGTAAATTATTAGAGGGGATAATAGCGGATAGGATCGTTGGCCATTTAGATTCCTACAAGCTGCTTGGGGTCTCCCAACATGGGTTTAGACGGCATAGGTCGTGTCTCACCAATTTGCTCGAGTTTTTCCACGTCATGTTGAGTGAGTATGATAAGAGTAGGGCGATTGATATACTTTATCTCGACTTTCAGAAAGCCTTTGATAAGGTACCTCACCGCCGGCTAATGGCGAAAGTGCGTGCGCTGGGTATCGGTGGGGAAGTAGGTAGGTGGATTGAAAACTGGCTGAAGTATAGGCGGCAGAGGGTTGTAATTAAAGGGGCTAGTTCGGGTTGGGCCTCGGTCACTAGCGGGGTTCCTCAGGGTTCCGTTTTGGGGCCGTTGTTGTTTATCATTTGCATAAATGATATAGACGGTGGCATCGTCAGTCGGATCGCCAAATTCGCTGATGACATCAAGCATGGGGCCAATGTTGAGACGCCGTAGGCGATCGAGCAACTGCGTGCGGACCTAGGTAAGATAGGAGAGTGGTTCGAAAAATGGCAAATGCCGTTTAACTTGGGTAAATGCAAGGTGATGCACATTGGCTACGCCAATCCCAAGTCGGACTACTCCATGTTGGGGAGTAATATCGAGGCGACTGATTTGGAAAAGGACTTGGGTGTGCTAATTAGCAGCGACCTTAAGTTTACGAAACAGTGCGTAGAGGTGGAAAAGAAAGCCCAGAAGCTGTTGGGTTATATCAGGAGGCAATTTCAGTTTCGGAATAAGGAGATTGTGCTCTCTCTGTGCAATTCCCTGGTTCGGCCGCACTTGGAGTATACTGTGCAGTTCTGGTCGCCCACCCTCAGGAAAGATATTGAGAGGCTGGAGCGAGTGCAGGCGAGCGCCACAAAGTTAATCCCTTCCGTTAGGCATATGGGCTACAATCGACGCTTACGCGCCCTGAACTTGTTTTCGTTGGAAACTCGGAGACTTCGCGGTCAACTGATCGAGGTTTTCAAGCTCTTACGCGGGTTCAACGATGTCGATTTTAGAAGCATGTTTAGTTTAAATGATAACCCAACTAGCAACAATAGTTGAAAGTTGGATTTGAAACGGTTTAGGACTAGTGTGTTTGGGAATTACCTTACGTATAAGATCTGTGACACGTGGAGCAGGTTACCTTCAGAAGTTGTGAACAGTTCCTCTGTGGATCACTTCAAGAAAAGGTTAGACCAAATCTTGCACACTATTTGAGTGTGCAGAAAATTTTCCCTGGCACCCGTTGCTATTGGTACCTCCTCGATATGGGCCGCAAGGGCTTTTGAGGTACTTCTTTTCCTTGTAACTCCTTGTAACTCACTCTCTCTCCAGCATCCGTACCTAAGTGGGTAATACCGTTTCTCTATAAGCGAATTGAAGGCACTGAGGTCGGGGGTTTTAATCCCGATGAGACTGGAAATGATAATGCATGTTAGAGCAATTGGCCACATCAGTTGGCATGAGCCCTGTTCTACTCCCTGTCCCTCCTGATTATATATATATGAGGAGATTGTAAACACCAATCGACCGTGGAAGTACTTCAGGAGGACGTTAGACAGAAGATTGGGAGTGCTGGAACTCCCGTTTCTCCTGTCACTGTCCTTCCTAGCTGATCCTTTTACGTGTCTCATCTACCCTGTGAGCAATGTTCCCTCTAATTTGTTTTAGTCCGTGTGCGCAAGAAATTTTCGTTGTGCATACATTTAGATTCATGGTGAAAAATTATGCAAACTTTTCAGAGCGCTATTACCTTCAAAATGAAATATATATAATAGCTTCATCATTACGGTACTGTTAAATGGATGTTGAAAAACTGTTTACAATATTATATATTCTTAAAAAAGAAAACATTTTATCCATTCTAAGAATATGAATAAAATAAAAAATAGTAAAATAAAATTCAACAAAATAAAGAAATAAAATAAAAATAACATTAATTGAAAATGACTATTTTAGTTATCATTTCTCAAAACAATTTTTAGCATTTAGCAATTTAAAATAGACTATCAAGATTAATACATGATTTAATCCATTCACAAAATAGGAATAAAATAAAAAATAATTTTATTTTTATGAATTATGAGATAATTATTATTCGTTTTTATGCAAAAATAAGAAAGAGAAGGTTTATATTCAATGCGTTAATGTATGAAAAAAAAAATGCAAACACACAAAGTAAAAAAAATCCGTATTGCATAATTACGCGGACGTCGGCGAAGTCGGGCGGAAGCGGTTAATACTTAAAAGAGCGACTATAGAGTATGTTGATGCAAATGGTCAGACCTTGTGTGACGGTATATTTTTTAAATTACTTCATTTACTGTCGTGACTCATGATACGCTTGAGCCTGTGCGCATTTTAGTTTGCTGTGTGCGCGCGCACACGCGCACACCTTAAAGGGAACATTGCCTGTGAGCAGTCCAGTATGCTCTCAAACACACTTCTCTCCCTATTCTTCACTGCACATGCATGCATCTTCCACAGTACATAATCTTTTCAAAATTAAAAAAAAATGGCAACAACTTGAAGAGCCTCGGAGTCCCCTGGGTAGGGACCATAAATTTCCTCATTTCTGCATCCCCGCTGCCGAAACTGGAAACGCAGACCCGGGCATCTGGATCTGCTACAGCTCATTCTATATGTTCTGGGTCCCTGCCTGATTCACTTTTCATAAACTCCTGCAACATTCGTGGCCTTTCCTCAACTTTTCACTTTGTTGAATACCACCTCTCCTCCTCTAAACCTCATCTACTTTTCCTCACTAAAACTCAGGTGTCTGAGACGACTGATAGAAACTCTTTTTCTGTACCCTCTTACTTTCTCTATACTCACTTTCACTCCATAGGTAGGTGTTGAGTATATGTACGCAATAACCTTCCTTATTCTCATATTTCCAAACTCTAATCCTCCGAATTCTATACCCTCTGGTTAAGGCTTACATGTCAATCTCAAACTAAATACATGTGCATTGTCTGCCTTTCTCCTAATTCTACTGACTATCCAAAATTCTTTGACGACATCGCTTCCAAAGTGGAATTCATTTTACCCACTCTCCTTTTGCTGAAATCTCCATTTTAGGTGATTTCAATGTCCACCACCACTTTTGGCTTTCCTCCCATTTCACGAACATTCTACAGCATCCTACTCGTATCCCCGATCGCCTTGGGAATAGGCCCAACATTCTGGATTTTTTTCTCAAACTTTCGCCTCCAACTCAACCCTGGAAGATTCCGATGCTTTCCTACATCTCCTCCCTCCGACTTAACTATGTCTGAAATTAGAATCTCTTCCAAGAATGTTCATTCTGTCTTATCTGGGCTCCACCCCAGGAAAACATACCGTCCTGATGGTGTTCCTCCTGTTGCTCTTAAGAACTGTGCTTCTGTGCTGACATCCTGCCCAAGCAAACTCTTTCGTCTTTGCTTTCCATCTGGTATTTTTCCTTCCTACTTGAAGTTCGCTTTCATTCGGCCTGTCCCAAAGAAGGGTGACTAACTATCGTCTAATTGCTTTGATTTCTTGCCTTTCTAAAGTTTTTAATCTATCCTCAATAGGAAGATTCTTAAACACCTCTCTTCTCACAATCTTCTTGCATATCTCTCTGACTCTTGGTCATCCTCCTTTGGTATTTCGGTGGAACCTTTTGTATTGTGCTAGACATATGAAAGGCTTTTGATAGAGACTGGCACAAATCTTTAATCTCCAAAATGCCCTCTTTCGATTTCTGTCCTTCTATCTGTGTCTTCATCTCTGATTTCCTTTCTGGTCGAGCTATAACTGCGGTTGTAGATGGCCCTTGTTCTTCTCAAAAAACTATTAACAGTGGTGTTCCTCAGTGTTCTGTTCTGTCACCCCCTCTTTTCCTTTTATTTATTAATGATGTTTTGAGTAGTACTTCCTGTCCCATCCACACCTATGCCGATAATTCCACACTTAACTTCTCCGCCCACTTCGCAAAGCGTTCCTCTCAACAGTCACTCCATGATTCGCGTAGGACAGCTATGGTACACCTGACTCCTGAGCTTTCTATTTCTGACTGGGAAAGAGAAAATCTTGTGGCTTTCAATGCCTCAGGAATTCAGTTCCTCCTTCTGTCTACTCGCCACAACCTTCCACACGACTATCCCCTTACCTTCAACAATACATACACAATTTATTCCTTCCTCTTCTCATAACATTCTTGGGGTTTCTTTTTTTCGTGATCTTTCCTGGAAAGATGACATATACTCTTTCCAAAACAGTTTGTAAGAGGTTAGGTATGTTGCACCGGCTCCGCAGTTTCTTCACCCCCACTCAGTTGCTGTCTTTGTAGAGGGGTGTTGTCCGCCCCTGTATGGAGTATGCTTTTCATGTGTGAGGCGTTGTAGTGCCTTGCACCACAGGATTATCTTTTATTAATGAAAATTAGCACAAATTGGCACGAATGAAATATTTTAAATATAAATAAATAAATAAATACAAATTAAATGTCCAGTTAAACATGTCCAGTGATTAATTTTAATTCTTAAGCATCCAATGAATAGAAATTTAAATAAAAATTAAGTGTTCTTCTTCAAGTGAATTAATTCTGAAATATCTAGTGATAATTATCTACGGTAGTGATTAAAAACTTAAATAAAAAGTAATTAGGTATATTAAGTGCCTTTCTAAATAAAAATTAAAGTGCCTAATCTAGTGAATAAAAATTTACATGAAAATAATCTAATTCCAAAGCAAAAATCTATGTAAAAATTACAGTGCAATTATTAAAGAAATGCAAAGCAAATATAAAAATATATTTTGTGCTGTTTTAAACAATTTAATTTTTAATACATAATATGAATAGATTTAAGTTTATTTTAAGGATTCTTTTTGTTTGTTAGTAAAATCGTTTGAGCGAAGAGCGTATTGGCAACAATAGGTGACGCCAAGTTTTTTCCGCGATTATATACAAAAAAAATTCACTCAAGCAAGCAAACTTTCTCCACGACGAGGGTGTCATTGTGGCTATTAGTATTAGTTACAGATTATAATATATTAGTTACAGATTATGTTATATATTAGCTAACCGGTACCATTATTTAGCTTCTCATTTATATATATATTCACAAGCTGAATTTGCTCAACCCTATTTGTTACGGGTAAAAATCCTTTTTGCATTTATCAATAATTGTTGCACATAGCCTATTCAATTGTTTTGTCAATAAAATACAAAATTCATATTGACAATTTTATAATCCTTTTTTCGTTGTTTGGATTTTATTAAAAATTATTTTTGCGCCTCAGTGCCGGATGCCAATCCAGTATTTGGGCGCTGGTGACCTTGGCATTTAATTAAGTATCTACGTAAGGTAAATAATAATTTGACTCTTACGATCAATAAGAACACTGGGGAACAAATTTTAACTTTTTTTTTTGTTTCTTGGACGTGAATAGGTCGGTCTTATAAGATGTTTTCCACTGATTCCGAATATAGCCGTAGAATTTCTCTATCATCCAAGGTTACTGAGAAATTTGTATTTTAATATTTATTCAAAAAGTGTATAGAAGTTAGTAAAAATACTTCATAAAAATTATATTAGTGGCAGATTGGCATTTAAAATATTCTTCTTAAAACTTCTTTGTCACTGATTTTCTCTTGTAGTTTACATTAGGAGCTTCTCGCATCAATGTCCAGCAGTAATCAGCTAACATTGCCGGATCCCACCTCCCTTGGTAGCGTTTCTCCATAGTAGCTATATCTTGGTGGAACCTTTTTCCATGCTCATCGCTTACGTCGCCGAGGTTTTCAGTGAAGAAATCTAAATGGGAGTGCAAGAAATGGATTTTTAGTGACATATTACATCCCAATAACCTATATGCTTCAATCATGTCCTGCACTATTTTTTCATAGTTAGAGGCTTTGATGTTCCCTAGAAAATTTGTGACAACATTCTTCATGGCCTCTCATACCACTTTTTCTTTTCCTCTCAAGGCATCATCAAACTTTTGATCTTTCATGAGCTCTCTGAGTCGTGAAAACTTTTTCTTCAAATATTTGAATGCCTCATCTTCCTTGTTCATTGCTTTGACAAAATTTTTCATGATGCCAAGTTTGATGTGAAGTGGCGGTAAGTATATTTTCTTGGGGTCAACTAAGGGTTCATGAGACACATTCTTCAGTCCTGGGATACATTTTTGACGAAGTGGCCAATCCTCTACAAAATAATGCGAATCTCTGGCTCTGCTGTCCCATTCACAAAGGAAGCAGCAGAACTTCGTATAACCGAGCTGCATTCCCAGCAGAAGCGCGACGACTTTTAAATCCCCACATATATACCAACGAAACTGGTCATAATTAATCTGCTGAAGGATGAGTTTCATATTTTCGTAAGATTCCTTCAAGTGGACAGCGTGCCCTACAGGAATGGAAGGGTATTTATTTCCATTGTGAAGTAGTACAACCTTGAGGCTTAGCTTCGAAGAGTCAATAAATAAACGCCAATCTTCAGATTTGTGCTCATGACCGAGAGCTAACAGCAGTCCATTTACATTATTACAGTAGCATAAACCACCTGACGAGGAGAAATACTGCATCAGATCTTTTTGGCGAGTGCGGAACGCCGATATGCTTGTATCTTTTGCCAGCAAATTCCATTCACGTAACCTGGAGCCCAATAATTCCGCTTTCTTTTTCGGAAGGTCCAAATCTCTCACGAGATCATTCAGCATAACCCGCGTTATCATACGTGATTTATTTGATTCAGGTTGCTGAAAGTCTGTATCTTTAGTGTCATCAATTTCCATTGGTTCAACTTCAGACTCTTCATCCAGTGTCCATGATTTTGGGGGAGTTGGAATTGGGTTATCATCGTCATGTAGTACTGGTCTCATGGCAGATGCAAGATTTGGGTATTGAATTTTATGTTTATTTTTGGCAGAGAATCCTGAAACGTTAGTCATACAAAAATAGCAATCCGTTAGGTGATCCTTGGGCTCTCTCCAAATCATTGGTATGGCAAATGGCATAGATTTGCGGGTACCTTTAATGCAACCCTTAAGAGTGACGGCACAGGAAATGCATGAGATATGAGGTGCCCAGGATTTGTTTTGGTCGCCTACCTTACATCCAAAATAAAGTTCGTAAGCCTTCTTCACGAGTGGGGTCATTGTCTTCCTCTGTGCCATTATGGTCAGTTGTCCACATACGTAGCAAAATGTATCTCTGGGATTAATACAGTTTCGATTCATGCTGGCGGAAAATTATTGAAATCACGGAAAACTTTTTGGGAATAAAAACCAATTTTTTCTACTATGAAAAATTTTAAAATTTGAGCAAAACTTGAAAAAACTTTCTTTCTTTTTATTAAAAATCTGTTTGTTTAAATAGCTATATTTTTTTAATGCAAAAAATACTATTAAAAATAGTTAACCTGGAAAAAAAAGAAAGTAAAATTAAATTAGTACACTTAATTTTAACTAATATTTTGGGAAAACTCTGAGTAAATGGAAATATTATTTTCTCGAAAACTATGGGTGATAGAAACATTCTGAAACCATATTTGGAATCAGCATCAAACGTTCTATAAGAAACACCAAATAGTTTTCAAGAAACAAAAATGTTGTTCCCTAGTGTAATTTGACTCTTACAGTGTCTCAACCCACACATTTTGATTAATGTTGTCAAAGAAGGCTTGTAAGTTTAAATAATCTGGCATAGGAGGAAGATGTCATCCACATACCGTAGTCATGTAATAGGCCTGTTCTGAGGTAAGATGGTTCGGAGCAAGTCCGTTTCGAAGTGTTCCATGAAAAGATTGGCTAAGACTGGTGAAAGGGGGGATCCCATAGGTAAACCTGAAGTTTGTTTGTAAAATTTCTCATGAAATTGGAAGTATGAGTCTTCAATGCAGATCTTTATTAGTTCGAGGAAATAGGCGGCAGGTATAGGTATTAAGTTTTGGACTGAAGGCAAAAAAGTTTCAAGGAAGAGTAGGGTTTCGTGTTTGGGAGCAATGGTGAAGAGTAAGACCACATCGAGGCTGAGGAGTTTGTACACAACACGGTACACAACACGCCCCAACAAAAGAAAGGACGGATCTTCGCCATCCCCTGCTACGACTGTGAAAACTACTACATTGGAGAAACTGGAAACACGCTAAACAAGAGGATAACAGACCACAAACAAGCGATCCGCACCGGCAATACTCTTGATCAATCTAAACCAGTCGTACATACCTAACTTCCTTTCCTCCGCATTCATTTATTTTATTTTATTTTATTTAGTTTTCTGTTGTATCGATCGTTTAATGAATCTTTGTAACCTTATATGATGTTGATTCTTTTTATTATCTTAAAAAAAAAAATTTATACTCACACCTGGGCTCCCTGTATTAACCATTTGTTTATCTTTGTAGCCTTATCTGAGACCACCCATAACTTCCGGCTCCCCCTCTCCCTTCCCACGTTTTAAGCCTTTTAAGTGTATATAAAAGATTAGCGATGTTTTTTCGGTTAATAAAGCTTGAGAATGCTCCAGTGATTGGAGCCAAACGTCGCTACTCCTGCTTTCATTTTCATGCGTGAAATATCTCAACAGTGAACCAAAACCATGGATTTTGCTGCATACTGCATTTATATTGTATGTGTTTGGTCAGTGAACCCAACTTGATGGCCTTATTTTATAATACCTTTTCATCGTTTTACCATTGTGTTTTTACTGTACTGTAAGGACATTTTACGTGTATCTTAAATACATTTTAAAGTGGAAAACAAACCATTACATGAAGATTTTAAAGTCATATTGGTGAGTTGCAACAACATTGGTATGGCTCCCCAAACCTACGTTGTCTCAGTATTGGTTCTATGTGGAAATTAAGTCTGCATGGGATCTCCTGATAAAAAAGTTATGTCCAAAATCTGAATTGATGTCAATCTGGTAATTTTAAAAGTGGATTCCTAGGTTTTATTCACGTTTAAGTAGTGAACCAAAATAATTAATTGATTTACAGTCGGCATTCTCGAATTGTTACCTTTGGTTCAGTGAGAACCAGAGTTGGAAGATTACTCTGTGTAATCGATTACATGTGTAATGATTACATATTATTCCAGTAATTATAATCGCAGTTGTGGCGATCAACCAGAGGAAAAATCGATTACTTGGATATTTTTATAATTTTTTCGTACCAAAGACGACCCAGTAAAATGCGCTTGAAGATGGCATTGAAATTTACAATTTCAGCCCTCTGGAATAGTGGGTCGTTTTAAGAACTGCCCCCTGAAAGACTTAGTGCGCCAGTATCTTGGAGTCACAGCGACCTCGGCTCCTTCTGAACGTGTTTTCTCCATCGCGGGGAACTTCGACCAAGACAGGCCGGCAGGCTTTGGCGTTGACACCATCCGTGCATTGTTGATGACCAAATGCAATGATGAATTGCTCTGGAAGGTGACATATGAAGTTGAATCAATAAACGAATCGAGGATTACTGCCCACTTAATGGCATTCCCATTTGCATTTGTGGTCCACAAATGAAATGTACAAAAGTGAAAAAATCTGCGTTTGAGAAAAGCCTTTCTTGATTTGGGAAACAGTGTCACTACATTCCCCCTCGCGAGAAACGGCACTGAGTGGGAATGTTTAATATTTCCTAACCTTACGTATTTTAACTACTCAGAACCTAAGCTAACACTCGCCTAACCAATCAGAACCTAATCAAATACTCGCCTTACCAATCAGAACCTAACTTATCGTATCCCAACTAGTCATAACCTAACCTAACCAATCGTAACTTAATCCGGACCAAAGTGGGAAAGACCGTGGATGAGAATGAGAATCACATGAATTGGGAATAAACCGATTTCAAAATGACTGGTTTGAGATTCTCACTTTCTCACTTTTCCATTCTTGGGCGCGGAATCGAGCAAGAATGAGGGTGAGTGAGAGTAAACCAAATCAAGGCATTCCGTAAGGCAGGGGCTTCACAGCCTTGGGGTTGCGAAGCTCATATTTAGGGTCGCGAACCGATCTGATAATTTTATTTTCACTCCTCTTGCTTCGGCCGTCCGGCAACACATTTATTAATGATACAGTAGGTGTAGTTGCCTATAACAGCTGAAAACCAGATACTTCCCCTGCATAAATTTGTGTTACAAGAACCTGTTTCTGCGTTTCAAGAACGCGGTAGACCTACGTTGTAATTTATTAATTTTCAAACGCTCGTTTTCTGTTTTCTGTTTTTTTTATTTTTAACTAATTAAAAGCATGGCACCCCCGTCAAATACTTGCAGTCGCTGGGAAGGGAAATTTGCCGCTTACGCGTTTACAATGGCTAATAATAATGAACAGTTAGTTTCCAGGTGGTACTCAAGCATGGAAGTCCTGAGGAACAAGTTAGAGCGTGAGAGGGAGGCCAGGGTGAGGCTTCAAGAAAGCGTGATGCTCCTGACGGCAAAATTAGAATCCCTTGAGACTCCAGTTACGACCGCTCCTGCATCAGTTTCTACTAATAATATAAATAGTACTAATAGCCCTCTCTCTTCCCCTAGTTCCCAACCCTTCGTTCGAGTGCGTAATGGAGCACCATTGAGAAAACCTAAGACATGTCTACCAGTAATAACAAACAATAAGTTTTCTGTTCTAGGTTTCGATGATGCTGATGAACCGGAAATACGACTCGTTGGCGATTCCATTGTTCGAGGGCAGCTCGAGGAATTCTGTGGGAGAAACTCTCGTCGTAGGCGCCGTTACTGCTACCCTGGTGCAAGGGTGGAGGATATAACTATTAGTGTTGACCATTTTACAGACGGTACCTTCGAGGACAAAACGTATGTCATTCATGTCGGTACTAATAACGTTTTAAATTCTAGATCGGAAGAACTGCTGGCTAGGTACAGGGACTTACTAGAGCTATTAAAGGAAAAAACTAATAAGATTGTTTTAACAGGAATACTTCCTCGAATTATCCAACGTAACGATTTCTACAGCAAGGCGACCTATATTAACAATAACCTAAAGTCTCTTTGCCAACAGGAAAGAGTGCATTTTGCGAATTTTTGGAACAGTTTCTACGGCAGGAGGGACTTGTTCCTCGGAGATGGACTTCATCTTAATGACGTTGGAGCTGCGCGTTTAGGAAGACTATTTCATAATACTGTCTCTTCTTTTCAGGCTGCCGTAACTCGAACGGTCCCAGCGTAAATTCCACAAATTTCCCCTGCGCTCGCGAAGGTGTCGCAATTACAAACAATTTGAAGGTTCTATCCTTAAATGCTCGTAGCCTACGAAATAAAATAAACGAATTTTTTTCTTTAATTGCTTGTAAAGACTGATAATTGCGATAAATGAATCGTGGCTTAGCACTGAAACACGTGACTTTGTAGGGGAGTATCAAATTAAAGGTTATAGACTTTTTGTTAAAAACAGAATAGGTAGGCGAGGAGGCGGTGTTATGTTGTATATCAAAGATAATATTGCGAACGTTATAGAAGTAAAGCACAATTCCAGAACCGATAGATTCGACTATAGCAGAACTTAAATTGAACGATTTCAAACTTCTTGTTGCGGTTATATATAGGCCCCCTAATCAAACAGCTGATACGGACGAAGCGTTATATCGTGAACTAAAGAGAATAATCGGTAGTGAGCAGGCTTTAGTTATGGGTGACTTTAATTGCGCCAACGTGAATTACGATACAATGCAGGGAGACGCGGAAGGTAATCGTTTAGTTAATTTTCTCGAGGATAGCTTTCTTATTCAAAAGGTTGGGGAACCTACGAGGTTGGACAGTATTTTAGATTTAGTAATAACTACGGATGATAGGCTAATTACTGATCTTCAAGTAATAGAACCGTTAAGCAATAGCGATCACAATATGGTAGAGTTTGTCCTCTCAGTAAGTCACTCGAAACCAACTAACTCGACTAAAATTCCTAACTTCCAGCACGCAGACTTTAGTAAATTTCGAAATAAATTGTCACACGTCAATTGGGAAAACGTAATGGGGAACTCCAACGCAAAACTAATGTGGGAATCGTTCGAAACAGTATTTAGGACTATAAATGAGGAATGTGTACCGTACAAAATTAAGCGTGCGTAAAAGTAAACAACAAGCCCTTGTGGTTTACTTCTAGAGTAGGAGACATTATAAAGAGTAGAGATAGGGCTTATAGGCTACATAAGTGCGATAAAGACAATTTGTGGTTACGAAACAACTACATATCTCTAAGGCGTGAAGCGAAAAGTGTAATAAAAAAGTCCAAGCGCGAATTTGAAATCTCCATAGCTCGTGACGGTAAAGAAAACCCCAAGCGATTCTTTCAATACGTCAATAATAGAAATCCAGTAAAAAGTGTCTTGGGGCCTTTGAAAAATGTAAACGGAGATCTAGTTTCTGAAAACAAGGAAATGGCTACCTTGCTAAACGAATTTTTTACGTCAGTTTTTACTATAGAAGATGTAACGAATATCCCTACGGTCATAGACATAATACCTTTTGATAATGGTAATATTTTGGATAATATGTGGTTAGTGAAGGGGGTAATGCGCTATATTGATAAAATGAAAACGCGTAAATCACCGGGGCCGGATTCCATATATCCCATACAACTAAAAGAATTAAAAGATAGCATTGTTGTGCCGCTAACAAAGATTTTTAATGCGTCTATTTCTGAGGGGTGCGTACCAGATAATTTCAAGTTAGCAAACGTAACACCTATCTTTAAGAAAGGCGATAAAGGTGCGGCGGGAAATTATAGGCCAATCAGTTTAACGTCTGTTGTAGGTAAGCTACTGGAATCAATAATTAGGGATCGTATAGTCGAACACTTAGAATTGCATAAACTAGTTAGAAATACGCAGCACGGTTTTAGGCGAAACAAATCTTGCTTAACTAATCTTTTAGAATTTTTCCAAAGCGTGGTTGACGTTTACGATAGACATCGGGCGGTTGATGTAGTGTATTTAGATTTTCAAAAAGCGTTTGACACCGTGCCGCACAAAAGACTCATTGAAAAAACTAAGGCTCATGGAATCAGGGGTGTAGTAATAAATTGGGCTAGAAGAGTGGTTGCGAGGTAGGAAACAGAGGGTGGTCGTTGATGGAGCGGAGTCGTGTTGGGCTAATGTAGCGAGTGGCGTTCCTCAGGGTTCTGTATTGGGCCCCTTGCTTTTTCTTATATATATTAACGATTTAGATGTCGGCCTAGTCAGTACAGTTTCAAAGTTTGCGGATGACACGAAGCTGGGTGGTAGGGCGATTAATGACGAAGATAGAGGTAAAATCCAGGAAGATCTGAATAAAATCGTTGATTGGTCAGTCACATGGCAAATGAGATTTAACGTTGATAAGTGCAAAATTTTGCATATAGGTTCGCGTAACGGTAATTTTGCGTATAGTATGTCAGGGAAAGATTTAACAAGCGTAGAGCAGGAAAAAGATTTAGGAGTTATAGTCACTGGTGATTTAAAAGTAGCGAAACAAAGTACAGCAGCGGTCAATAAGGCGAACAAAGTGTTAGGTTTTATAGCTCGAAATTTTGAGTACAAATCGCGCGATATTATAGTTCCTCTTTATAAATCATTAGTTAGACCCCATTTGGAGTACGCGGTCCAATTTTGGAATCCGCATATGCGCAAAGATATAGACAAAATCGAAAGAGTTCAAAGACGAGCAACTAAGATGATTCCGTCGCTTAGGTCAAAGTCGTACGAGGATAGGCTTAAGGAGTTAAAATTGACTACACTCGAGACTAGGAGGCTAAGGGGTGATCTAATCCAGGTTTTCAAAATTATGAATGGGTTCGATAACGTAGATAGAAATAGCTTTTTCGAAATATCTCAATATAATAGGACTAGAAATAACGGGTGTAAGTTGACAAGTAGAAGGTTCGGGACAGCAGTTGCCAAAAACTTTTTTACGCATAGAATAGTAAACAGCTGGAATAGTTTGCCGGTAGAAGTAATTAGTAGCACGTCTATAAACATGTTTAAAAATCGATTAGACGCATATGTTGATAGATTGGGTATAGTTTAAGGTAGTAAAATTAAGGCTTTGTGGCGATAGATCCCACAGCTCAACACAAGTGTTGTGGGATATACGGAGGCAGCATCTTGGGTTAAGGGATACTCTCTGTCCTTACACACCCCATTTAAAGAGATTCATCTGCCGAGCGGTGCCCCCCATAGTACTGTGAGGTATTGAATACTCATGATCTTCACTTGCCCCACAAACACCTTGAAATGGAGACCCAAAATGGTGCACACACATTTCTACATTACTGTACAGTCTTTACAACCACACCTACACTTTTCCTCCTAAGTATATATATTGTAATGAATATGGTTGTAAATTGTGACTTCGTCCGCAATTGATATGGACCGTGACTTATTTTTGGTTGGCAAGGTACTGGTAGTGATGGATACCGTAATGAACTTGACTGGATTCCTTGGATCTGATATATTTGCATGTCGGTTATAAATGGATATGGAGTGTAACATATTTGTGGATAGTAGTCTATTATGAGTTGATCCTCTGGATCGAGATATTCTATCTTTAGTTTTAAATTGAAAATTAATTAGTTTTAAATTCAGAATTATTTAGTTTTGTAAAAATTGGTCGTTGCCAATGTACAGGCAGTTTTTACATAGTGGAGCCAGCTCGATGGGCCGAAGTGGCCCCTAGTGTGCCCACTGTAAAAATTTCTTGTTCTTGTGGTTCGGAACCCACGTAAAATTAGGTCCCCTCCGCCAGCAGTGGCGTTTTCTTAGTGAATGCAAGGCAGGCAGTGCATGCCTTCTAAAATGTAAATAAATATTAGGTTTTAGAGCAGTATTAATATACTGTACAGGATGTTTATAAAATCCCTATCTATTTCAGTGAAAACGTAGCAAAACGGGTAAAATTCAATAACAATATAATAAAAGGCATACATTTAATGAATACTTAAGCATATGATTCTACATGAGCACCATCAGCATCTCTACAGAGTTCGAATCTGTCAGCAGCATTGCGGAACACATTTTGGGGCATGACAGGGGTTATTTTTGTAACTGCTGTTACGATACGAGCATGTAAATCTTGCAGATCTGTAACCCTTGTTTGATAGACGTTTCATTTGATAAAGCCACATGCAAAGAAATCAAGGGTGTTAGGTCAGGAGATCGAGCCGCCCAGGTCCTGTTGCCTCCACGTCCGCTCCATCGATTTGGAAATCGTTCATTTAGGTACTCCCAAACAATGTTTGCGTAATGACAAGGTGCCCCATCTTGTTGAAAGGCGACGGTGTTTAAAATGCCATCTGAATGAAGCTGGGGTTCCAGGAATTGCTAAAGCGTGTCCAGATAAATATGCCCCGTAACTGTAGCTTCAGCAAAGAGAAAGGGCCTATAAATCTTAGATTTGGTCATACCCAACCAGCCAGTAACTTTAAGAGAATGTCGTTCCCATTGATAGAAGTCAACTGACTTTTCATTAGCCCATATGCGGCAGTTATGGCAATTAACCTCTCCACACGTGTGGAAAGTTGCTTTATCACCGAAGAGAATGTGGTCCATTAAATTTTCATTCTGAATGTGTTCAACAAGATCGGCACATATTGCACTTCGCGTTGGATAATCCTCTTCATGTAAGTCATGAAGCACCTGAATGTGATAACTTCTCTTCTTCAACGTCGATTTCAAAATTTTGTAGACAGTTGATTTGAGTATCCCGAGTGTACGTGATGTGGTGCGAATTGACATGCTTGGCTGTTCATCGATAACATTACGTACCGCATTTACAGCATGCTCAGAGACACTTGGACGTCCAGATCTTGATTCATTATGAACAGATCCCGTTCTTTTAAATTTACTAAGCAAATCACGAATTGTCTTGTCTGTAGGACCTGGCTTGTGAAATGTTCTTTCAAACCTCTCTCTAATTTCTTTTCATTTCTTTCCTTTAATCGAAAGTGTCACCACCATCACCCGTTGTTGTACATTCATTTTCATAGGGTTCTGCAACAAAAATAAATAAAAACCGTTAATTCAACGAAATAGATAGGTACCTTATAAACACCCTGTACAGTATAAGTAACGATAACCAATTACAGAATTTCTTAACAACAAAATCACTGAAAGATGGATCGATCTTCCATGACACGGCAAAATTAGTGTTATTTTCCCGTCCTTATGGCATAAAATTCCATCTTAGCTCCTCAGAAGAATCAGTGCATCGGCTTCTCGCCAAAAACATACTAAAATGGACCTTATTTGTTTGCGAAATAAACAAGATTATTGTTTATCTCAAGTATGTCCCCTTAATTTTAGTCCTTTTAACCAATGAAACCTTAAATATTGCATGTCAAAAGTTTAAAAGTCAACTATTCCTAATAATTCATCTTCTGAATAGAATCCATGCAAAATTCGATCTTTTATGATTGATGAACTCATCATTTGTTCGATTGAATGCAGTTTTCGATTCCGCTTTTGGCTGTTTCAAAACCGGCTGAGGACAAATGGAAACTAGATAGATGTCGTTGAGATGCCAAGCTGTCTTTAATTAATTTCACTCTTCATAATAATAATTCTTTAGGTAATATTTCTTTATTAATAATTCTTTAATAATAATTAATAATTCTTTAATAATAATTCTTCTTAATAATAATAATAATAATAATAATAATAATTCTTTAGGCCTATGATTGTTTTAGTAATTATTCTTCGAAGTAGTGGGTTAATGAATTTGGTTTTAACTTTACCAATTTCAACTTCATCTGTAGAACGACCTTTTTCTGCACTAAAAAGAATAAAAACTTATTTGTGAAATGCACAAAGTCAAGCAAGGCTCTCAAATCTCTCCTTGATTTCAATTGAAAAGTCCTGTTTAAGAAAATTGATAGAGAAAAGAGAACATTTTTACAAAATAGTCACTGAAGAATTTTGCCAAAAAACTCAAAGGGTGGATTTTCAGTTCAAATAAATAATTTTGAATAAAAATTTCAGGTAAGATTTTATGTATAATTTGATGAGTAATTTTACAATTTTTTTGGCCTGTTTTTGAACACTTTCTAATCACCTTTTTCAAAACATGCTATTTATAGGTTATTACTATTTCTCCACAATACGTCTTTTTAAGCACAAAACAAAACAAATAATTCCACAAAAAAAAAAAATTAGATTTTTAAAAAAAATTTTGTGGGCTTAAATCGACCCGGGGGGGGGGGGGGGGGGGGTGTTTAGAATTTAAAGCGTTTTGCTTTTAATTTATAATCTTTATATTCTGGCGAAAATGTGTTCAGCTTTATATAATGGGTACGTTCAATAACGGTAATTAACCAGCATTAGTACTTGAACAATTTTAAAGCATTATTATATTTTATTCATTATTAACTTCGTCAGTTTTGATCTTTAATTTTGGTTAATATTCCGCAGAACACCACCTAAACCTTAGAAAAACAATATATTCAGAATCTTTGTAAAAAAATAATGAAAGAAAATGTTTCACATGCTGTGAAAATAAATATTAATATGATAAAAAATTAATATTTAAGATGTTATCTAATCAAAATTGGCAGCTGAAAGTATTGTCAGCAAATAATTGTTTCTTTGTTTCTGTGACCATGAACTGTGCCAGCTGTGAAGTAGACTTTGAAGACTTAACTCGTCTTGTTGCCTTAGATCAGGGGTCGGGAACCTGCGGCTCATCGAAGCTTTGAGTGCGGCTCGCGCCCAGCCATCATAAAAAATATTCTTTAAATTTTCAAACACCGAATGATTGTACTTCCATAATGATATGTTGTTTCTGTTTCAGATACATAGTAGATCTCTATGAGAAGATATAAAGTTAATAAAGTTAGTAGTAGTAAGAGATATTAGACTTCAAATAAAAAAATTATTACAGTATGGCGAGCACAAGAAAGAATAATAAGCGAAAGTTTGGCGGAGAAAATTCGAAAAGTGAATCCTGAATGGAAACAATTCGCGATTATCGACCATCAAGGAAAATCGACGAAATTCTAAAAAACAAACAGCAACAAGTGTCGCATTAAATTGTTAAAACGAGTAATGTACTCATTTGCAAATAAATACGTAACTTGACAACACTTACATATCTATCTATTAAGCTATGTCCTGTATTTTCTTAAATTGAAGGTTTGTGGCTCGATGAAATGTAATATCACTTTAATGTGGCTGGCTCATGCTACTGAAAAGGTTCCCGACCCCTGCTTCAAACGAAGATAGAGTTTTGGATTTTTTGCAAATCAGGTGTGATATTAAAAACTCATTTATGTCCGAACTGTGGAAAAGTGAGCGTGTAAAAAGGTGTAATTTTACAGGTTAGATTAGGTTAGGTCAGGTTAGGTCATAATAAAGAAAATGAAATTACATACTAGAAAATATTCGTTTCATGTATTTTGAGTCGTTTTAACAATCTGCTATCCGGGTTTTTTTTTTTGTGATATTGAGCAGCTTTCAGATATACATTTCTTCGAAAAAAAATTATTTATCTCAAAACGTGCTCAATTACATAAAAAACGGATACCAAATTCTGTTAAAACGCATTACAATACATCAGAAAATTATTATCTGGTATGTAATTTCGGGTGATGTGTTCTGCGGAATTTTTACCTATTTTTGGTTTGAAATATAAAAGCAGATAAAAGTTGAACGTATCCTGTAACCTGTAGTTAGTCGCAGTTTAATTAAAAGAAAGTCTATTTTATGTATTTAACTATACATACAGAATATTTTTGCTTTTTACAACTTATAACTGGTAATTTATTGAAACTATATATTTTTTCTGTATGTAAAGGGATTTTTTATTGCGTAAGGGGAAACACACACACACACACACACACACACACACACACACACACACACACACACACACACACCATGTTAAGAAATAAAACAGCGAGCAAAAAAAATTGGTTATATATATATACTGTGTGTGTATGTATATATGAGTACATTCTTCTCAGTCTTTTCAAAAGTGAAGTTCTTAACTTTAAGAATTTTATGTTTGCTTAACCATTGTTGTGTCACATTCTTTCTTCTTTTTAATTCTAACGAATAATTTCATTTGAAGATCAAATATAGTCTCGTAAGTAAAATGGAAAAAGAGGAACCAAAGAAAGAAAACGTAATAATAATAAGGTAAGAAATATTGTATAATATTAGAAAAAGTTATTTAATTTTTTGACAAAACTATAAAATGGGTCTAGACTGTATTTTTGGTATTTTTAATTTTACAGAGTTGGGTATTATGGTTTGACTAGTCCAACAAATGTATTATACTTTCGTGGAAAACCCTGTATTTGTCGGACTAATGTTTTAAAGTTTAAACAATTTCTTTTTTCTTTTTAATGTTACTCGCATTCAGTCGAATTAATAACTGATTGCTCTTCTCCTCCGAAATAATATGCAGTTTTGAAGTTTCTTTTCTTAAAAACGGGCTTACCAGTCTTATCAGTTTAGCTCTAAACGCCCAAGAGCTATAAACATTAAATGCATTTAATAATGAGTCGCTAATAAAACACAGACTTGAAGGTAACGTTTATCTTATGCCTATGAAAGGCCACATGTGGCCCATTTAGGGTTGCCAGATTTTTCAAATGCCCATGCCGGACAAAATTTTTTCTCAGGCTTTTTTTAAGATCAAATTTTTTTCAAATTGAACTAGATTTCTTCAACGGTTACAACAAACAAAATTAGAAAAATTTTATTAAAATAATGCTTAACAATTAAACATCGTGAATAATATTGAAATTATTATACATAATATTGAAATATCGTAAATAATATTGAAATTATCATAGCATATTAAATATTGCAGTAGACATCGCTTTACTAATTATATTATGACATATGCCAATATTTTTCTGAACTTTTAATCTTCTTCAGAATTTTAGCTCCATCTTCTGACTTCAAGTATAACTGAAATTCCTTGCAAACCATGATTGTAAATAATTAATTCAAAAAAATATTCTAGATCTTATAAATAAAATAAAATGTATGTGTGTGTGTGTGTGTATGTGTGTTCCTCTTTCACGCAAATGCAGCAATTTATACCTGAACGATTTCTTATAAAAAGTAGACATACTTACAGATTTTATTTGAATTACACAATCTCAAGTTGTATGGTCAAGCAATCGCAGGATTCATATTAATTCAAAGCTTACAACATAACTACAGCCGAAAAACTGCCAACTCGTGGCCAAACACAACATTTTATAAGCGTTATGTAATTTTTAGGATGTTCTAGAATATTCATCAGTACTCTACAGAATTCTACAGGATCCTACATAATTCTAGAAAATTCTAAATCAATTCATCCCGAAAAAATTTGTTTAAAAAATATTTTTTGTTGGACATTTTGAATACAAAGGGATTTTTGGATCAAATACAGAGATTTTTTTTTTACCAAATGCGACTCGTCTGGCAACCCTAGGCCCATTCCGACTGCCAAGTTATACCACCAATGCTTGAATGCGACACTTTTGTGACCGTCAGAGAAATACCACGTTTAGCATTAAATCTTTCGTTTCGTCAAATGCTATTGTTGCCTATACTTAGCAATGCCGTAGCTCAGTGGATAACGCCTTTTCCCAATAAACGAAGACACTGGGTCAGGATTCGACTCACAATAGTGCTGGTAATAATAATCCGAGAATTAGCGCAATGAGGAACATCAATTTGGCCTGAGCGCTGTGTCAGTTTCTTACCCCCTACACTGATTATTGTATTATTGTTTCTATACATTTAACTAGTCATTCACAAACAAGAATAGTAAAGCATACTCATGTCTAGTCAGTCCAGTCTTGCAAAATAGCGTGTAAATAAATTCATACAAAAGATTTCGAATAAACTTTTAAGTCATTGAGAGCTTAACATTTACTATAAGCTCACGGGGCACTTATAGATTTAAACACAACTTCACAAATCTGAGCCAGTCTTCGTCTGTTCATTCTTTTATGAATTTATCATGCTTAATTTTATTCTTTTTATGAACATCTTGTGTATAACTTCATATTATAGAAGAATAAATAATTTTTGTTGTTTGTTGTTGATGAATGTGAAGCACAAAATTTGTATAGATCAGGATGTGCACATACATTCATATAAAGGGTGTACATAAAGTCAGGATCTATTTTTGTGAAGCACCTGGAAATTATATGGAATTCAATCATAAAATGATAAAGTGGTAACATTTATTAAATAATTAAGAGTAGGATTCGACGTGACGCCCATCAGTATCCCTGCACAGCTCAAATCGTTCAGCAGCATTTCTAAACACATTCTGGAGCATTTGCGGGGTTATGTTATCTGTAGCAGTTCGTATACGTTAGGGTGCCACTTATTTGGGGTGTTTTTCATTTTTTGGGAATTTCTATCAGGACGGGCGCATTTCTGGTGTCATTCCGTCTAAAACATTGTGTGTAAAATAATTTTGAAATAAAATAATAATTAGAACTGCCTCAACGAGGTCAAAGTTTATACTTTTTGTCGAAAAGTACTCATGGCGTTCTGTTATCATGTCAGTTTTCGTTTCGATAGCTGCTGTAGTTTCTGAGTTGAAAAATGATAACAGACAGACAGACGGATGGTCAGAGTCGTTGGTTTAGTCTTCCGCACTGGTGTACAGAAGACTAAAATGAGGTATTATACAGGGTGTAACACGAGTTTATCCAAATATTGATACAGGCGAAAGAACATGTTATTCTAAGTAGAAAATGGGTTGGGACGAGTTTTGCCAACACTAACAGTGTTTCATTCTCTTTTTCAGTGAGTTCTGAAACGACGTGATGGCTTCGGCAACAAGATCTAAAACAGCAGTCTATCTCCTGGGGACCGTGGACCACAGCATCACAGGAAGCATGCTGCCTACGGGAAAGCAGGCGCTTCAGTACTTTTTCCACCTTCACCTTGACGTCAAGAAGCCGATCAAGGAAGCAGCCGCTGAGACAGTGACCGCAGTCAAGGAATTCTGAGAGCGGTCCCGTATTCCTACGCAGAAAGACCAACGCGCAAGGGACAAGGTTCTCCGAATGTACGAGAAGTGGCGGGCTCTGAACAAGAACTCGAAACGGCGCACTGTGACCCAAATCAGGAACGAGGCCGAGTTCCTCTCATCCCTTGACCGCCTCTTCGACATCGCACACGAACAGGCGATGTCGATGATCACAATCGAAGAGGACAGGGAGTACCTGACGGGACAAAGGGCCGAGGTGCGGCGCGGCCGCATCTCCTCCACACGTGACATGACGCTGCACACTGAGGAGGAGCGTGCGAGGAGACAGGAAGCGGAAAGGAGCCGCCGGCAAGATGATGAAAGGGCGAACAGAGAGAGCCGAGAAGAACTCGTCGAACTGGCATCGAGCTCCAGCTCAGGTGCAAGCAGCCCGACTCGGTCACCGACACGGCGTCGTCGCCGAGAAGAAGAGGAAGAGCTCTCTCTCCCGGGCCCGTCCACGTCGAATGCAGAAGCATCTACGACCCCTTTACCACCCAAGCGATTCCGCGCGTCGAAAAAGATGATCACCCCTGATCTCTCCGCAGCGATGGATCGGACGAAACTTACCGACCGAGAAGGTGTTTTTTTGCTGTCGGCGGCTGCGAGGAGCTTGGGCCACGACCCTGAGGAGCTGGTCTTGAACCGCGAATCCTCCCGCCGCGACCGAGCAAAGTTCCGTGCTATGGCAGCAGCGGAAATGAAGGCAGCCTTCCATCCTACTGTGCCGCTGACCGTTCACTGGGACGGGAAAATCGTACCAGCGGCTGACGGAGGCCCTGCTGAAGATCGCCTTCCAGTTCTGGTGTCTGGGGAGAACGTCGACAAGCTTCTGGCTGTGCCCAGCCTCCCCGACGGCACCGGCCGCGCCATGGCGGAAGCCGTCCTCTCTGCCCT
Organism: Bathynomus jamesi; assembly: GCA_023014485.1. Taxonomy (NCBI): domain Eukaryota; kingdom Metazoa; phylum Arthropoda; class Malacostraca; order Isopoda; family Cirolanidae; genus Bathynomus; species Bathynomus jamesi. The sequence goes on along the minus strand of JAJOZX010000888.1, from coordinate 177,977 downwards.
CGAGGATTGGGACATCAAGGGACGGATCTGTGCCCTCTCTTTTGACACCACCGCCTCAAACACAGGACTCTCAGGAGGAGCTTGCTATATCATTGAGCAGAAACTCGAGAAGACAGTGCTTCATTTGGCTTGCCGCCACCACATCCACGAACTGGTGTGCGAGAAGGCATTCACGGCGTGCCTCGGTCCCTCTACTGGTCCTGACATCCTCCTGTTCAAACGATTCGCCGCCCAGTGGGACTTCATCGATCAAACCAAAGCGAAGCCCTTCGAGGATGGAACCATGCCGCAGCACCTGAAGGACGCCCGCGACGACCTGCTGATCGAATTCAGCCGCCTCCTCGACGGTCAACATCCACGTGATGACTACAGGGAACTTCTGGAGCTCTCTGTAATTGTGCTGGGCGGTCCGAACAAGCGGGGTGCCCGGTTCGCTCGTCCCGGCGCCTTCCATCGCGCGCGCTGGATGGCAAAAGTCATCTATGCCATCAAACTGTTCCTGTTCCGGGAACAGTTTCAGATGTCGTCAGGCGAAGCGGCTGAAATCCGGCGATTCACCATCTTCGCCGTGTCCATCTACGTGACGGCCTGGTACAAAGCGCCGCTCCCGGCAACGGCCCCAGCCGCGGACCTCGCGCTGCTCAAGGCCCTCGTCTATTATCCAGACTCAGCGGTGGCCAAGGCGACGGCGACAGTCTTCGCCAGGCACCTATGGTACTGAGCGAGCGCCTCGTCACCCTGGCCATCTTCGACGAGGGTATCGACTTGGCGACAAAGCGGGAGATGATTAAAGCGATGGAAGAAGAGGAAGGATCGGAGGATCCCCCGCGGCGTATCAATGTGGACCTGTCCACCGCCTCAATCGCCAACAATACATTGGCCAAGTTCACAACGACTACATCAAAGGAGTTCTTCAAGGTTCTGGACATCAGCACCGCCTTCCTGCTCAAGGATCCGGAGGAGTGGCGGACGGACCCAGCCTTCATCGCCGCATCCCGCCGAGTCCAGGCCCTTGAAGTTATCAATGACTTCGCGGAGCGCGGGGTGGCGTTGATGCAGTCTTTCAACCTGGCCCTTACCAAGAGTGAAGACCAAAGGCAGTTCCTCTTACAAGTGGTCGAGAAGCACCGCTGTGACTTCCCAACCGCCCGCAAGTCCACCGTGACCTCTGCAAAGTAGGCAACAATGAGAGGGAGATGGGCGCCCATGATACCCCCCCCCCCTTGAGGGGCTAATACTCGAGTTGAGGGGGACCTAGAGTTGAAAGTATGAAGTCCAGTTATATGTTTTAGGTCAAGATTAGTAGCTTGAACAAACTAGAAGTGATATTTTATTTGCTAGAGGCATAGAACATCATGATCTAAAATTTCTACTTTTCGAGAAAATATACAAACTTTGACCGTATTGAGGCAGTTCTAAATATTGTTTTATTTCAAAAATATTTTACACACGATATTTTTTGACAAAATGGAACCAGAAACGCGCCCGTCCCGATAAAAATTCAAACTTTCGAAAATAAGTGTCACACTAGTATACGTGTATGTAAGTTTTCAAGACTCGTAATCTTCGTCTGATAGACGTGCGACTCGATAAAGCCCCATGCAAAGAAATCTAAAGGGGTTAAATCTGGTCATCTCGCGACACAAGGTCTGTTGCTTCCGCGTCCGATCCAGCGATTTGGAAAACGTCCATTTAGATAATCCTGAACAATTTTGGCATAGTGACAAGGAGCACCATCATGTTTATTCTAAGGTACTAACAGTTTAAAGACTGTATATAGAATGTTCATTTAATCGTGAGTCATATCCGCTACATCACTTTGTATCCGTCAAGGTAATTTCATTTTTTGGATTACCCTGTATCTGTGTTTTTTTCCTCTAGTATTACCTAGGAAAAAAAAACACAACACACACATCTATTAATAGCAACTGACGTCACTATTATGAGTCATAATGCGTGGATGACTCGTTATCTTACCGGAAACGGAATGATTTCTTGTTTACTTTTATCGAATTTATATTCTTTCTTTCTTCTTTTTTACCGGATGTATATATTAAAGAGAGAGAGAGATACAGAGAGAGAGAGTTAAATAATAATAATAATAATAATAATAATAATAATAATAATAATAATTAACTTCATTAGCTTACAAAGAGAACGAACATTGCCAGACGTGAAGTTGACCGGCATGATCATTAATCCTGTGGCCATTGTCTAAAGACTATTTCAGATATTTATTTAGTTCTATTGCAAAGCGCCCTCGGCACGAGTTAGAGCCTCGCCAGAGGTAGGTATATGTACGAAGTTTTTTGGTGTTTGGCCAAACAATATTGGTTATAAAGATTTTTTAAGGTTCATTTTACAGTAGTATTTATATTTGTTATACTGATTTTTTAAGTATGATATTATGGTAGTATTCATGTGTGTAGAGTACCTAAGTTTCAAGACTCGTAATCTTCGTCTGATAGACGTGCGACTCGATAAAGCCCCATGCAAAGAAATCTAAAGGGGTTAAATCTGGTCATCTCGCGACACAAGGTCTGTTGCTTCCGCGTCCGATCCAGCGATTTGGAAAACGTCCATTTAGATAATCCTGAACAATTTTGGCATAGTGACAAGGAGCACCATCATGTTATTCTAAGGTACAAACAGTTTAAAGACTGTATATAGAATGTTCATTTAATCGTGAGTCATATCCGCTACATCACTTTGTATCCGTCAAGGTAATTTCATTTTTTGGATTACCCTGTATCTGTGTTTTTTTCCTCTAGTATTACCTAGGAAAAAAAAAACACAACACACACATCTATTAATAGCAACTGACGTCACTATTATGAGTCATAATGCGTGGATGACTCGTTATCTTACCGGAAACGGAATGATTTCTTGTTTACTTTTATCGAATTTATATTCTTTCTTTTTCTTTTTTACCGGATGTATATATTAAAGAGAGAGAGAGATACAGAGAGAGAGAGTTAATAATAATAATAATAATAATAATAATAATAATAATAATAATAATTAACTTCATTAGCTTACAAAGAGAACGAACATTGCCAGACGTGAAGTTGACCGGCATGATCATTAATCCTGTGGCCATTGTCTAAAGACTATTTCAGATATTTATTTAGTTCTATTGCAAAGCGCCCTCGGCACGAGTTAGAGCCTCGCCAGAGGTAGGTATATGTACGAAGTTTTTTGGTGTTTGGCCAAACAATATTGGTTATAAAGATTTTTTAAGGTCATTTTACAGTAGTATTTATATTTGTTATACTGATTTTTTAAGTATGATATTATGGTAGTATTCATGTGTGTAGAGTACCTAAGTTTCAAGACTCGTAATCTTCGTCTGATAGACGTGCGACTCGATAAAGCCCCATGCAAAGAAATCTAAAGGGGTTAAATCTGGTCATCTCGCGACACAAGGTCTGTTGCTTCCGCGTCCGATCCAGCGATTTGGAAAACGTCCATTTAGATAATCCTGAACAATTTTGGCATAGTGACAAGGAGCACCATCATGTTTATTCTAAGGTACTAACAGTTTAAAGACTGTATATAGAATGTTCATTTAATCGTGAGTCATATCCGCTACATCACTTTGTATCCGTCAAGGTAATTCATTTTTGGTTACCCTGTATCTGTGTTTTTTCCCTAGTATTACCTAGGAAAAAACAACACAACCATCTATTAATAGCAACTGACGTCACTATTATGAGTCATAATGCGTGGATGACTCGTTATCTTACCGGAAACGGAATGATTTCTTGTTTACTTTATCGAATTTATATTCTTTCTCTTTTTACCGATGTATATATTAAAGAGAGAGAGAGATACAGAGAGAGAGAGTTAATAATAAAATAATATAATAATAATAATAATAATAATAATAATTAACTTCATTAGCTTACAAAGAGAACGAACGTTGCCAGACGTGAAGTTGACCGGCATGATCATTAATCCTGTGGCCATTGTCTAAAGACTATTTCAGATATTTATTTAGTTCTATTGCAAAGCGCCCTCGGCACGAGTTAGAGCTCGCCAGAGGTAGGTATATGTACGAAGTTTTTTGGTGTTGGCCAAACAATATTGGTTATAAAGATTTTTTAAGGTTCATTTTACATTAGTATTTATATTTGTTATACTGATTTTTTAGTATGATATTATGGTAGTATTCATGTGTGTAGAGTACGTAAGTTTCAAGACTCGTAATCTTCGTCTGATAGACGTGCGACTCGATAAAGCCCATGCAAAGAAATCTAAAGGGGTTAAATCTGGTCATCTCGCGACACAAGGTCTGTTGCTTCCGCGTCCGATCCAGCGATTTGGAAAACGTCCATTTAGATAATCCTGAACAATTTTGGCATAGTGACAAGGAGCACCATCATGTTTATTCTAAGGTACTAACAGTTTAAAGACTGAATATGATCATGTTCATTAATCCTGTGGCCATTGTCTAAAGACTATTTCAGATATTTATTTAGTTCTATTGCTAAGCGCCCTCGGCACGAGTTAGAGCCTCGCCAGAGGTAGGTATATGTACGAAGTTTTTTGGTGTTTGGCCAAACAATATTGGTTATAAAGATTTTTTAAGGTTCATTTTACAGTAGTATTTATATTTGTTATACTGATTTTTTAAGTATGATATTATGGTAGTATTCATGTGTGTAGAGTACCTAAGTTTTCAAGACTCGTAATCTTCGTCTGATAGACGTGCGACTCGATAAAGCCCCATGCAAAGAAATCTAAAGGGGTTAAATCTGGTCATCTCGCGACACAAGGTCTGTTGCTTCCGCGTCCGATCCAGCGATTTGGAAAACGTCCATTTAGATAATCCTGAACAATTTTGGCATAGTGACAAGGAGCACCATCATGTTTATTCTAAGGTACTAACAGTTTAAAGACTGTATATAGAATGTTCATTTAATCGTGAGTCATATCCGCTACATCACTTTGTATCCGTCAAGGTAATTTCATTTTTTGGATTACCCTGTATCTGTGTTTTTTTCCTCTAGTATTACCTAGGAAAAAAAAACACAACACACACATCTATTAATAGCAACTGACGTCACTATTATGAGTCATAATGCGTGGATGACTCGTTATCTTACCGGAAACGGAATGATTTCTTGTTTACTTTTATCGAATTTATATTCTTTCTTTCTTCTTTTTTACCGGATGTATATATTAAAGAGAGAGAGAGATACAGAGAGAGAGAGTTAATAATAATAATAATAATAATAATAATAATAATATAATAATAATAATTAACTTCATTAGCTTACAAAGAGAACGAACATTGCCAGACGTGAAGTTGACCGGCATGATCATTAATCCTGTGGCCATTGTCTAAAGACTATTTCAGATATTTATTTAGTTCTATTGCAAAGCGCCCTCGGCACGAGTTAGAGCCTCGCCAGAGGTAGGTATATGTACGAAGTTTTTTGGTGTTTGGCCAAACAATATTGGTTATAAAGATTTTTTAAGGTTCATTTTACATTAGTATTTATATTTGTTATACTGATTTTTTAAGTATGATATTATGGTAGTATTCATGTGTGTAGAGTACGTAAGTTTTCAAGACTCGTAATCTTCGTCTGATAGACGTGCGACTCGATAAAGCCCCATGCAAAGAAATCTAAAGGGGTTAAATCTGGTCATCTCGCTGGCCAAGGTCTGTTGCTTCCGCGTCCGATCCAGCGATTTGGAAAACGTCCATTTAGATAATCCTGAACAATTTTGGCATAGTGACAAGGAGCACCATCATGTTGATAGACGACGGTACTAACAATCCTATCCCCGTCGTCTATCAACATGATGGTGCTCCTTGTCACTATGCCAAAATTGTTCAGGATTATCTAAATGGACGTTTTCCAAATCGCTGGATCGGACGCGGAAGCAACAGACCTTGGCCAGCGAGATCACCAGATTTAACCCCTTTAGATTTCTTTGCATGGGGCTTTATCAAATCGCACGTCTATCAGACGAAGATTACGAGTCTTCAAAACTTACGTACACGTATACGAACTGCTGCAGATAACATAACCCCGCAAATGCTCCAGAATGTGTTTAGAAATGCTGCGGAACGATTTGAGCTGTGCAGGGATACTGATGGGCGTCACGTCGAATCCTACTCTTAATTATTTAATAAATGTTACCACTTTATCATTTTATGGTTGAATTCCATATAATTTCCAAATGCTTCACAAAAATAGATCCTGACTTTATGTACACCCTGTATACATACACCATCTAAGTTCCCTTTTCCCATTCTTCATGGGGTGGGCATGACGCTTGAAGTCTGGACTGAAAACACTCAGATCATTTACATGCACAAAGATACAAAGGGATCCCCACCTGGGATAAGGTAGCATTTTAACCTTTTAAGGATCTGGCTACGTCGTGGCTAATTTCGTAACACTGCTTCCAGTCGATCAGAGAAGTTAAACGACATTGGGTCTGGGCTGTAGATGGATAGGGGACCTTCCTCCGCACCTACATTATGTAGCGACCAGTGGTTCAGATCCACATAAAGCTGTAGGTACCCTCCCTCATATGACCTTAGATATTGCGAAGCAAGCTAAACAATCTCATCAATTAAACAGTCAGTGAAACCGTGCTTCCCAGTCATTCTAGGCTCAGGGCCAACTTCCACTTTCTTATTCAAGCCACCTATTCCACCAGATAGTTCACCTCAGGTGCCAGCCAATTACAATCCACAGCTACACAATGTGACCTCTCTCACTAATGTCATTTTAGGAGGAGACTTCAACTCTAAAGACACTAGTTGGTACCTGCACATTATAGGGTGGTCCATAATTTCACTTTTTAAAATTTTTAATGATCCAACATGCTAATGTTATGGGCATTGGTGCAAGAAACAACATGGTTACCAGTTTTTGGAGTTCTGGTAATATCAGACCCCCCTCACCCGCAATTTATATTGCATAGTAAAAAACTGAGTAAAAACGTCATCTTTTAAGCACTTTTTTAAGATTAATCATATTTAATCTTAAATAAAAGCATACATATTGCATATCAATTTATTCAGAAATCAACTTTGCACATTTTGGTGTATAAATTGATTATTTATTCGTAATAGTATACATAGAAATGTTCTATAACAGCTGATTAAGCCAATATTTTATGTGTTTTTCAGATATCCAATGATGTATATAGTATATGATGCATTTTTCACTTGGTTGATTCTAATCTTATTTTAAATGAATATCATGGCTACTCCTAAGAAATTAAATATAAAGTTAAGAAAAAGCAGTTATGATCCAATTATTGGTAATCTTAAAGATGAACTGATTCCTACAAGAATATTCCAGCTACCATCCCAATCAGATGCACTTCAGCATATCTATCATTTAAAAAGAAATGATATGGTTATGAACAATAAAGAAGAGGCTGCAACAGTTGTACTTAATAAAGTTAAAAATTCTGGGACTTAGCTGGCATTAAAACGAAAGATATTTCCAAAAGCAGACCAAAAGAAAAGATTCTGACTTTAGTTAATGAGTATGAAACACTGAAAAAACACAAAAACGGGAATACTTTCGAAGATAAAAAGGATATTTTTTGTAAAAAATTAGATATGCTATTGGATATATCGGCAGCAGATGCTATTGAAACAATAATGAAAGACAGAATGAGAACAACAAGAAACAAAAGCGAAGATATAAAATTCCTTGAAGATCAAAGGACTATTCGGAATATGTATGTCTCCAGCCTTGATAAGTCTTATGTAACTTATGTAACCCTGTCTGGATGGAGACAGGGAGCGTGTAAGATCCTAGAAGAAATGATTGGGACTCAATTACTGTGGCTAGCATGTAGACATCATCTATAAGAGCGCATTTTGTGCTCAGTCTATACAAGTCTCTTCGGAAGTACAACGTCCCCTGAAAATGAAATGTTTAAAAGATTCAGATTAAATATTTGGCCAAAACTGGACATAACACTACCAACAAAAACACTAAAATTTAAAAATCGCCAATTGAGAGGCAAAGCTTCTGAGGTAAAAGATTTTCTGAAAGATGCACTTAATTCAGCCAGTTCACCTCTATTTTCCAGAGGCGACTACAGAGAATGTGCCGAGGTTGCTCTATTACTTCTTGGGGAAAACGTCTCAAACACTGGTGTGAGATGGGCTAAGCCTGGTGCAGTACACTATGCGAGGTGGATGCCATCTGTATTGTATCCAGCAAAGATGTACGCATTCTCTGATCAAGCTGGGTATGATTCAAATATGATAGCAAAACTAGAGAGAATGTGCATATTCAACTGCCTCTACTATATAAAACATTGGTTGCTTGCTTCCGTCGCCTGTGATACACCTGTCAACGATTTAAATCTTTTTAATGAACTCATTGAATATAAAAATTATGATCACGATGTACCATCCAGTGCTCTTAAGGGATTAAATGGTCAGCTATGGTATCTGACTGAGGAACTAGTACCACTTGCTTTGTTTTCCCGGCAAATTTCAGATGCAGAAAAAAGTCTGATTGCAGTCAATGAAGAAAGTCTGTCAAATCAACCCGCAACACTCTCCTCCCAAAGGTCAGCCAATCTTCCCTAAGCTAACAAATACAACTAAGCTGTGTCAGTTAGTTGGTAAGGGTTCTTCAATTGTTTTCCAATGCTTGGGTACTAGTGGTGACTGGCTAAATGAACCTGTTACTTCTTGGAAAAATTGCAAATCTTTCCAAGTTATGGAGAACTTTGTCAAAAATATGAAAGTTGTGAATGATCCTGCCGAGAGAGCAATCAAGCTGATTGAAGATTTCAAAGACAGAATTGTTAATGATGAATCACAAGAACAATTTCTGGTAAAAGTTATAGAGCAACATCGACGCCTTCTTCCAGACTTCAAGAAAAAATCTTTGGCTGAAATGTATAATTATGTTAAGTGAGCGTTTATTGTGTAATGTTATGCAGAAGTATTTATCTTTTTAATTAAACTTTGGTATAATTTTTTAATCATTGTAAAAGGAATTCATTTTTGTTTAAAAATAAATGCAAAAAAAAAAAACGATGGGGACCTGGAATCAGGTTTGTTCCCACACGAAATATACTGTAGCTGGCTTGATAAGCTGGTCTAATTCCGAGCCCATCGCCGCGAAGCTGCCTGGGATGATGCCTCAGGGTGGCGGTAACACCCCTAGAATATATAATTAATTAAAATAATATATTATTACCAAGAAAAAATAATATAGTCATATGTTTATTCACAGAGAAGCGGAAAAACTTTCGTTTTCTCAGTCAAATTTTTAGGTCCCATATAAATTGGGGGTGGGGGGTCTGATATTACCGGAACTCCAAAAACTGGTAACCATGTTGTTTCTTGCACCAATGCCCACAACATTAGCCTGTTGGACCATTACAAATTTTAAAAAGTGAAATTATGGACCACCCAACAGTGCACAACCAAAGCAGCACCAGAGGCGCCAACATAGCCACACAAACTAAACAGCCTCTTCATTCTTAACAATACAGAAGAACATACACACATACCACATCAAGCAGGATATTCAAACTCCTCCCAGACATAACGTTCTGTTCCCCCTGACGAGCAACACATACACACACACTGGAGAACAGAAAAACAACTGTCATCAGACCACCTGCCCATCATCATTACAACACGTTCTACACTCTGCCCAACAGCCTGAAGCACACTGACAGAAATTTCAAGAAAGCTGATTGGGAACAGTTCAAACTACAGACTGAGGAACAATTCACCACATTAAACAGCACACCCATCATAAACATCAATACAACACTCAAGACATTTAATCAGATCATCAATAATGTAAACAAATACATATCCAAGGGCAACATTAGGAAATACAACCCAAATTACACTAGAGAAATAGCCCACCTCATAAGGCAACGTAACAACCTCAAACATAACACACAAACACTACACACAGAAGCCATAAAACAGCAGATACAAGAGCTCAACACAGAAATAAACAACAAACTCAAAGAAAAACAAAAACATTTAGGGAATTCATAACACTAAACCACTCCACAGATACATCCAGGCTATACAAGCCTATAAACAGCATTACCCACTCTAACAGCGGCATTCACACCTCACACGCGGCTATCTGTCGCAGCCAAAATTATATCCCAACATATACACAACAAGCTAACATTCTGGTTAATCACTACGCAAAGATAAGTCACTTAAACAAAGACAACAACCAGAAACACGCAGACAGACAAACAGCCAGACACAAGAAAACCTACAGACTCGACATGGCCATTATACCCTTCAATACAGACCAGACCACCAAGATCATCAAAAACATTAAGAATTCGAAGGCTACTGGACCAGACAACATATCTAACATACTGTTACATACACCTTAAACACTTGGGCCCACATGGAATACTAGCTCTCACAAATATCAGCACATATTCATACCAACACTGTATTACTCCTGACATTCCTGCATTCACTCGAAACTAGATTAAGGGGGGAGCTTATTGACGTTTTCAAAATCGTTAATAAAATCGATAACGTAAATTTTGATAAACTGTTCACTTTCGATAACAGCAATACTCGTAATAACGAATTTAAGTTGCGTGGCAGACGTTTCATTACTAATATCGCTAAAAACTTCTTTACGTTTAAAGTAATTGATAAATGGAATAATCTTCCCGCGTCAGTCGTGAACTCTACCAGCGTTACTGTGTTTAAGAACCGTTTAGATAGGCATTTTAAAAATATTAACGTTGTTTAATATAATAATAAAACAATTAGTAACAGGAGCTCTGGGGTTGGTGATCGGGGATGAGTCTGTTGACGACTAATGCCAGCTTGTGACATACCAGCGTGTGATATGTCAGCAAAAAAAAAAAAAATTAGATTAACACGAACTTAGATGTAGCTCGTAGCGTAAACTAACCCACTTTTTGTTATTCTTTTTTTTTTCCTCTCTCTCTCTCATTTGCATGTCTGTAACTCTCTTCATTGCATGGTATGATAGTGTTTGAGTTAAGAATGTGTTGCATGGTTTGTAATGCGTTACTATTTTACTTCTTTTCAGCTTTCACCCCTTTCCGGCAGAGTGGGCTGCATCCTCTACCTCCATATGGAGTGGAGGACCAGTCTGCAACCGCTGGAAGTATTCTCTTCAACTATTTTTCCGACTTGTCGGCAGTGGCCGGCGGATGATGATGATGTCCTTCTTTCTCTTTTTCTGAATGAATTTTAACCCACGAATGATAGGCTTTGCTACTTACTTAAACCCATATTCTCTTCTTTTAACCCCTTACTTTCTTCTTTCTCTCGGGCTAACCTTTTGAGTGGATCTTAGGGTCTTTGTTAGCCTTAGCTTCTGTAGATCTGTAGATATGGAAACAAGGTAAAATTATTACACTACTCAAACCAAACAAAAATCCAACAGAACCAGCTTCCTATAGACCCATTACTTTACTATGCACACCTTCTAAAGTAACAGAAAGACTAATCTTACAAATCACCAACCCACACATACCACTATCGCCTACTCAACATGGATTCAGACCTCACCACTCAACCACGACATTACTCACTAACCTCACGCAACACATCATGGATGGCATCAACTCCAGACGACCAGCTGAACGTACATTATTAGCAACAATAGACATTAGTAAAGCATTTGATGCTATCCCACGCTTCCCTCTCATAAACAAAATACTCAACACAAACATGCACAACAACACTAAAGATGGCTGAGCAACTATCTTTCAGGAAGATACTCACATGTCACATTTAATGGCAAGTCATCCAAAAACAAGCTTTTTCCGAACGGGGTCCCTCAAGGCTCTGTTCTCTCACCAACACTCTTCAACTTATACATGCATGACATTCCAACACCCATACCTAACAAGCTTACCTTATCATCATATGCAGATGACATCACTCTAACATCCACCCACAACAACATCGACACCGCTACAAATAACCTACAAACATACATAAACAGTATACAAGACTGGCTCACACACAATAGACTCAAAGTAGCGCCCACAAAATCAACCATCACCTCGCTTACAAGCAATACAAAAGAACACCAGATAACTCCACAGCTTACACTAAACAACACTAACATTCCACACACTCACAGGACCAAAATACTTGGGGTCACATACAACACACCATTATCTTTTGCAAACCACATTCAGGACATTAAAAACAAATGTACGTCAAGACTTAACACGCTTAGGGTACTAACAGGCACAAACTTTGGACACCAGCAGGAAACAACATCACTCATATACAAACAATATATTCGCTCAGTTATGGACTATGCTAGCCCATGCTGGGCACCCATTATCTCAAACATACACATAAACACCTTACAAACAATACAAAACAACGCACTTCGTATCATTACAGGATGCACCCAAACAACACCAATAGAACACCTGCACACAGAAACAAAAATACTGAAAGTTAGGGAACATTTAGACATGAGGGGAACACAATTCATGGCAGCAGTGACAACTAACCCACAACACCTTTGACACTACATGTACAATCATGCACCAACACCTCGCACCATTAAGGTAACACCAGAGAGACATTATAACCAAATACTCCATTCCATACCACGCCCCACAGACACCACACAGTACAGAAAACACATACACATACACCTAACCCACAAAGTACTGACACGACTCGGTCGGAATGTGGTCCTAGGTGCGAAGCCACCACCCATTGACAGGTCAGAGACCAGCCTGAGCAGATCGGATCGAGTTAACTTTGCACGATTCCGATGTGGACATCACCCCAACTTACAGACATATAAACACAAACTAGACAACTCCACAGACGACACCTGCCACCTGTGCCAGGACACATCACAAACAATTGAACACATTATGACAGACTGTACCGCTCTAGCACAACATAGAACACAACACAACATCACTAGTGCGCTGAACCTCTGGTCCACTCCAGAGAGGGCGATCGGTTATCTGGGTACCGCCCCGCCGGCTTGCTCGATCAGGGTGGGCTGATCGGCTAACCAACAACAACAAGCCATCCATTGTAACTGATACGTTATTATGTAAATTTATTGATCGACTGAATTTCTACATTTTACGAAAGTGTAAAGTTATTAATCCGTAGACTCTGAGAACAGTTTAAGATAGGTACTGTATATATATGGAGAATTCTTATTGGACGGAATTTCAATTTGGCTTCCTTTACCTGATTAGTTAATTTTTAAAGTTTGAAAATACATCCTGTGTTCGAGGGCTGTTATCGATCGACAAGACATATTATTGACGCCTCACCTTTACGTTAAGTTAGAGATCAGGCTAGGTTACGTTTAGTCATGTTAAGTGATATGGCTGGTTAATTTAAGTTAGATTAAGAAACAATCACAGTGGCTTATCATCGCTGGGGAAATAACCCTCTATTAAATTCTCCAGTTTTCTTTCTCTTCGCAGTACAATACAAACTTTGATTGAACTGTTGCCATGGATACAATTTCAAAACATAATCAGTACAAAAGAGTAATGTAACCGGTATTCTTTATCCCCAAACACGGTGGTTTTCTTTTGGTTTCCAAAGTTTACCCGCCTGATTGGAAATATTGTTGAATGAAATAAGTTTAAGTTTTTAACTGAAAGGAAGATGTAGAGAAATAAAAACATCACATGTGTCTAACTAGCTTCTTAGTGAAGTTTACATCCCATAAACTCTCACTAAACAGGAATTGTATATAATCGACCAAAGGAGGTCGAATCTTGCCTGCATTCACTGAAACTTCTTTACATCTCCCATTGCTGATAAAAACGTTAAAATGGAGAAAATAGAAGTATGAGAGAACCGCTCGAAAATAATTAAAACCTTTTTTAATAACTTTATTCGTTAAATCTTTGCGTTGCCTCTTTGAAACATTATTTTAATATACTGTACGCGTAAAAATTTAATTCTTGGGGAAAAAATGGTGCGCTCAGAAATAGCCAACAAGTATGAATAATAATAATAATAATAATAATAATAGCTGCACCCATGTGGGAGACGGTACCTGAACCTGCATGGATTTGCTTAAATCTCATTTTTAGACCCCAGATAGTTGGGTTGTGGGGAAGAAGAGGGTTGAATTAAAATCGAGGTTGTCAATTTTTCAATTCCTTTTTTGTTTTGGCTGACAAAAACTAAATTTGGAGGACATGAATTTTATTGAAAAAAATATTCGAGACCGTTTCTTCGTCGCCTTTTGGATTCGTTCCTCAAAAGGATAATTTTCAAAAACAATTTCAAAAGAAATTTTTTTTTTACGGTTTTAGACACAAAATTGACAAAAAAAGGAACGAAAAAATAGCTCCATGCGAAAGTTTTTTATTGTTACCCGTCAGAAATTCTAGTTTCATAGACTGTATATACAGTGTATATATATATATATATATATATATATATATATATATATATATATGAGGTCAAAAGGGAATATAAGCGAGCCTTAAAACTGTAACTGATGTAAGATTGAACTGGTCGGAAGTTGAATACACTCGCATTGAGATTGGATCAAATTACACTGGGGAACAAATTTTAACTTTTTTTTTGTTTCTTGGACATGAATAGGTCGGTCTTATAGGATGTTTTCCGCTGATTCCGAATATAGCCGTAGAATTTCTCTATCACCCAAGGTTACTGAGAAATTTGTATTTTAATATTTATTCAAAAAGTGTATAGAAGTTAGTAAAAATACTTCATAAAAATTATATTAGTGGCAGATTGGCATTTAAAATATTCTTCTTCAAAAAAACTTCTTTGTCACTGATTTTCTCTTGGAGTTTTCATTAGGAGCTTCTCGCATCAATGTCCAGCAGTAATCAGCTAACATTGCCGGATCCCACCTCCCTTGGTAGCGTTTCTCCATAGTAGCTATATCTTGGTGGAACCTTTCTCCATGCTCATCGCTTACGTCGCCGAGGTTTTCAGGGAAGAAATCTAAATGGGAGTGCAAGAAATGGATTTTTAGTGACATATTACATCCCAATAACCTATATGCTTCAATCATGTCCTGCACTATTTTTTCATAGTTAGAGGCTTTGATGTTCCCTAGAAAATTTGTGACAACATTCTTCATGGCCTCCCATGCCACTTTTTCTTTTCCTCTCAAGGCATCATCAAACTTTTGATCTTTCATGAGCTCTCTGATTTGGGGACCAACAAAGATCCCTTCTTTTATCTTTGCATCGCTAAGTCGTGAAAACTTTTTCTTCAAATATTTGAATGCCTCATCTTCCTTGTTCATTGCTTTGACAATTTTTCATGATGCCAAGTTTGATGTGAAGTGGCGGTAAATATATTTTCTTGGGATCAACTAAGGGTTCACGAGACACATTCTTCAGTCCTGGGATACATTTTTGACGAAGTGGCCAATCCTTTACAAAATAATGTGAATCTCTGGCTCTGCTGTCCCATTCACAAAGGAAGCAGCAGAACTTCGTATAACCGAGCTGCATTCCCAGAAGAAGCGCGACGACTTTTAAATCCCACATATATACCAACGAAACTGGTCATAATTAATCTGCTGAAGGATGAGTTTCATATTTTCGTAAGATTCCTTCATGTGGACAGCGTGCCCTACAGGAATAGAAGGGTATTTATTTCCATTGTGAAGTAGTACAACCTTGAGGCTTAGCTTCGAAGAGTCAATAAATAAACGCCAATCTTCAGATTTGTGCTCATGACCGAGAGCTAACAGCAGTCCATTTACATTATTACAGTAGCATAAACCACCTGACGAGGAGAAATACTGCATCAGATCTTTTTGGCGAGTGCGGAACGCCGATATGCTTGTATCTTTTGCCAGCAAATTCCATTCACGTAACCTGGAGCCCAATAATTCCGCTTTCTTTTTCGGAAGGTCCAAATCTCTCACGAGATCATTCAGCATAACCCGCGTTATCATACGTGATTTATTTGATTCAGGTTGCTGAAAGTCTGTATCTTTAGTGTCATCAATTTCCATTGGTTCAACTTCAGACTCTTCATCCAGTGTCCATGATTTTGGGGGAGTTGGAATTGGGTTATCATCGTCATGTAGTACTGGTCTCATGGCAGATGCAAGATTTGGGTATTGAATTTTATGTTTATTTTTGGCAGAGACTCCTGAAACGTTAGTCATACAAAAATAGCAATCCGTTAGGTGATCCTTGGGCTCTCTCCAAATCATTGGTATGGCAAATGGCATAGATTTGCGGGTACCTTTAATCCAACCCCTAAGAGTGACGGCACAGGAAATGCATGAGATATGAGGTGCCCAGGATTTGTCTTGGTCGCCTACCTTACATCCAAAATAAAGTTCGTAAGCCTTCTTCACGAGTGGGGTCATTGTCTTCCTCTGTGCCATTATGGTCAGTTGTCCACATACGTAGCAAAATGTATCTCTGGGATTAATACAGTTTCGATTCATGCTGGCGGAAAATTATTGAAATCACGGAAAACTTTTTGGAATGAAAAACCAATTTTTTCTACTATGAAAAATTTTAAAATTTGAGCAAAACTTGAAAAAAAATTCTTTCTTTTTATTAAAAATCTGTTTGTTTAAATAGCTATATTTTTTAATGCAAAAAATACTATTAAATGTAGTTAACCTGGAAAAAAAGAAAGTAAAATTAAATTAGTACATTTAATTTTAACTAATATTTTGGGAAAACTCTGAGTAAATGGAAATATTATTTTCTCGAAAACTATGGGTGATAGAAACATTCTGAAACCATATTTGGAATCAGCATCAAACGTTCTATAAGAAACACCAAATAGTTTTCAAGAAACAAAAATGTTGTTCCCTAGTGTTATTATTTAATGCTCAATTAGCTTCGGATTAGATTAAACTGTTTTAGATTAATGTCACCTTAGTTTAGGTTAGGTGAAGTTACAGTAGGTTAGGTTAAGAACGAATTCGAATGAGAAATTGAATCAAATTGGAGATACAGGAAATATGGAATTAGGTTGGACTCACTGGAATAATGTTGAATCTGAGTAAGATCGGATTCGACCTAACTTCCAAAATAAAATGCAACAAAGTCGACTTTAACCTGATTCAGATTTCTCTCTCTCTCTCATGCCTGGCTCAGGACCGTACCAGATGAGCCGGGTGTACCTGGCTATGTGCGATGGAGAACGCAAGAGAGCAACTCGCTCCTCCACCAAGTCAGGCCTGGAGGCGGGGCCACCAGCTTGACCTTCGTGTGAAGAGAGACCAATGCACGGAACTGCTACGAGGTTACGAGGTATATACAGTATATGGTCCGAAACATCCAAGTTGTTTTAACGTTTGTGTATCATACATTTTTTTCCGTAACCTTTTTTCACCCAACAGGTCGAACAGTTTATATGAATATATTTTATATTTTCAAGTTTTCAGTCACTTTCGCTTGTATTAAGGTTGGGGGCATTTCTATGACAAACTTTAGAGAAAGCGTTTTATTGACCATATACAATGATTAATTTTTCCAATTTCACCTGCATTATGATTTTAATTAAAAAAAAATTCGAAGTCTAGTAAGTCGCCCTTTATGCTTCCTCATTCCTCATCTTTTACACGCCCTCTGATTTGTTTTAGGGTAGCTCAGGTTAACCTAACCTAACCTCAAAAAAGAAGGTCGTCCAAGAAAATCTGACTTATTTACAAAATTCGACCTAACTGGCATAATTGGTAAAACAGTTGGCTTATTATTGGCGCTACTTGGGGATTTAAGAATATATATATATATATATATATATATATATATAACCTTTAGTTAGCTTCCGCCCGAACTGTTCATTCTGACGAAGGCCAAGCTTTTCACTCCACCTTAGACATACAGTTTAACGTGAAATCCGAACCACGCCCCACTAGCAGCCCAGCGTTGTGGGGCACTAGGTCACCCAGGGTACCAACCACTTTCTTTATTGTGTGGAAGGATGAACAGCTGGGTTTTGCTGCGTGCCGGCTGCCGTCATCGGCTCTCGAACCCGGGGCTGATGGATTCGTAGTCAGCGACGCTAACCACTACACCACCGAGGCGCATGGGTTGGGATGGGATGAATTTCACAACTAAACATGAAATAAATAAATAATGCACATCCAAAAGAAAAGGAGAAGCGATTCCAAGTCCTTTCGTATATTCAACAGTACACCTCTTCAGGGAATGAAAGGAAAAGGCAAGAATCCAAAAATAATACGTCTCTGTACAGCAATATATTTCAGAATATATTTCATTCAGAATTCATCAGTGTAATGAAATGGTTGACCACCAATAAACTCTTCCTAAATACCAGTAAAACAAATTTCATGATTTTTACTAATAAAAGAAATGTATATCTTGATGAACTTAATGTTAATGAAATCGCCATAAAGGAGTGTACTGTAACAAAATTTCTTGGTGTAATCAGTGGCGTACTAATGGGGGTGCGAGGGGGGCCGTTCGACCCGGGTGACAGCCAGGAGAGGGATGCCATCGGGAGAGTTGAAATACCAGTACAAGTTTTCAAACCAAATGAAAAATTCGCCAAAGTAAGAAAAAAAATTTAAAATTGTTCAAACTATTACAACAGCTTAATGTTAATTTCCACTATAAAATAAATTTCTATTTTTATTGGCAATACAAAATTTACAAACGAAAAATTAAATCTATATTATAATAAGAGAGCTGTCCGTCTGTCTGTCCGTCACACTTCCAGAAATTGTGAGAAAAAATTGTGAGAAAAAAATTCAGAAATTGTAAAAAAAATTCAGAAATTGGATTACGGGCGACAATGTGAAGCTCAAGATTTTCATGACTGTTCTTTTCTGTAGTTTAGCAATGGGGGAAGGGTGGGGGTGAGGGTAATGGGGGATGGGTGGGGTAATGGGGGAGGGGTGGGGGTAATGGGGGAGGGGGTTAGCCACCAAGTTGTATGAATGGGGATGAGGAGGTTTTGGGAGATACCAGATTCAGAAATGTTGACACAATGTGAAGCTCAAAATTTTCACGGCTGGGTTCTTTTTTTGTAGTTTAGCCTGTCTAACCGTCAGCGAAGCGGCGGGAACTGTACTAGTATTTGATAAAAATTACATCGAAAGGCGAACGTTTGTTGACGTTTTAGTCATCAGTTTGTTGAGCATAGCCAGCTGGCTGCAACTGACATTCCAAGTCTTGTTCACTTGACACTGACTTCACATACATGAGGTATGTTTCATTAAATAATTATGATAAAACATAAAGTGCTGGTGTTTATAACAACATAATGTTATAATGTTTCAGACCAACAAAGACCCTAGGATCCACTCATGGCTGGTTTACCTAACTGTGTTCGTAATTGTGTATTGTGCATGTTCTCCGTGGTGGCGGAGGGGACCTACAATTTTACGTGGGTTCCGAACCACAAAGAACATAAGAACATATGAAATTTTTATAGTGGGCACACTAGGGCCACTTCGGCCCATCGAGGCGGCTCCACTTTGTAAAAACTGCCTGTACATTGGCAACGACTAATTTTTACAAAACTAAATAATTATCAATTTAAAACTAAAGATAGAATCTCTGGATCAAGAGGATCAAGTCATAATAGATACTATCCACAAATATGTTACACTCTATATCTATTTATAACCGACATGCAAATATATTAGATCCAAAGAATCCAGTCAATTTCATTACGGTATCCATCAATACCAGTACTTGTACCAGTGTCCAGTAATTTTTGACAGTGTGGTATCATAGTGATGTTTAAGTGTTTATAAATGATAATTAATGATAATTAATAATGATAATAATAATAATGATAATTAATTCTCTCTGCTTGTCTGGGTTGATAATCTGATAACTCAATGGGTATCTGGTTGGAAAAAGTTTGAGAACCACTTGTTTGAACACTTTGGTTGTTGCAACAGAAGAAGAACTTCGGAAGTATATTTCAAATTTTACTCAGATTTTCGATGAATTCTCTGATGAAGATATCAGTGTGGAAATTGAACGACTTCGGAGGCATTTGGAAGCTGCCAAAATCAGCGTTGAAGAGGTAAAGAAATGGACAGCATTGCAGTTTCTGGAGTTTATTGTGAAAAGGGATTTTTGTGAATCTTTGCCAAGCTTGTCACTGTGTTTGAGATTCTTTTTGACTGTCTGTGTGTCTATTGCTTCATGTGAAAGAAGTTTTTCCTAATTGAAATTGATAAAAAATTTCTTTCGCTCGACCATGAATCAGACAAGATTGACAAATCTGGCTTTACTTTCAATTGAACATGAATATGCAAAGGTGAATTTTGATGAGGTCATTGATCAACTTGCAGAAATTAAGGCTCGAAAGCAGAGACTGTGAATCCTCTCTATTTACCTTTGAAGAAGAGGCTGAGTGTTGAGACTGGATTTCCTGTGTTTTTTGTATAAAATGAATGCAGTATTACCTGTTCACTGAATTTTTAATGTCCTGCATTTTTCTTATTTCCAATTTTCTTATGACAGTACTGTACCGTTTAAAAATCTACTTGCAAACATAATATATTTTTCTGTGTTTAAATTTTAAAATTATTTAGGGGGGGGTGCCAAAGGAAAGATCCGCCCCGGGTGCCAAATACTTTAGGTACGCCCCCTGGGTGTAATGCTAGATAAGAATTTGCAATGGAGTGATCATGTAAATTATATCGCGAAAAAGATTTCAAGGAGCGTTGCTATAATGTTTAAACTTAGAAATGTAGTCCCTAAACAAGTTTTATTGACTCTCTATCATACGCTTGTTCTTCCTTATATAACATACTGCACCCTTGTTTGGGGAAACTCCGCTAACAACGCATTAAATGGTATCTTTGTCATCCAAAAACGAGCAATAAGGTTATTATCTGCTGCTGATTTCCTTGATCACTCTAGTGCATTATTTAAAGAGCTAAACCTACTAAAGCTCAACGATATAATCAAACTGGCACATTTTATTTTTATTTACAAGTGTAAGAACAAAATCATTAATTTGTAATGGGTAAATAGATATTTTGTAACTCATCAAGAATCCACTCGTATCAGACCAGAAATAGATCAAAGCTTGTTATACCTCAGTTTAGAGTGTCTTCATCTCAAAAACTACCCATTTTCATTGGATTGAAACTATGGAATGACTTGCATGCCGATATAAAAAATATTGTGAATGAAAATTTGTTTAAAACCAAGTTGAAATCCCGATTAATAATGGCATACTAACAAAAATCTAGGATTAATGTCCACTGATATTGCTTAATATTGTCCATTAATATTGTTTAATATTGTAATTCATGTTTTAACTATTAATATACTTATTTACTTATTTAACCCTTCAACGCCGAACATTTTTGTAGGGTTAAGTCTAAATGCGTGTATTTGAAACGGTACGTATTCGACCCAGTCGGCGTTAGAGGGTTAATTAATAACAACTAGCTCCTTATTTTTAATCAGAGCCCAGTAAAGCCTAAAGCTTAAGGGCCAAATTAAATAAAATAAAAGTCGAGCTTCACAATTATTCATGTCATTGTAAATTGAAAAAAATGTATTTATTTTATTATTATTATAAAGGTTATTCTATTCTATTCTATTCAAACAAAATAGTGAAAAGAGATTAGCAAAAGGTTAACAATAACAAGTACTGATAAAAGACAAAAGGTATTTTAACAAGTTATGATCAATTTTGCACGTCCCCGAACTGTTATTGAAATTATTTTTAAAATAGATGAATGCACACTCTACAGTAGAATATTCCTTTCAATGAGGTCTTTATTTTTAACGAGAACTTTAGAACTCTCCCAATTAATATTATGATGCATTAGAATTATTTGCTCTCCTTCACACATATTTGTGCTGTTTCACTCTGACATCTAAAGTTTTCCCACTTTGACCTAGATAAATTGAGTTACATCCAATCGAATAAACACAGCCAACGACATTATCGGGACTATTCTCTATCAGGCGAGATTTAACCCTATTATTATGCTTTATGCTTAAAGGTTACGTTAATGCAATTGTTTTAAGCAAAGTCAGAAGATGTTTAAAATTTATATAGTTAAGGTAGGCTAAGGCTGTGTTTATTCGATTGGATGTACACAATGTAATTCAATTTATATAGGTCAAACTGGAAAAACTTTAGATGTCAGAGTGAAACAGCACAAATATACGTGCAGGACAGCAAATAATTCTCGTGCATTGTTGAACCATATGTGTAGATGTCATCATAGTATTAATTGGGAGAGTTCTAAAGTTCTCGTTAATAATAAGGACATAATTGAAAGGAATATTCTAGAGTTTGCATTCATCCATTTTAAAAATAATTTCAATAACAGTTCGGGAACGTACAAAATTGACCATATCTTGTCAAAATACCTTTTGCCCTTTATCAGTACATGTTAACCTTTCGCTAATCTATTCTTACTATTTTGTTTATGGTGTACGGAGACATATTTTTGGCTTCTTGCCTTATCCCTTCATTCCTTGAAGAGGTGTACTTGGAATCGTTTTTCCTATTCTTTGTTGGAGTACATCATATATATCACACAGACATCGTTACAATATACTTTTAACAAGCCCTCAGCGATTGGTTGTTCAATTCAAGGCATGGAACATTAAACAAAATGAATTATTAGTGAAGATGACATTAAACATCGTCCAAATACATGCCTTCTGAGATGTAACTCGAAAACCTTTATTGCTATTATATTATTTTACTATTTACATTATCACTGAACATGCCTTTGTTCGAGTGGACGATATCGTTCCATTTAGCAGCGAGACTATTTTGGATGAAATAACTGTTTACGAGGGTGAGTTTGGTGTAGTAATAAATTGGCTAGAATAGTGGTTGCGAGGTAGGAAACAGATGGTGGTCGTTGATGGAGCGAAGTCGTGTTGGGCTAATGTAGCGAGTGGCGTTCCTCAGGGTTTTGTATTGGGCCCCTTGCTTTTTCTTATATATATTAACGATTTAGATGTCGGCCTAGTCAGTCAGTTTCAAAATTTGCGGATGACACGAAGCTGGATGGTAGGGCGATTAATGACGAAGATAGAGGTAAAATCCAGGAAGATCTGAATAAAATCGTTGATTGGTTAGTCACATGGCAAATGAGATTTAACGTTGATAAGTGCAAAATTTTGCATATAGGTTCGCGTAACGGTAATTTTGCGTATAGAATGTTAGGGAAAGATTTAATAAGCGTAGAGCAGGAAAAAGATTTAGGAGTTATAGTCACTGGTGATTTAAAAGTAGCGAAACAAAGTACAGCAGCGGTCAATAAGGCGAACAAAGTGTTAGGTTTTATAGCTCGAAATTTTGAGTACAAATCGCGCGATATTATAGTTCCTCTTTATAAATCATTAGTTAGACCCCATTTGGAGTACGCGGTCCAATTTTGGAATCCGCATATGCGCAAAGATATAGACAAAATCAAAAGAGTTCAAAGACGAGCAACTAAGATGATTCCGTCGCTTAGGTCAAAGTCGTACGAGGATAGGCTTAAGGAGTTAAAATTGACTACACTCGAGACTAGGAGGATAAGGGGTGATTTAATTCAGGTTTTCAAAATTTTGAATGGGTTCGATAACGTAGATAGAGATAGCTTTTTCGAAATATCTCAATATAATAGGACTAGAAATAACGGGTGTAAGTTGACAAGTAAAGGGTTCGAGACAGCAGTTGCCAAAAACTTTTTTACGCATAGAATAGTAAATAGCTGGAATAGTTTGCCGGTAGAAGTAATTAGTAGCACGTCTATAAACATGTTTAAAAATCGATTAGACGCATATGTTGATAGATTGGGTATAGTTTAAGGTAGTAAAATTAAGGTTTTGTGGTGATAGATCCCACAGCTCAACACAGGTGTTGTGGGATATAGGGAGGCAGCATTTTGGGTTAGGGGATACTCCCTGTCCTTACACACCCCATTTAAAGAGATTCCTCTGCCGAGCGGTGCCCCCCATAGTACTGTGAGGTATTGAAAAACTCATGATCTTCACTTGCCCCACAAACACCTTGAAATGGGAGACCCAAAATGGATGCACACACCTTTCTACATTACTGTACAGTCTTTACAACCACACCTACACTTTTCCTCCTAAGTATATATATTGTAATGTATATGGTTGTAAATTTTGACTTGGTCCGCAATCGATATGGACCGTGACTTATTTTTGGTTGGCAAGGTACTGGTATTGATGGATACCGTAATGAAATTGACTGGATTCTTTGGATCTGATATATTTGCATGTCGGTTATAAATAGATATAGAGTGTAACATATTTGTGGATAGTAGTCTATTATGACTTGATCCTCTGGATCGAGAGATTCTATCTTTAGTTTTAAATCGATAATTAATTAGTTTTAAATTGATAATTATTTAGTTTTGTAAAAATTGGTTGTTGCCAATGTACAGGCAGTTTTTACATATATTTCTTATGTTCTTGTGGTTCGGAACGCACTTAAAATTGTAGGTCCCCTCCGCCACCACGGAGGACATACACAATACACAATTACGAACACAGTTAAGTAGACCAGCCTTGAGTGGATCCTAGGGTCTTTGTTGGTCTGAAACATTATAACATTTTATCGATAGGCTAAAAGTTAGCAAAGCTCCAGGCCCTAACGCGTTTTATCCGACACATCTGAAAGATTTGAAGGACGTTATCGTAGACCCCTTAACGAAGATTTTTAATTAGTCACTGGAAACGGGGATTATTCCCGAAGACTTCAAACTAGCTAACGTCACGCCCATTTTTAAAAACGGCGACCACACAGTAGCTAGCAATTATAGGCCTATTAGCCTAACGTCAATTGTCGGTAAACTTTTGGAATCCGTAGTTAGGGATCGTATCATCGATCACTTATCAAGTCGTGATTTGATTAATAGTAGTCAGCATGGGTTTCGACGCCATAGATCTTGTTTAACTAATTTGTTAGAATTTTATAACGAAATAGTGCGCGAATACGATAGGCATAGAGCGGCTGACGTTATTTATTTAGATTTTAAAAAAGCATTCGATACAGTTCCGCATAGAAGATTAATTGCGAAGGTTAAAGCACACGGTATACGCGGTCAGGTAGCTAACTGGTTAGAGGAATGGCTTCGTGATAGGAGACAGAGGGTCGTTGTTAATAGTACTGAATTGGGGTGGTTGGATGTAGGTAGCGGTGTCCCACAGGGTTCAGTGTTAGGCCCATTGCTATTCGTAATTCACATTAACGACATAGCTGTAGGATTGACTAGTAACGTGTCAAAATTCGCGGACGATACTAAAATAGGCGATAAGGTTGTTAACGAGGACGATAAAAATAGGCTCTAAGACGATGTAAATAGGATTATGGAGTGGACGGATAAGTGGCAGATGCAATTTAACGTAGACAAATGTAAAGTTTTGCATGTAGGTTCTCGTAACAATAATTACACGTACACGATGGATGATAGAGAGTTAGCGAGCGTTGACGAGGAAGTAGATTTAGGCGTCCGCGTATCTAAGGATTTAAAAGTTAGGAACCAGTGCCTGGAGTCTTGCGCAAAAGCTAATAGGATGTTAGGCTTCATAGCGCGTAATTTCGAATTTAAATCGAAGAATATTACTGTATATTGCCCCTTTACCAGTCCCTAGTCAGGCCTCATTTAGAATATGCCGTTCAGTTTTGGTGCCCGTATTTGCGTGAGGATATTGATAGGTAAGAAAGGATTCAGCGTCGCGCCACGAAACTTATTCCGTAGGATTAAAGAGTTAGACTTGCATTCACTCGAAACTAGGAGATTAAGGGGAGAGCTTATTGAAGTTTTCAAAATCGTTAATAAAATAGATAACGTAAATTTTGACAAACTGTTCACTTTCGATAATAGCAATACTCGTAATAACGGATTTAAGTTGCGTGGCAGACGTTTCATAACTAACATCGCTAAAACTTCTTTACATTTAAAGTAATTGATAAATGGAATAATCTTCCCGCGTCAGTCGTGAACTCTACCAGCGTTAATGTGTTTAATAACCGCTTAGATAGGCATTTTAAAAATATTAACGTTGTTTAATATAATAATAAAACAATTAGTAACAGTAGCTCTGGGGGGGGGGGGTGAGCGGGGATAAGTCTGTTGACGACTAATGCCAGCTTGTGACATGCGAGCGTGTGATATGCCCGCAAAAAAAAAAAAAAAAATTAGAGTAACATGAACTTCATGTAGCTCGTAGCGTAAACTAACCCACTTTTTGTTTTTTTTTTCTCTCTCTCTCTCCTTATTTGCATGTCTGTAACTCTGTTCATTGCATGTCTGTCGTTTGCATGGTATGATAGTGTTTGAGTTAAGAATGTGTTGCATGGTTTGTAATGCGTTCTTATATTACTTCTTTTCATCCATCTTCCACCCTTTTCCGGCAGAGTGGGCTGCATCCTCTACCTCCATATGGAGTGGAGGACCAGTCTGCAACAGCTGGAAGTATTCTCTTCGACTATTTTTCCGACTTGTCGGCAGTGGCCGGCGGATGATGATGGTGTCCTTCTTTCTCTTTTTCTAATGAATTTTAACCCACAAATGATAGGTTTTGCTACTTACTTAATCCCATACTCTCTTCTTTTAACCCCTTACTTTCTTTTTTCTCTCGGGCTAACCTTAGAGTGGATCTTAGGATCTTTCTTATCCTTAGCTTCTGTAGATCTGTAGATAAATGGCAGGACTCATGGATAGCTTGGATGATCGGGTTGGTTGATTTTTTAATTCTTTGCATTAGACTGTGTTGAGCACGTCTTGTTACCTCCGGGAAGCTCGGGACATTGCGGGTAGCAAACATTTGCGAAGCTGAGCATCTCGGGGGAAATTTATGTAAGAGTCTAAAAGACCTGTTGTACAGCAAATTTAGGGTTCTGCCAGAACTTTTTTTATAATTCACCCAGAGTTGCTGACCGTATATATTACTGCAGAAAGTACGAAAGAGTGTGTCTTTAGCTTCACTTGTACAGAAACGAAAGTTCCTTATGGTCATATTCGCTTTAGCACACAGGCTTCGAGATTGTTTTCTTATATCCGAGTCATCACTCAAGGAGCTGGTAATAGTTTGACCCAAATACTTAAACTCTTGTACTTCCTCAATTACTTCACCATTCATTTTAAACCTTATATCAGCTGGCTGATTACAGCTTTTAGGATGAAATTGCATAACCTTAGTTTTTGTAACATTATAAAGAATATCATGTTTCTGCGAATACACTTCGCAGACATTTAGTAGCCGATCCAGACCTTTAACAGAGGGACTTATTAACACCATATCATCGGCATAAACTAAGTTATTTATCCTTGTGTTATCTATACAACATCCTACTGTTGCCTCATTAAGTGAAGCAATTAATCCGTCAATATACACATTAAACAGCATAGGAGAGAGCAAGGAGCCTTGTCTCACCCAGCAAGAGGAGCCAAAACACTCGGATAGTACATTGCCCCACCTAACAGTGAAAGATTGGTGGGAATACCAAAATTTCAATAAATTTAATATGTACATGGGAACCTTCCTGTCTTCTAGTTTTGCAAATAAAATATTGTGGTTCACCCTATCATATGCCTTACTTATATCAAGGAAACAGCTATAAATGGTTGAATTACTGTCAATGTATTTAGATATTGTTTCTTTAAGTACATAGATACACAGGTCAGTTGAGTGGGACCTTTTAAAGCCAAACTGATTAGATGTCCATAGGAAATCATTTAATCGGAGTAACAAGAGTTTTTCTAATAGTTTCGAGAAGCAGGAAGCGACAGAAATAGGCCTGTAATTATTGCTGGACAGAATGTCTCCGTACTTATTTTTGACCAGGGGCAAGAAATATACCCTTATGAACTCTGCAGGGATATAACTATGAGCAAGCATGGCTGATAGGAGCAATGATATATGCAGACATACTACGTCATTTGCATATTTTAAGTGCATATTTTAATTAACCTCTTTACTTCAGAAAATGATATCAAAATATTTTCCCTTGTCCCTCCCACAATCGTTTTGCTGCAATCTATCTTAAGATTATCCCTACTCACACTATTAAGAATGTTAGAGTAGTGGTTTTTCCACAGCTTTGCAATTTCATCCTCCCCCGACACCCCATCGATTGTCGGAGGGAGGACATTTTTGACACCCGTTTGATTCTTAACAAATTTCCAAAATTTGTTATTATCGTTATTTATGCGAGCTTCACAGGCTTTTGATGCTCGAATAGACTCTTCTTCCTGTTTACATCGCCTTATGGCCGCCTTATACTGACCCCGACTTCTACACATATTTATGTATACTGGTCCTAATCTGGATCTACCATGAAAGCACCACAAATCATAGGCGTCTTTCGATTCCCTCTTCACGGGGGAAATAAAATCATTCCATCCAGGAATAACCTTAGTATGATAGTTGTAAGATTTAATCAAGGGGCTTCCTGGTTTTCTTAACAGGGATATTATCTTGCTATAATAACTATCTATGAGTTTACAGTGAGAATCATTTGAGCAAGGATTATTACAAGCAAGGTGCAAAATTTCTAAATTATTAAAGAGGTGACCTGTTCTGTCTTTGTATTCTATTCTCTGCTGCATATTAACATTGGACCAATCGACGCGATTATTCTTACCTATTGAGTTCTTGTTAAGTCGTGTTGCGCATAAATTGGTAACGTTAATTAATATTTCTAATGGTCTATGATCAGAAAGAAGGAAATCATGCAAAATATGAACTCTAACAATTCGATCCTTTAGATTATTACTAGCGAGACAATGATCAATCCACCTGGTGGTACCACTCATATCGCTAACGTATGTAAAATTACCACTGGCTACCCCTAATACATCTACATCACTTATACTTAAATTGGCCGACTCGCACATGTTACCCAATTCTACAAAGAATTCCGAGTTCACATGTGCGTTAAAGTTCCCCATTATTATACAGTGAGAATATTTGGGGTTATCTGATAATGACTTAATTTTGTACAGCAAATCAATATATTCATCTAGATTACTGCCATTGTTGTATGGTAATAACACTTTACAATTAATATGCAATCATTGTTCACTTGTAATTCAATGCCTAACAACCTTACGTTATCGTTTGTTAAAATCTTATATGTTTTGACAAATTTTTCCTTAATAAGAAAGCAACACCACCAAAAGGCCTACCGTACATTCATTAATTCATCTGACAAGTCTACTGCTGATGACGCATGGTACATAAAGTCATCATGAATGGTAGAGAGGAATTTTAGCTCTTGCTTAGGTAGCCAATGCTCCTGCAGGAGTATCAAATCTGCACTGTCGCAGATTTTATGAACATCTACAGTTGAAATCTTCACTGACCTTACATTATATGAGACTATTTTCAACAAGTTATCCGCCATGACTGATAGAAAATTTATTATTAGTAAGATTATTATTATTATACACAGTACTCTTTCAGGCATTACCGTTAGGGCGCCTATTATTATTATTATTATTATTTTGCCTGTTACCAAATCTCCTGGAAAAGTGAATAAACTCCTTAATAATAATACCATCTGGCCATTGACTCATATTATACGGGTTGAAATGCGCATTTACACCTTTAATTATTACTTTAAAATATCATGTAATCTAATTTGCATTTTTATTGCCCTATTATGCAAAATGGCCGCATTTCTCAAAAAAAATAATGTTATTTTCGTAGTCAGAGGGTCAAAATACACTACTGGTGCTATTTTCAAAAGAATCTGGTGGTGGACACCAAACGGAAAAGACCCCAAATGACTGATTACACTGGTCAACAAAGATTTTTCATCAGAGTAAAATTTGTGGTGGCTGGATAGCATTTTTCACGCTGATTCCAAAACTGCATTCAGACTTTTTCTAGCACGTATAGTTTTCAAGATGAAGGCATATATATAACTACACAGATTGAACCATTTTAAATAGGCAAAATACTAATATTTCAACATTTGATTGTGTTTATTTTATTGTGTTTTTTTAGTTTATTCATCTTATTTGTTTCAATTATCTTAATTATACATCTTATGTATTTCAGGTAGTGAGCTTTTACGTCTAGCAGCATTGTGATTCAGGCAACAACGCCGTGCTTTGTGTGTCAAAAGATCAGTCCAGTCCAAGAACTTGTTGTGTCAAGTTGGTGTACATTTTTTTTTAATTTATAGTTTGCTCAGGTCAGTCAACATGCCTCGACAATGTAAGAATGACCCCGACAAGTTCTGTTTCGTATGCGGCCAGTTGACAACTAAAACACCGACGAAGTATTACAACCGACATTAAGAAAATATACAAGCTATACTTTGGTTGCCATCTAGGTGACCAAGATAAACCATGGGCGCCACATCAAATCTGTTCTGGCTGTTCAAATGGATTACGTGATTAGCTTAACAAAAAGAAAGCTTCAATGCCATTTGCCATACCCATGATATGGAGGGAGCCGAGAGATCATCATGAAGACTGTTATTTTTGTAGTGTGAACTTAATGGGGTTTTCTGCCAAGAACAAACACCAGATTGTATATCCAAACTTGGATTCAGCACGTAGACCAGTAAAACATGATGAAACATTGCCCATTCCAATTCCCCCAAGTGATAGGCTAGATTCTATCATAGATGACATGGAAAGTGATGAAGGTGCAACTGGCGTTTCCGGACCATCTACAGAACCAGAGTACACTTTTGAAGGTAGACATTTAGAGCCTAAAAAGTTAACCCAAGGACAGTTGAATGATCTTGTTAGAGACTTATCGCTGTCTAAAGAGAAATCAGAGCTTCTCGCCTCAAGACTAAAGGAGAACAATTTACTCGAGAACAATGTTCGTATTAGTTACTACCGAAGGCGGAATTTTGAATTAACAGCATTCTTTTCAGTAGACGGTCCTCTCTGTTATTGCCATGACATCAATGGACTATTTACAGCCATATCTCAGACGTATGTGGCATCTGAGTGGCGCCTCTTTATTGATTCGTCGCAGAGAAGCCTGAAAGCAGTTCTTCTGCATAATGGTAATATAATGCCATCCATCCCCATTGCCCATTCCGTCTATCTAAAAGAGACATATGACAATATGGATATACTACTTAAGGCAATCAAATACGACAGTCATCAATGGAATGTTTGTGGAGATCTAAAAGTTATAGGAATGCTTATGGGTATGCAGTCAGGATTCACAAAATTTTGTTGTTTCCTTTGCCTGTGGGACAGTCGCGCCACTATAGAACATTACACCAAAAGTGACTGGCCACTTAGGTATACATATGTCCCAGGGATAAGCAATGTCCAGTCTGTCCCTTTAGTGGATCCCCAAAAGATCTATCTGCCACCTCTTCACATTAAACTTGGTTTAATGAAGAATTTTGTTAAAGCAATGGGTAAAGTCAATTCTGAAGGGTTCCAATACCTTTCAAGGAAATTTCCGAAGGTTACTGCAGCAAAATTGAAGGAAGGAATTTTCGTTGGGCCACAAATAAGGGAGGTTTTGAATGACATTGAATTTGAAAAATTCCTAAGTCCGCTGGAATTGAAGGCTTGGCTGGCGTTCAAATAGATATGTGAAAACTTTCTTGGAAGCAACAAGTCACCTGCGTATAAGGATGGAGTCAAGAACCTCCTTGATGTCTTCAAAGAAATGGAGTGTCGAATGTCGTTAAAAATTCACTTCCTGCATTCCCACTTAGATTTCTTTCCTGAAAACCTTGGTGCAGTGAGTGACGAGCAAGGAGCGCGCTTCCATCAAGATATTCAGATGATTGAGAAGCGCTACCAAGGATATTGGAATGAAAGCATGATGGCGGACCATTGTTGGATGCTGTATCGTGACAATCCAGGCCAAATTTACAAAAGGAAATCACACTCACAGCGCTTTTAATAAAATAATGTATATATTCTTTATTTATAAGTACATTGAATAAGGTATATGATGTATTTGTTGTTTAGCATTCCTAAGTGTGATCTATACATCCATAAATTTTCTTATAGCAATATCAAAAACTTAAAAATATCAAAACCAGTGTATCTATATAACTATACGTGCTAGGAAAAGAATAAAACCAGATTCGGAATCAGCGCGAAAAATGCATTAAGAATAGTGTGATAATGTTTGTGATGAGAAAAAAAGTTTCATTTTGTTGGCCAGTGTTATTAGCAATAAGAGATTGTTACACAGTATAAGCGTTAAGTAAATACAATAATAACAAGAAACACACTAATTTAGGTAGGCTAATGAAATATGCGATAGTGATCACACAATAAGTAATTGAGCCAATAATAACTGAGGTAATGAAAGTACGGTATGGTACAGAAAACGGACCAGACAAGTAAAAAAAAATATATAAATGAGCAAATAAACAAGCGAATACAAATATGGTAAAATAATTGAATACGATAAAATAAGGTAAATCTTAAGGAAGCGTCCCGGGAAGTTTTTTGGATATAAAACATGTTTTCCCGATGTATTTCTATGTGATTTATTCGAATTTGACATCCGTTTCAGTCGCAAATCACTCGGTTATGACTTTCCCCCACCCCCTCAACAAATATAACCTAAACTAACCAACCTAACCTAACGTGTATATAAATGTTACCTACCCATTAATATCCTGGATTATACAATTTCGCCGCCTGGAGAAGGAAGTTGTGGAAGCGGTCCTCACAGTTCGGGAAGGCCTTTAAGAAGTACGCCCGTGAGAGGTATCCTACGTTATATTTACGCTTTCCAAATTTTGCTTCGTCTATTTCAACAACTTTACCGGGACCACCAAGCTTTTCAGTGGAATCAAAAGCGTAGCTTATACAGACCTCCCTGCAAAAATTTGCCCAATCTACAAATGTAGGTTGTGAAATATCTAATTCCTTGGTAACGGTTTGCAAGTTAAAGTTATTATAGCAGAAATATTTCACGAAGTATAACACTCGTAAGGGGTCTAATTTAGCTTTGAAAAAAATGTGTTTTTAAATAAAGATTGATGAAAATCGCAGCGATAAACTTTTTTGTTACGCGAACTTTTTTTTTCGGTGCGACACCTAAAGGCTTTTCTATTGAAATCTATTTTACAGGTCTTGTTACACTTTGGGCACTTTCTTTCTCTTAAAAGTAGTTTATGCTGAACCAGAAAGGCTATCAATTTTTTGAAATCGGAATTAAATTCGGAAAACAGCTTTAAAATAGTGTAGTCACAACGTTCACAATCCATAGCTAACTCGCAAATGACTTTTCAAACCAAGATTATCCTGAAGGTCAACATTTATCTAATTTGCATACAACGCTCCCAGGCGAAAGAAATGCCGTCCACTTTAAAAACGTTAATTAAAATTACTTATCCTTAATAAAAATAAAAACGCGGGGGTGCATTTTATTGAGAAAAATATAATCTTTTATATTATTAATATGTTAAATCTCTGTACTACGTATTAAGAACCGGGACCTTTCCTTAAAATTATCCTAAAATAATTGAACAGGCCATCTGTGGTCGTAATGGAAAACTAATTTGCCGGTTGTTTGGGGACACTTTTGGATATAGCCTTTGTAGTGACTTTTAAAAACTTCTTTCGTTCTACACTTCGCCTTCTTTTTATTATTTGCCTTTTCTTACTATTATCACTCGTTTTCTCTTTGTGTCTTTATACAGGCACAGGCAGAGGGGTAGCCGGATGGTGTGGCCCTCCATTAAAATTTTGAACAGCAAAGGAACTAGGTATAATTACACACTATTATCACTATTTACGGACTTTTTATTACGCCGAAACAATTTGAATAAACGGGGTAAAGCGCGGAGAGAGAGACAATTAAATATTTTAAATTCACCATAACATACTAATATGAAAACCACCTAACTAGGACACACCCCGTCCGAGGACTGATTTGGGGCATTTCAGCCTCAAGCCTGGGTACATTTCGCGTGTTGCCAGCTAGTATTTTATTTTCTTAATTTCATACAAAACATTATTAAATTTTTATTTACGTACAAAACCTCATTAAATTTCTTTTTAAACGTTATTATCTGTTTTATTAAACAAAACATTATTAAGTTCTTATAAACAAAACATTAAATTCTTATTAGACATTATTATCTTTATTAAAAAAATACCAATACACGACACTCGCATCACCCCCTTGAAAATAAGTTTTTACTCGGAAAACTTATTTAATTTATTTTCTTTTAAAAAATTTATTTATTTATTCAAGAAATTTATTTATTTTTCATTTTTTTCCACTTTAACAGTTCCAAAGTTAGATGACAAGAAATAAAAATTCCACACATTAGATATTTTGTATTATTTTAAAAAAATCGAAAGAAAAATTAGATCACCTGAAAATCAGGGCCCACAGCCTTCTTTAGTTAGCCTTATAAGGCTAACTACC
This sequence comes from Bathynomus jamesi, assembly GCA_023014485.1. Taxonomy (NCBI): domain Eukaryota; kingdom Metazoa; phylum Arthropoda; class Malacostraca; order Isopoda; family Cirolanidae; genus Bathynomus; species Bathynomus jamesi. Next base: position 143,654 of record JAJOZX010000888.1, on the reverse strand, counting down.
GAAAATATCACGACTTAACCTAACCAATCGTCAAGGGCGTACGCCGTACAGTTGACCTAACGATTGGTTAGGTTAAGTCGTGATATTTTCGTTAGTTAGCCTTATAAGGCTAACTAACGAAGGCTGGGGGCCCTGATCTTCAGGTGATCCGAAAAGTTTATAATTTACACAACATTTGCATAAAATAACATTTCGTACTAATAATCAAATGTACAACCTGTAGCAAAGCTGTTACGTGTAAAATGTAGGATAATTTTCTTAAAACTGGTTACAACAAATTTCAAGTTCACAATCTGTTTCAGCGATTTCTCATCAAAGATCGCTTTATATTCGAAAAATATTCATATAGTTACATAGTTACTATCAGGGCAATATAGAAAGAACAAGAAAAATGTTTATAAAAAAATACTGACCAGAACGCGCATACTATTCTACAAAACACAAAAACATGGAAACAAATTTGGGCAATAATCACACCCTTTCACTTATAATTTCACTAAGTAATAATCAGTGTACATTAATTTCTGGACGTTCGTCAGATAACACCCCGCTATCTTCGTGTCTGTCAAAAGTTGACAACGGACTTCTTAAATTTTCAATCGCAGCTCTCCTGCTCACTTCGCTAGAATGCAAGGAGTTGCATCACCATGCAACAGGTCAGCACGCTTGAGGTTCCGCTCTCTCTCCAAAAAATGGCGAAAAAGGAGTCGTCCAATTCAAAGAGGATCAGGGGGACGGAGATATAGTGAAAGTGGAACCACGCACCGGAATTGGACGGAATTTGCAATTCTAGAAGTCGGCGAAGAAACTCGCCTCTCTCATCTCAACTTTTTTCGGTGAATGCTGCCTACCGAGTAGTAAGACGCATATTAAGCCAAGCATCGAAACAGTGGAAGCAAGACTGTCCAAAAATACCAGTAGACCAAATTTGATGGAAACTGTCCTGCACTGAAGTCGCTGCGCATTCGGTTTCGTTTCTCTCTCTCTCTCTCTCTCTCTCGTCTCAGCTCGACGGTGATCGATCACCTTATTCGGGTCAACTAAACGCAATGGGTGGAATTCGGATTCAACTTATGATAGTTGCTTCCAAATCGAGCCTCTCGAAATTTTGAAAAAAATATCTAAAAGTTTGTACTGCTACTGATTATCACTTCTCATTTTTAATTTACAAAATTTTCTCAACACTACAATAACCGAATCAAACTGCATTACATAATGAATAAAATGTAATATTTTCTATACAAACGTGCAAACGTAAAAAAACATTTTTCACTGTTTATACCCAGAATTAAAATTTTAAGCAGAAACACTACTTACAACACTAAAATATAATTTCAGAATAAAGAAAACTTAATCAACCAGCCTATCCATACAAAATATCACCTACAATTTTCATTAAAACTCATGAAAGAACGAAAAAAATAAACAACAAAAAGTCAGCCTACCAATAAAATAAAAATGAATATATATATATATATATATATATATATATTATATATTGATGAATAAAACCACGAAGGAAAGGAAACACAAAACGGTGCTCAAGCGCTTTCGTCTAATGACATCCTCAGGACACTGAAATACATAAAAGGTTACGGCCTATATATAGGTTACAGAAAGAGAAAAAAAATAAATAAATAAATAACATACATACACACAAACATATATACTATATATATACATACATATCTACACACATACACATATATATATATATATATATATATATGCAATAAACGGAGAAGTAAAAATAAAACTTAAAAATTAAGGATTAGAGGATTAACAAAGAGGCATATCGATTTTAGCACAAGATCAAATGAGTTATAAAAATAATACAAATTTATACTGGAGATACGCCCGGGTTTAACACTTTGCCTTTTTAGAGTCAAGTTTCGATATATATAAAATAATTGAAGATTAAAAGTTAATAAAGTAGCTTACAAGTTTACCAAAGATTAAGTGTCCTACCCTTTTTTTCTAGATTTGTTTTGAAGGAATTCAACAACAGGATCGAGTTGAAAAAGACCTTTGCTTATGTTGAAGTTATTTGAAAGTTGAATAATGGCAGACTCAAGAATATTTCTATTGACAATGTTGCTCGAATGAAATAAATCTGAAGTATTATTCCAATCAATACAGTGGGATAACTCTGACAAATGGACAAAAGAGCACTGGACAACTGTCCTGTTCTGACGGAATATTGATGCTGTTTTATACGTGTGTGCAAATCATTTCCCGTCTGACCTATGTAAAGGAATCACATTGTTTACACCCAATTTTATAGATAATGCCTGAATTATTGGTAGGGCTATTTTTTACAATGATATTTTTTCACAATATTGTTATATGAAAATACTACATTAATATCCAAAAGTTTAAGTACATTAGCAATGCCTAAAAAGCCCGGGAAAAATGGAAGTACTAAAATATTTTTGACAAAGTACGAGTGTTATTATTGACACGATAGAAAGTTCGTTTTGCCTTGTTGAGACAAGATTCCATAAACGCAGATGGGTAACACAGATCACTTCCAATACCGTTGATTTTTTCCAATTCGGCATCGATGTATTCCGGACTGGCGATCCTAAGGGCGCGGAGAAACATTGATGAAAAAATGGCCTTCTTAGTGGGGGTGTCATGTCCCGAGTAAAAGTGTACGTAGGACAAGTTGTTTGTTGTTTTCCGATAGATACTAAACTTAAAACCTGGCTTTCCCTATGTACACGCACATCCAAAAATGGGATTGACTTGTCTTGTTCCACTTCTAAAGTAAACTTAATGGAGGGACTTGATCATTTAACTGAAGGAGGAAGTTATCCAGGTCACGATTCATGGGCCAGATACACAAAATATCGTCGACGTACCGCAACCAAGGGATGCCAACCCCCAGGATTCTCGGAATGTAAGTAATTTCGAAAAACTCCATATAAATATTGGAGAGGAGGGCGATAAGGGGTTGCCCATGGCCATCCCAAACACTTGTTGATAATACTCGTTATTGAAAGTGAATTTACAGTCTTTAATGCAAAGCTTAATAAGTTCCAAAACAATGTGTGAAGGTAGTGGCAGGTCATACTTATGTAATTCTTGGGAGAGAAAGTCAAGCATATCATCAATCGGCACTTTTGTAAACAATGAACAAACATCAAAACTGATCAATCTATCGTTAGTTTCAGTACGTGCATTATTCAATTTTTCAGTAAGATCCATGGAATTTTTTACATGTGAATCAGAGATAGTTCCGAGAATGGGGGACAAGACTTTGACAAGCCATTTGGAGAGTTTATAAGTAATAGAGCCCACCGAAAAATTGAATAATGCACGAACTGAAACTAACGATAGATTGATCAGTTTTGATGTTTGTTCATTGTTTACAAAAGTGCCGATTGATGATATGCTTGACTTTCTCTCCCAAGAATTACATAAGTATGAGCGGTCACTACCTTCACACATTGTTTTGGAACTTATTAAGCTTTGCATTAAAGACTGTAAATTCACTTTCAATAACGAGTATTATCAACAAGTGTTTGGGATGGCCATGGGCAACCCCTTATCGCCCCTCCTCTCCAATATTTATATGGAGTTTTTCGAAATTACTTACATTCCGAGAATCCTGGGGGTTGGCATCCCTTGGTTGCGGTACGTCGACGATATTTTGTGTATCTGGCCCATGAATCGTGACCTGGATAACTTCCTCCTTCAGTTAAATGATCAAGTCCCCTCCATTAAGTTTACTTTAGAAGTGGAACAAGACAAGTCAATCCCATTTTTGGATGTGCGTGTACATAGGGAAAGCCCAGGTTTTAAGTTTAGTATCTATCGGAAAACAACAAACAACTTGTCCTACGTACACTTTTACTCGGGACATGACACCCCCACTAAGAAGGCCATTTTTTCATCAATGTTTCTCCGCGCCCTTAGGATCGCCAGTCCGGAATACATCGATGCCGAATTGGAAAAAATCAACGGTATTGGAAGTGATCTGTGTTACCCATCTGCGTTTATGGAATCTTGTCTCAACAAGGCAAAACGAACTTTCTATCGTGTCAATAATAACACTCGTACTTTGTCAAAAAATATTTTAGTACTTCCATTTTTCCCGGGCTTTTTAGGCATTACTAATGTACTTAAACTTTTGGATATTAATGTAGTATTTTCATATAACAATATTGTGAAAAATATCATAGTAAAAAATAGCCCTACCAATAATTCAGGCATTATCTATAAAATTGGGTGTAAACAATGTGATTCCTTTTACATAGGTCAGACGGGAAAGGATTTGCACACACGTATAAAACAGCATCAATATTCCGTCAGAACAGGACAGTTGTCCAGTGCTCTTTTTGTCCATTTGTCAGAGTTATCCCACTGTATTGATTGGAATAATGCTTCAGTTTTATTTCATTCGAGCAACATTGTCAATAGAAATATTCTTGAGTCTGCCATTATTCAACTTTCAAATAACTTCAACATAAGCAAAGGTCTTTTTCAACTCGATCCTGTTGTTTTGAATTCCTTCAAAACAAATCTAGAAAAAAAGGGTAGGACACTTAATCTTTGGTAAACTTGTAACTTACTTTATTAACTTTTAATCTTCAATTTATTTATATATATATCGAAACTTGACTCTAAAAAGGCAAAGTGTTAAACCCGGGCGTATCTCCAGTATAAATTTGTATTATTTTTATAACTCATTTGATCTTGTGCTAAAAATCGATATGCCTCTTTGTTATTCCTCTAATCCTTAATTTTTAAGTTTTATTTTTACTTCTCCGTTTATTGCATATATATATATATATATATGTGTATGTGTGTAGATATGTATGTATATATATGTATATATGTTTGTGTGTATGTATGTTATTTATTTATATTTTTTTTTTCTCTTTCTGTAACCTATATATAGGCCGTAACCTTTTATGTATTTCAGTGTTCCTGAGGATGTCATTAGACGAAAGCGCTTGAGCACCGTTTTGTGTTTCCTTTCCTTCGTGGTTTTATTCATCATAAATATTTTTTACCTGTTACTTTCGTGAAATAATTTTCATATATATATATATATATATATATATATATATATATATATTAGGGTGTTTCATACCTATAGGGTAAAATAAAAATGAGCTTGGAGTTTTAGTCCACACGTTTCTCCGTATTCTAAAGAACAAGAAAACACGTTTGTGCAAGTTTGAACCAGATCGCGCTGCATTTAGAGGTCCCCAACTTTGACGACTTTTTGTCAGTTCATTTCTCGCCTGCCTGCAGTGAAGACGGTTTTCTTCGTCACTTGAGCGGTTCGTGTTGTATAGCCTATTGGACAACTATGGAGGTAATTATATATGCTACTAATTATCTCATTTTACTGTGGTATTGAAATTTATTATTATTTAATTTCTGTCATTTTACTGTGGTAGTGATATTTATTATTAATATTACATGAAATTAATTAGTCTGTTGCATATTGGACAACTAAGCTGGTAATTATTTATGATACTAATTAATGTAATTTTACTGCGGTATTGAAATTTATTTAATTAATGAATTGTCAAAGAGAACGTAGTGTACACGTATCAGTTTTATAAATAAAGAAAAGCAGTAACTGGGACTCGAACCAGTGTCATAGCCGTTTGGCGGCATCGCTCAAGTCGGCGTACACAGCACGCTATCCACTCCCTAGATGGTGTAGTGGATAGCGTGCTGTGTACGCCGACTTGAGCGATGCCGCCAAACGGCTATGACACTGGTTCGAGTCCCAGTTACTGCTTTTCTTTATTTAATTAATGAAATTAATTACGATGTGAAATTATTTCTGTGGAATTATTTAGTTTGTTTTCTTTTCCAGGTGTCTACCAGAGCGAAAACAGAAGTGTTTCTTATTGGCCAGACGGATGCGAACATCACATCAAGTGGCCTTCCAACTCAGTTGCAAGTACTCAAAAAGTACTTTTACCACCAAAAGGAGCAAAAATTTGGACGTACTAAATGCCTGAACCTGTGCCTGGATGCCTGTCTCATATTTTGGGAGAGAGCGAGAATCCCCATGATGCGTCGACATTCGGCCTTGAGGAAGATGGAATCCCTTCTCAAGGAATACGACCGGCTTGTGAAGCACAAGTTACATAAAGCAGAGTCCTTCCGAGTGAAGGAGGCGATAGCGAAGGAGATCATGGACATTGCTCATTCACAGGCTAAGGAAATGATGAAGAATCAGGAGGACATCCACTTTCTCGACATGCAGCGTGAAGATCCAAATTCCTGCAGCATGGGCCCTGTTGACATGAAGCTTCACTATAAGTGGACTGAAGTAGAGGGCTTCAAGCAAGCAGCGGCAACTGTTAACAAAATCTCTGTCGTCAACGATCGGGCCGAAAGAGCCATCGCGCTCACCAAAGAGTTCAACTGTTCTCTGACGAAGAACGAAGAGCAGAAGCAGTATTTGCTCAAAACTGTGATGCAGCATAGGGCGAAATACCCGAATAAAACAAGAAGGATTTCATGGACAAATGATTCGCAAGAAGTGGTTATGTTTTTTGTATCTTTGTGAAAATGTGTAGTGAAATGGTACTCGTTTGTTGAATAAAAATTCATTGACAGATTTTTGTTTAATTTTTTCCGTTTATGATCTGCCAGAGCATCAAACTGGGGACCCGTAAACTTTAAACTATTGAATTAATACTTCGGTTTATCAGTCTCCTCAGCAAATGGAACAAGGGGATCCATGTGGATTAAAATTTTTCCAAACTTTTAATTTATGAAACACCCTAATATATATATATATAAAGGAAATTTCAAAGAACCAAATTAATTTATCAAAATAATTTCTTTCCTAAAACAGTTCCTGCATTTCGAATAAACAAGGTCAATTTTTTATAACAAATTTAGCTCACTTTCGGTCACACACACAATTTACATACGGCAAGCAAAATAAACTAAATTAGTTCGAATGGACCCAGCATAAATTAGCGTTTTTAAACATTATTTTTCGACTTTGACCAAACATCTTAATATTACTCTTATCTATCTTAAAATTCTACACATATGATGGTCATGTGCGGCTTGACATCCTTAAACATTAACTCCAATTGAAACTTACCCTAAGCTTAACTTAACTTTCCGGTCGAAAAATAATCTTAAAAACTGCCCACTCAATACTGGAAAATTTGTTACTTATTTTTCTTTTTTTATATACAGGAAGGAGGGCCAAGGGCAAATGCTCGCAAAAGCGCCCCTCCCATAGAAGAAGACAGCCAAACTCAAGGTCCGGGGTTTTCGAGATGCCTAGACACTCTGCCTTTGAAAGATGGGAGGTCATAGACAGGAAGAAAGATGGATTCAGGAAGATTGTTCCAGAGTTCACTGGTTGAGTAGATGAAAGACTGAAAACACCGATTAACCCTTGCATTAGATAGTTGAACAGAATAAGAATGAGAAAATGTATAAAGTCTGTTACTGCGTGCTCTCCTTAAAGGAGGAGGCATGTAGAGTTCAGAAGAGTAATGTTCGTTATGATAGCGATAGTAAACAGAGAGTGAAGCAACATTATGTCGAAGAGAAAGAGAGTGAAGACAATCAGTAAGAGGCGGGGAATTGATGAGACGAAAAGCCTTTGATTCCACCAGGTCAAGTAAGGCTGTGTGGTTAAGAGAAGAGGAAGGATTGAGTTGTCTACTGTTGAAGGTAAGGGGATAGTCGTGTGGAAGATTGTGACGAGTAGACAGATGAAGGAACTGAGTTTTTGAGGCATTGAAAGCCACAAGGTTTTCTCTGCCCCAATCAGATATAGCAGAAAGATCAGAGGTCAGGTGTCCCATAGCCGTCCTACGCGAATCATGAAGCGACTACTGTGAGGGACGCTTTGGGAAGCGGGTGGAAAAGTGAAGAGTGGAATCATCGGCATAGGAGCGAATAGAACACGAAGTGCGAATTAAAAGATCATTAATAAATAAAAAGAAAAGAGTGGGTGACAGGACAGAACACTGAGGAACACCACTGTTAATAGCTTTAGGAGAAGAACAATGGCCATCTACAACTGCAGCTATAGATCTGCCAGAAAGGAAATTAGAGATGAAGGCACAGATAGAAGGTTAGAAACCGAAGGAGGGCAGTTTGGAAATTAAAGATGAAGGCACAGATAGAAGGATAGAAACCGAAGGAGGGCAGTTTGGAAATTATAGATTTGTTGCAGACTCTATCATAAGCTTTCGATATGTCTAGCGCAATAGCAAAAGTTTCACCAAAATCTGGAAAGGAGGATGACCAAGAGTCAGAAAGATATGCAAGAAGATCACCAGTAGAGCGTCCCTTGCGAAATCCATACTGACGATCTGAAAGAAGATTGCGAGAAGAAAGGTGTTTAAGAATCTTCCTATTAAGGATAGATCCAAAAACTTTAGAAAGGCAAAAAATCAAAACAATTGGACGATAGTTGGAGGGTTGAGAGCGGTCACCCTTCTTTGGGACAGGCTGAATGAAAGCGAACTTCCAGCAGGAAGGAAAAGTACCAGATGAGAGACAAAGACGAAAGAGTTTGCCTAGGCAGGGTGTCAGCACAGAAGCACAGTTCTTAAGAACAACAGGAGGGACGCCATCAGGACCATACACCTTCCCAGAATTGAGCCCAGATAGGGCAGAAAAAAACATCTTTAGAAGAGATTCTAATTTCAGATATAATAAAGTCAGAGCGGGGGGGGGGGAAGATGAAGGAACAGCACCAATCGTTCAGGGTTGAATTGTAAGCGAAAGTTTGAGCGAAGAGTTCAGTTTTGTCATGAAAAGAGAAGGCAACTGTGCCGTCGGAATGGAAAAGAGGAGGGAAAGAAGAGGAAGTAAAGTTGTTGAAGAGGTTCTTAGCTAGATGCCAGAAAGAGCGAGAAGAATTAGAACTGGATATTTTTAATTTAATTTTTTGCAATTCGTTCATATATATATATTAGGGTGTCTCTTACTGGGTAGTCAAAAATTGAAATGCTGAATTATTTTATCTGCGCCCCCTAAAATAGTTCCACTTAGCATAAAAACTAAAACTTGAAAGTTTGACACAAATTGGCTCATATTTAGGGGTCGCCCCCGGCTAATAAAAATGGTGACCATGGCATAATAGCTCCTGACATATGATTATGCTCATTATACACATAATTCCTTCCTTCTTTTTTTAGTTTGATTCGTTTTTATAAGTATAGGCCTTCTTATTTATCATTGATCCTTTTCTAACCTATCCTTGATGTTGTTATAATCCATCCTTTGGTCCTCAATCCTTCTTTATCCCAATCCTTTTTCTCCTATCCAAAATCCTTCCTGGCTCTTTTTTTATATACAATCAGCAATGAAGCATTGCTACAAAAAAAAACCATTAGTTTATTATATAGAGATAAATTCAAAATGCCAGTGCTATTTACATACTTTAATTACTTTAATTAGCATTATTTCCTTATACAACATTTATTTAATATACAATGATTATACAATATGGTGTATTTTAAGGTGCGACCTCATTGATGGTTATTTTTTGAGAAGAACAGTTTTTGATGGAACTGGGTGACTCTGGCGGTGTTTTGCAACAATTTGGAGCAGGAACTGGAGCTGCTCTTCCCCCACTGTCAATTTCTTATTCAGCTCTTGAACTAAAGCTACTGCACGTTCTGCCCGGTCATTTACAACAGATAGAGCTGCAACAATAGCTCTGGCCCTTAAATATTCACAGTTGGATGTCCAAGTGCTGGGTGCCTTGTTCAGAAATCCTTCTGGCAAATTCAGCTTAGTAAAGAATTCTCTAGTATTTCTTGTAACAAGTTGGTGTAGTCCTTCACCAGAGCAGAAGGTCGATTCAGGAATCCGAGGACGCTTGGGTGGTCTATCAGTGGACTCATCTTCTAATGCCTTTACCATGCGTTTTTTACATCTGTAGTAATTCGCTCATCAAAGAAAGCAAGACCAACTGCTTCTTCAGACAGGTACCATAAGTGGTTAGAGAGCTTTTTTTTAGTTGCATCAGAAATCTTTTTGTTAGGATAATTAATCAATGACCTCATAAGGAGCCAGTCATTAAATGGGGTTTCAATAGGGAGTGAGGATGTTGTCCAAGCCTTCATATAGATGAGAACAGAAAAAAGGGAAAGATCTCGAATTCCTCGTTCTTCAGTCTTAGTCATCTTGAACTGGTTTCGAAAAAGCCACATCTTGATAGAATAGAGCGCTTTGGACATCCAGCGAGCTCGATGCATGGCACCTGGTGCACGAAACTTGATGCCTTTATTGGGGACACCTCCAAGAAAGATGATGGACAGATCCAAAAGTTCTTGATAGTCATCCCGTAGCATAGGTGCCTGGGATCTAGCAAACTGAATTAGTTCAGTTTTAGACTGGATAATTGCTTCTTTAGTAATCGTGTCTGTCTCACCTGTTTGGAACTGGCTTTGATCAACAGAAGTCCAATTGTCACGAAAACGCTTAAAGATCAATATCTCTGGACCAGTTGATGTAGATCCCAATGTTGCTTCAAATGCAGCTCCCAACAATAAATCTAAAACATGGTGTCTACAAGGCAAGTACAAAACATCATGTCCCAATTTTGCTTCGATGAGAGCACAGGCTCCACTATATTGACCCGTGTTTGAAGCTGTTGTATCGAAACAAATTGCTTTTACTCTCTCTGTAATTCCCCATTCATTCAGGCAGTTAAAGACGGCTTCAGCTTGTGCTTCTCCAGTTGAGTTTGGGATTTTGGGGACACCAAGCAGCTGTTCAACACCAGGTCCTGACACAAGTACTGGGAGACGATCAATGTGCTTGTGCGAGGTGAGGTCCTCCATCATCTTGCCATCCCAGTGGACTGTCATAGAACATTCTCCATGGAAATGCTCCTTAAGTTCTTTAGCATGACGAGCTCGGTTCTTATTTCGAAGGCGATGGATAGAATGTTGGTTTATGTTGTAATCTGAAGCGTCCAAACCAAAGCTTTTAGCTGCCTCTGCGAGGATAAATGTTGCCTTTCTAGAGGAAATTTGTGTACGATCCAGGGCAGCAGACATCTGAATAGTCATGATGTTTTTCATGCCTCGTTTTTTCTTAGATTTTGGTAAAGCACAAGCTCCTTTGGGCTCCTCCTCCTCATTCTCACTTTCATCAGTGTTGCTGGAAGATGTGGAAGAAGCCAGTACAACTTGACTAGTAGACGCCTCCATCAAAGATTCTGACTTTCTTTTTCTCTCTGCCTCAGCTTCCAACCGTTTGACTGCATTTTTTGTGCGGTGAAGATGTACAGTGTCCACACCACCGATTGAGCCAGGACGACCTTTTTGTCTTTGCAGTTGAAGGAACTCCCAGTCCTCACGATTCTTGATCAGCTTCTCAGCGTCTCCATGGGCGATGTCAAAGAGATCTTCCAATCGCTCTACAAAATCAGCCTCCTTGGTTTTATGGCTCTGGCTTGTTCTGGAAGCATGCTTCTTTAAGCAAGTCCATTCGTTAAAGAAATTCTCTAACTTCTTCATGGCACGAGGTTCCTGCTGAGTAGGAATATTGGCCTTATCCCAGATAACTATTGTGGCTCGAATAGATTGACGCAGAGCATCGCGGATTGTCATGTTTTTCTCTCTGTGGAGGTGCATAAAATAACCAAAAGCTTGCCTATATGGGGGCAGCTTTGAGCCTTTAATATCATCTACTGTAGATCCGAGCAAATAGAATGGTCTTCTTGTATTCATCTGCAAAATAAGAAAACAAAATATTAATGTAGTGTTATGGTTTTGTAGAGCAGGGCTAAATCACTGTTTTGACTTTTTTAAATTACAAAAAAAAAAAAAATTTGGTAGACATAAAGTTAATTTGGTCTATTTTATAAATCTAACGTATTTTTCTCAATTATTATTCCTATTATTTTTTAATCTAAGAAACAAGGAATAAATATTTTTGTAGTAGAAATTTATATTTTGCTATTTTATTGGAAATAGAAACAGTGGCGTCACTAGGGTTGGTGTCACCCAGTGCGGTAACTCATGGTGTCACCCACCCCCCATGGACCTCCTCCCGTACCAGACCATACAGAATCCTTAGTAATGTTTTTTGTACTAATGTTACTCGTAAATCGTAATTCCCGTATATCACTGAATGTAATGGCAATAGTAGTGACATAAACAACTAGCAAAATTAAAATTACTCCTTTAAATTACAATATCATACGCACAGCCTAAATGTATTTACATTTACATAGTTTCATGTGGTTAAAGTGAAAATTCGGTAAGAAAACAATAGAATTCGAAGTAAAAACGTTTAAGAACTACATCAAAATTATGTTCATTTTAACGTTAAACTTTACCGTTACATGAGATACATTAATGGATTAGGTTTGCATAATCAATAACGGCCCAAATAATGTAGAAGTTGTAGACAAATGCATATGGAAATATACTCATAAATTTGAGGCTGCAACATCATAAAGACAGAGGCTGCAACAACTGAGCGGAAGCCTTTTTTTATTTTTCTCCTTCTTTTCCTTTAATTACTACTTCATTCTCAAAAAAGTTATTGATATAGGTTCACAAATACTAATTACCACAATATTGTAGCTAAAACAACAGAAAATTTGACAAAATCAGCGACTATAAAAACACGCAGCAACGAAAACAACAGCGCGTGCTTGTAGAGCGTGCAGACGAAACCACGTGATTCGAAGCGTCATTGTAATTGGGTAATAATGACAGCTCTGACCGGAGCGCATTAGAAGGTTCAAAAAGTAAATTAGCATAGAGTTTTAGCCTTGTAGGTATATTGATACATGTAAGCTGGGCTTACGAAAAATGTTTTTGTTGTTATAACTAACTACAGGGATATTTTTATAAAAAATAATAAATTTCTGCTCAAACACTGCACAAAAACCCCCCGCACCCCTCTAGTGACGCCACTGATAGAAACACAGATCATGAAACACATGTCAGGTAAAATTTCCATTGAACTAAATTAAATTCTTTGTGACAAATAGCAACATTGTTTAAAACTTCATAATATGTGTATAAGAGCATAAATTCTAATTTTTTCATTAAATTCATTAAATTTTTTTCAAACACTAATAACAAAATCAGTATAAATAATTGTGAAAAATATAAATAACAGTTTATTATCTGATAATAGCAAAAAAGAAGTATAGTGATACACAGTTACACACCTTTTACTTATGACAGCAGAACACTGAATGATGACAAATAAACAATTGCAACATAATCTGGAGCATTCTTGATGAAACATGTTTAAACAGGTTGATCTTGTCTTATCAAGCAATATTTTCAGCTACAAACTTGACAATTATCTCTAATATATTCATTTAATTGAATTCATCATAAATATGATGATTAATTAATTAAAAACATATGTTTAGTATACTTGACAACTGCTAGTAATTTCAAATATTAATTGCATAAATAATAGCTATATTTTATGAACTTTAATAAGCGGGGGCGACCTCTAAAAATTGTTCAATCCAAAAAAATTTATATGTGATGTTTTCAACCAATGGAACTGGTTGAGGGGGCGCAACCTAAAAAAATCAACACTTCGAAAATAAGAGACACCCTAATATATATATATATATATATATATATATATATATATATATATATATATAAATGCAAGCGTCACACCTACGCTCTAATTTTAGCCCAATCGTATAAAAATGCATGTCACCATTTAATTACAACTAAAATAACATAATTTCATATATGTAAGTGTGAAATTTATTTGTTAATTATTTTCAGAATTATTATTAATGCCAAACACGTAAACACAAAAAAAAAATTTAAATACAAGATAGGTAGCATAAAGAGTAATAAAAGGTGAAGACCAAAAAAAAAAAAAAAAAGAAATGAGTCATCGGACGAGATTTCTAAATTTTACATAAGTCTCTCTCCACGACTGAAGAAAACGAGATGACTCTGCGTCTGACACTGGCCGCGATGGGGTTGGGGGTGAAGTGACTCAAGAATATCACTCAAAAAAACTGAGTCGAAACGATGGGAACAAAGGCAAGACGATTTGACTCATTTAAAATTTTGAAAATGGTGCGCGCCATCTTGAATTACAAGAAAACGAATTTTCAAGGAATGGGAATCGGAATGGGGCACACCCAAAGGGTGTTTACCGCTTGCCACTGAGGTACATAATTCATTTTACTATTTAATTTATGGAAAGACTATCTACTAATTTTATAAATACTATAGAACGAGTAGCCGTGGCCGAAATAAGGCTCGTACGGAGGACGTGGGAATGCCCTTCTTTTAATTTAATAGGGACACCGCTGGCACCGAAATGTGATTTTTAAAAACATCTTTAGTTCTACTATTCGCCTTTTCATTATTTGCCTTTTCTTACTATTATCACTCGTTTTCTCTGTGTCTTTATAAGGACACAGGCAGAGGGGTAGCCGGATAACGTGGCCCTCGATTAAAATTTCGAACAGCAAATAAACTGGGGATAATTACACACTATTATTACTATTTATGAACTTTTTATTTACGCCAAAACAATTTGAACAAACGGGGTAAAGCGAGTGCGGACCCATCGTTAACATTTTATCGCGGAGAGAGACACAATTAAATATTTTAAATTCACCATAACATACTAATATGAAAACCACCTAACTAGGACACACCCCGTTCGAGGACTGATTTTGGGGCATTTCAGCTTCCAGCCTGGGCACATTTCAGTTGTTGCCAGCTAGTAATTTATATTCTTAATTTCATACAAAACATTTTTAATTTTTAATTACGTTTATAATTTTTATTTATGTGCAAAACCTCATTAAATTTCTTATTAAACATTATTATCTTCTTTATTAAAAAAAACATTATTAAATTCTTATAAACAAAACATTAAATTCTTATTAGACATTATTATCTTTATTAAAAAAATACCAATACACGACATCTATTCACTAGGCTGAGGGTACACTGAAATTATGTAGGCTACGCGGGAGTTGCTTAACACGAAGACAAGGGTAGGCTTGTGGCCTACGAAAAGGTTGACAGACCTGGGCTTCGAAGATGGACCTGAAGGCAGACTAGCCTTACCGGCGAGAGGATGAGTGTTGAAGGCCGATTGAGACTTGTTGAAAAGGGGACCAGCGGAAAATCTTGCAGCAGTGATGAAATTGTAGAGGGTCCTACTTATTAATAGACTTCGTGTATGCTCGACCGGAGCCTTGAATGAACGGCTGACCGCTCTCCAGGCGAAGGCCAGAGAGCGGGTGGGGTGACGAGTGGTGTTAATGACGCAAGAGCTGAGAGCGAGATGTGACAACAAAAAGAGGAAATGGCAAGTGAAAAGGATTTGAGAAAGAACTCGCATTTTATAGGTCTTGGTGACGTCTCTGGTGGGCATTTCGGGAAATACCACAAAATGTCTAATAAATATAATTCTTGAAACTACAGGGAGGGTAGTCGAAGAGTGATATGCTTCAACTCACACACACTAAATAAATATATATGCCCGACGAAAATAAGCAACTTGCAGAAACCTAATATACAAAATAACAAGTCCCTCCTGATAAATTTTTGTCGAAACTGGAATGCAACCACTAACCTCTTTTGGACGAGTGTGTCGAATTTGTACCCTTTTCAATTGCACGCATTCATAACCTAAGCCGACAAAAATTTCTGGTGGTAAGAGGTTAAGATTTATTTGTGCATCTCTTCATACTGTTCCTTCCAACATTTCCTGTTGTGTAGTCAACGGTAAATCGTTTACCTTTTCCATTCTACTAACTTAAATACAGATACTGGTCGCCATATGTTACACTTTCTCCCTCACTTACTTAACCCTATCTCTCCTTCTCTTCATCATGTTTCCTGGATATTTCAGTAAAAGAAAAACAGAACTCATTATATTCGTTTTATTTTATAATTATAATAATAAGTGGCATATATACACAAAAAATTTTCATTTGGAATATGGGGGAAAATTTTGTATGTATATTGTTTTATTGTATTTACAATTGCAACTTACGCGCACGTGCTTTTATTGGAAGGGAGAAGAGAATTGCATACTGTACTTCAATGCTTTCAATCTGCTAAATTTATTATTAGAAACAAAATGGTGAATGGCAGTTTTTGTAATTGTATATAATAATTCAGATAACTCGATATGCATAAGGTATTTTCCCTATTATATCTCCATTTGAAAACGGCGTTCACATTTGTCACTTAATATAACAGAAAAAGACCATCGTGCTGTTTGGCGACATATTTACACAAATCGTGCATTTCCTCGCACAAGGATTGGTTCAAGAATCATCCCCTTGACCGTTTACAGGAAGTGTGTGTGTGTGTGTGTGTGTGTGTGTGGTGTGTTTTACATGGAAGTAGCGTGAAGCAAGCAAAACGTGTTGAATCTGCACAAAAGACAAGTTTTCACTTTATGCTATACATGCTATGTGGTATACCACGAAGAGTAGGCTACCTACCGATCAAACACGTGCCAAACTGAATGCAAATATATACTGGAATATTTCACACTTAAAACTTGTTTCAACTGTTTGATCTCTATACTGGTCCCGACATGAGGAAGGTGAGAGAATTAAATTTCGTGAGGTAATATATGATTACGTTGAGTATGTATATTACCTCATTTGTTCTTTATATGTTCCTTGTGAGTGTGTGTGTGTGTGTGTGTGTGTGTTCCACAGACTTCATCCTGACAAACCGAACCAAAGTTGGAAAGGTAGTGAAGCAATTAAATGATACCAGTAGCGTTTTCGTCAGACCTCTTAGTGGACGTCCTTGTTCCTCTATTGGGGAAGATAGTTCCGCAGCTGTTCTTGCTAAATATCATAGTAGTTACGAGAACTTGCCAAGACAAGAGCACGAACTATTCAACAGTTAAAAGACAAAATAGACAACATACAACAAAAATATATCATCATCAATAAGGATGTTTTACGTAACGTTGAATGCACTGTAGCTTACGTGATCGAATCAACATGTCAACACCCGAATGACAGTAATTTGAACATTTATTGTCTTCATAACAAATAAAAAATAATCTCGTACTGTAAGAAACACTTGTTACACCCTGTACAAATAGGAATGGGTAAGGGAAGGAATTTTTTTTAAGGTATCTCTCGGAGGAACAGTATTCAATACGCATTCATAAAAAAAAGGCGTTGCACAAGGTTATTCTCGAACCAACTACACGAAGATAATTTTGGATCTCAAAATTTTCAGTATATTTTCCACGCATTTTTCTTTGAAGAACTTTTTCAGCAGTTGTACTTATCATATTGTTTATTATAGATCTCGCAGTACAAAAAATATACTTACAAATTTATTGCTTAAAATCACTAAAATTTCAAGTTACACGAGAAAAAAAGTATCTTCCTACTCAAACTAACCAGCGAACAATACCTGGATATTAAGAAGTTCTTTACATGAGGAGACATCGTTCTGGAATTCGGTTTCTTGAAGGGTCTGCGGGATTACAGTTGGTTTACAGAGAATTTCACAGGGAAATCTTTCAAACTACTAACTTCATTAACTGTTATACACCTAATTCCAAGGCAGTGTGTTACCAAATTAATTTTAACGTTAGAGGAACTTAATTTTTTTTAAATAATGTATATACTTACGGCGTCATCTCTTAAATAAAATTATCTTCTCGGGAATATGTATGCAAATTTATTTATTAAAGTGTTTAAAAACAAAGAGTGAGATGACATTTGTGTATATATATATGTATATAGTCGAAAAGTCACTAAAGGCAAAAGTCACTAAAAGAAAGATGAATAGCAACACAAAAAGATAAACAGCGGAACACGGTCTGTTCGGTTATTGGGATGAACTAACAGCATGTATTTTTGTATCTAAGTAAATCGTTGGTGCTAAGTTAATTTGGTGATGTTTCTAAAGTGCTAAACTGAAGCAGTGGAAGTTGTCTAATTATTATATCAGTTAGGGGTAATGTCTATAGCTTTTACATTAGTAAAGTAGGACTATTAGTAGGTCGTTTGTGGGACCCTGGCAGCGGCTAGGGAAGCAGCTGCGAAAGATGTTAGAGCTTTTGGCAGTCACAGTAGTAAGGCCCAACACGTAAATAGCTTTAAATCTTCTAGGTCTGGCAGACCTAATGAGCCTACTAGACAAGCAAATAAAAGGTATGCGGCAAATACTAATAAGCCTACTAATTCGAACGCTAAACAGGAGGAAAAGCCTTCCAAGACATGTACTGGGTGTGCAAAACACCACTGGAAGAAGTACTGTCCTTTTAAAAAGCAGTTTGCCGAAACTGTAGTAAAATAGGCCACATAGCTAAAGTTTGTTTTTCAAAGAAAACAAGGGGTGAAAATTCTAATTATAACATTTCTAGTAGTAATCCTCCAAATGGAAATACTTCAAACATTGGAGTGGAGTACCTATTTTATGAGCAACAATGTGGTGATAATACAGGTCCATATATTGTAGATGTAGGCCTAAATGGAATTACAGTTCCTCTAGAACTAGATACAGGTGCTGCCCGAACTCTCATGTCTAAAACAGTTTTTGACAAAACTTTAGAAAATACACCTAAACTACATGCATCTAAAACAATACTAAAAAAATATGGGAACATACAAATACCTATTTGTGGAGAAGCATCCACCACAGTTACACTCAACAAGAAAACTTTGTCTCATCCCTTAACTCTTTTAGTGGTAGATGAGCAAGGGCATTATCTACTTGGCCATGATTGAATTGATGCTTTGAAATTACCTATTGACAGACTTTTGCCAAAGGGTCGGGCAGATGTGCATACACGCGCATATCCACCTGACATAGACTCATTGTTAATGGAGTTTTCTTCTCTTTTTGGGCCTGAAGTAGGCAAACTAAAAAACCATCAGGTCTGTATAAAGGTAGACCCTAATGTAACTCCAAAATTTTGCAAGGCTCGTTGAATTGCACATGCACTGCGGGAGAAGGTGGATTTAGAAATTGATAGGCTGCTCAAAGATAAAATTATGGAACCAGTCATACACGCTAAATGGGCTGACCCGGTAGTTCCTGTACTAAAACCTCAAAAGTCAGTGCGGTTATGTGGGGATTACCATTTAACAGCAAATAGAGCAGTTTTTCTAGATTGCTACCCTATACCTAAGCCTAATGAATTATTTAGCTCGCTTGCTGGGGGTAAAATATATTTCACAAAACTAGATATGTCCCAAGCTTATGCTCAACTAAGTTTAGATGAAAATTCTAAAGAGCTAACTATCATAAATACGCACCGAGGCCTATATAGGTACAATAGGCTATGCTATGGAATAGCATCGGCTACGGGTATTTTTCAGAGAACAATGAATCAAGTTCTAGGTCACATTCCGGGTGTACTTTGTTTCTAGATGATGTCCTCTTTTCAGGTTCATCTAAAAAAGAACACCTAACTAGATTAACAACAGTTGTAAAAAGACTCCGGGATGCCGGACTTAAGCTGAAGAAAGAAAAGTGTTCTTGGGTCACTAAAGCGGTTTCATAGTTGGGGTTCCGCATAGATGCCTCAGGCATTCATCCAACGGTGTATAAACTAGAAGCAATAAAAAATGCACCACCTCCACAAAACATCACACAGTTAAAGCTTATTTAGGTCTTCTAAACTTTTATAGGAAATTTTTGCCTAATGCATCGACTTTCCTTGAACCCATAAATAAGTTATTACGATCTGGGGAACAGTGGAGATGGGAGAAAACCCAAAAGGAAGCATTTGAGGCTTCAAAGGACGTACTACTAAAGTCCACTCTCCTAGTGCATTATGATCCTAAACTTCCTCTCGTAGTTTCAGCGGATAGCAGTTCTTACGGAATTGAGGCAGTGTTATCTCACCACATTGTTGGTGTAGATAGGCCTATCTGTTTTGCTTCTAGAACACTAACTGAGACTGAAAGGCGATATGCACAACTTGAACGTGAAGCCTTAGCTTTAGTATTTGCAGTAAAGAAATTTCATTTCTATCTATGGGGGTCATGAATTCAAACTAATTACTGACCATAAGCCTCTTTAAAGTTTATTTTCACCTACTAAAAATATTCCAGTTATGGCCTCAGGTAGGATTCAACGATGGGCACTGATTCTATAAGCCTATAAATTTGACTTAGTATATCGGTCGGGCAAACTTCTAGGTACAGCTGATGCTCTAAGTAGGTTGCCTTTAGAAAATCCAAATGAATGCGTACCTATACCTACAGAATGGGTCCACTTGGTGGAGTTTTTGGACTCCACTCCAGTAACTGCAGTACAGATAGAGCAGTGGACAAAATCAGACCCTATTCTGTCTAGGATCATCCATTACTGCTCAGTTAGTTGGCCTACTAAGGTTGAAAGTGAATTACAGCTTTTTTATCAACGTCAGTCTGGACTCTTGACCGAAAATGGCTGTCTCTTATGTGGCCACAGAGTGATAATTCCGAATGAAGGTAGGTCGAATTTAGTGAAGGAACTTCACGCTGAACACATGTGTGCAACAAAAATGAAAGAGCTGGAGAGAGCTTATTTCTGGTGGCCCGGTTTAGATGGAGAACTCGAATCATTGGTTCGTTCCTATCAAAACTGCCTAGAGAACAGAGATATCCCAAGGAAAAGTCCATTTCATCCGTGAGAATGGCCTACTCTACCTTGGCATAGGATCCATGTTGACTATGCAGGTCCTATAAATAATATCTATTTCCTAGTCATTGTGGACGCCTACTCTAAGTGGGTGGAAATTTTTCCAACCACTTCCACGACTTCGGGTGTTACTATTCGCTTACTCCGTTCGTCTTTCGCTCGATGGGGTTTACCCGTAGTTCTGGTTTCCGACAATGGTGCTTGTTTTACCAGTGAGGAATTTCGTTCTTTTGTCCACCTAAATGACATTAGACATGTCCGGTCTAGTGTTTTTCACTCATCTACTAACGGTCTCGGGGAAAACATGGTCCGTACTTTCAAGTGCATCATTCTCATGTGGAGGAAATGCAAGTGGTGTTGGATAAATTTTTGTTTAAATATCGACTAACACCTCACACAACGACGGGGGTGTCTCCTTCTAAACTCATGATTGGCCGGGAAATTCGTTCAGTTTTCGATCTGCTACGGCCAAACGAAACGTTACAACAACGAGGTTTACGCCATCAGGAAAAACAGAAGTTGTATCAAGACACTAAAACAAGGATAGTTATAGAAGCCAACCTAATGATCCAGTTATGATTCGCAACTATGGGGCTGGACCAAAATGGGTTCCTGCAACGGTGCAGGAGAGAACGGGCCCTGTTTCCTTCAAGTGCCAACTAGAAGTTGGTCTTTCTATTAAACGCCATCAGGACCAGATATGGGAACGTGAATTGCAGGATCACCAATCTTCCGGAAAAGAGAACCGATCCTCTGGAAAATGGTTCACTTTGCCCGCCTATGTAGGTTGCACCGATTCCTACTACAGTACATCAACCCCGCTCAGAAGGTCATCTAAGGTCTCTCAACCCCCTGACAGACTCAACTTGTAGGGGAGGAGTGAGGTGACGTGTGTGTATATATATGAATATAGTCGAAAAGTCACTAAAGGGAAAAGTCACTAAAAGAAAGATGAATGGCAACACAAAAAAAATAAACAGGAACACGGTCTGTTCGGTTATTGGGCTGAACTAACAGCATGTATATTTGTATCTAACTAAATCGTTGGTGCTAAGTTTAATTTGGTGTTGTTTCTAAAGTGCTAAACTAAAGCAGTGGAAGTTGTCTAATTATTATATCAGTTAGGGGCAATGTCTATAGCTTCTAAATTAGTAAAGTAGGACTATTAGTAGGTCGTTTGTGGGACGCTCGCAGCGATGGTAGACCCTAAAGAAGATCTAAATCAAAGCACCTATTAGTACCTTTATTTTCTATTCAATAGCCTAATACCTAACGGGGTCTAACAACACCCCGACGTTATTTTTGGAGAATGGTAGAAAATGCGACAATAAATAAAAATTGTGGTATTAAATTTATTAAACTGTACAGGAGTATGAAAATAAAAATCTGGTCGGGGTGTTGGGTTGGACATGAAAAGTGGGTTAATCATGTAATGTTGGTAAACAACAGGCAGAAAAAAAAAAGATTGATAAGCCCTATTTACATATACTGTAAACTAAAAAGCAAACTGATAGCAAATGCGTGGGTGGTACCCACACTGAAAGGATTCAATCTTAAGGGGAAAGAATGAGGTACAGGAAACTAAATACGAAGAAGCTGTAATTCGAAAGGTGTCATTAATAATAATAATAATATTAATAATTTTTAAAAAACAAGAGAAGGAGAGTGTTAGCACAGCGCTCAAACTATAACGTGTTGAATATGTCAAATATCATCGTTTAAATGGCTCTATTTTTATTGATATGAATCACTGTAATAGTTTTATTTTCTGTAATTCTCTCCTTTGAGGTGAGCGACCGCCAAGAGTCACAGCTGCAGTGGTTTAACACTTAAGTTGTAACATGGAACTTATTAATACAAAACAATTATATACATTTATGATGCTGCCTCAATACAAAACATTCTTCGTTTCTAAATAATATTTCTCTCAGTGACTGTTTATTACTATATCAGTGTTGCTGATCTAGAAATAGCATTTGCTCTGGATATAACAATGCCACACCAGTACTTTTCATTCAGCTGTCTTCCATTTGCCAATTGGAAAATATTCTGAGCAATGACGTATGAAACCTACAGATATCCATCAATCTGGTAATGTTATAATGTTATTCAAATTTAATATGCATCAAAACATTGTTTTTTCATTCATAAACCGCCTATATATGTATTTTTATATATTAGGTTTTTGCTCTGTTTTTGTTATAACAAAATAATATCTGAATCTATGTTCAATATTAAATGTAAATAAATAAATAAATAAATGAATTAATTTGTAATTTGCTGAGGGCGCAATAATGCCTACCAACGGCTCTGTTTTTATGCATCGTTCAGGATGACAGGCTTGCCAATAACATAAACACTGTCATCACGGCCGGAGGTTTTTTTTTTTAGTTTTTACAAGACCATTTTTCATTAACTTTATTTATAAGTACAAATTAGAATCACTGTTATATTTTATTTTATTGGGTTCAGAATCCCAGCTGAGCCCTGAACGGCCAAGCTCTGAAGGGCCAGTTTAACCTAAGCCCAAGTTAAGCTAGATTAAAACTTACGGACTTGGAGGTCCTATTAGGTCCTACTTCAGGGTTGCTGACTCGATGTGGGCCTACCTTAGGCGTCAGTTGCATAAAATTAAGATAAAAAACAAAAGGGGCACTATTTATGGTTTTCTTTCTAAACCTTGCAACAACACACAACCTGCACCATTGCACGATGCAACAATCTTGTATCTAAACAACCAAACTGAATTGCAAGAGAGCTCTCTATAAGACCACGCCCTGTAAGTGCCACATTCAACAAGTAGGAAGGACGCGCAGTGCCCAAAAAAAATGATGCCACAAGAGTGCCCAAACAATGATGCCACAAGAGCGTAAAAATGCTAGCTCTAAATTAAGTGAATTCTTCACTAACCTTACAATTATGAGATGGATATATATACACCTTAACTTAATATATACAAGCAATGCTGCATCAATCAGCTTAGTCATCATATCGCCTTGGAACAACAATGGTTCTTCCTCTTCTAGATTTTCTAACACTCCCCACTGAAGAGGCATTGTTGTCATTACCGTCTGCAAGTTTAGCCAAACCTCCTCCATGAGGCTGTAAGTCAAATGTTTCATCTTGACTACCCGTGTTTTTGCTGATTTCTAAAGCATAGAGTTTTTGTATAGGTCTCTTTAATTTTCCTCTTGAAGTCTTTACCAGTGCAGACCTAACTAAATTGTCTTTGCCAACAAACAACTCTTCAATTATGCCAAGCTTCCAGCATTGCCTTGGTCTTTCATCCCTAATCATTACCACTTCTCCCACCGTGATACAATTTGCGTTGGAGCCCTTTACATTGCCTGATGGGTAATAATTGAGTTCTGGCAAGTATTCCATCTGCCACCTCTTCCATAACTGATCTTGTAGCTTTTCAAGGTACTTGAACCTTCTGGTTAACTCTTCTTGACTGCTCTGGATAGGCTGTAAGTCTTCTGGCAAACTGAGGCTTGATGTTAATCGTTTACCACAAAGAAAATGATTTGGTGTCAATGGTTCTGCATCCTGCATACTGTTATAAACAAAGGTGATAGGCCTGCTGTTCAACATTGCTTCTACTTCACACAAAACAGTGCAGAATTCTTCTTTGCTCAAATGAACATTAGCCAAAAGTTTCTTTAATGGACACTTTACACTTCTCACTAGCCTTTCCCAAAATCCTCCCCACCATGGTGCTCTCTCAATAATAAATTCCCACTGTACCCCATGGTGTGAAAAGTAGGATTGGAATCCTTCTCTTTTAGCAAGAACCAAACTTCTTGGAGTTCCTTTGCAGCCCTTTTGAAAGTTTTTGCATTATCCGATATGATTTTATTTGAGAAACCCCTTCGGTTCACAAACCTTTTAAAGGCCAAGAGAAATACATCACTACTTAATTTGCTTACCAACTCCAAATGGATTGTTCTGGTGGTAGCATATGTGAAAAGACATATATAACATTTGTTAGACTCCCCTTGCTCATACACAGACTGGACCTGCAAAGTCTAATCCCACTATATCAAATGGGGCAGTATAGCTACGCCATTCTTTTGGAAGTGGAGCCACCTTTTCATGATAAGGCTTTGCACTCCAACGCTTGCAAACCACACATCTATGCAAGACCTTTTTTACTACTTGTCTAATTTTGGGAATCCAAAACTGTTGTCTGGGTTCCATGTAAATTCCACCAAGTAAATTCCACCCCCAAAAAATCCACCCAGTAAATTCCACCCATAATAAATTCCACCCATGATAAATTCTATCAAAAAACTTAAGAATTTTAACAATTATAACTTTGTTATTTTCTAAGGTCAATTTTTTATAGTCACTGGACAGTGTTTTTCTGGTGTGTTTTTAGGTGATTCGAATGATTTTGACCATCGTTTCTATAGCAAATCACTCGTTTTTGAGTTAGCGTGATTTTCGTTAGTCTTAACGAAAATATCACAACTAAACCTAACCAATCATCAAGGGTGTACAGTTGACCTAACCTATATATTTTACCAGTTTTTTTATTTTGCATAAACTTTTTAATAAAGTTTAATAAACTGTAAACTTTTTTGATAACCCTTTGCGTGGAATTTACCATGGGTGGAATTTACTATGGGTGGAATTTACTGGGTGGATTTTTCGGGGGTGGAATTTACTGGGTGGAATTTACGTACAACGGTTGTTTGTCTGATCTCTATTATCACTTCTCTAACTCCAGCATGTAACAACTTATGATGCGTATCCAGGATCAAAAGTTCCACAAAGTGCCCCCCAGAAGGTAGCAAAATTGGATGTCTTTTCTCCTCTGGAAGCCCAGAAAACTGTAACCTACCTCCTACTCTCAATAAGTCCTGATCCAAAAACACATCCAAACCCTTGAGAGCAGAATGTGTTGGTAGAACCTGTAATGGACTGCTGGTGAGCAATTCCCTATCTTCACCAAATTTTTCCTTCTGCTCATATACCACCCAGTATTACCTGGCTTGCTGAATCTCCTTACTGTTCAGAATTCCTCCCCTTCTTGTTTCTCCCTTACTGTTGTCTGTAAGTCTATATACCTATGCTGTCACTCTTAACAACCTTTTCAGACTGTTAATGTCCTCAAGCCTCAATATGGGGCCCTGCTGCATAACTTGACAACTGTTCATAGTGCATTTTCTCATCTCACTCACCCATTCTTCTTCAGCCTGGCATTCTCCTACAAGAGGCTGATTAGAAGGCCAATTTTCACTTCCAAGTTTTAGCCAATGGCCCATTCCACCACAAACTTGACTGTGCAAGATCTTTCACTGAAATTCCTCGTGTTGGAAAATCAGCTGGGTTTTGGGTGCTTCGATAATGCTTCCATTGCCTTGGCTCTGTGTGTGCTTGAATTTCCTCCACCCTATTGGCAACAAATGGTTTCCATTTCCTTGCCTGGCTTCTTAACCAGTGCCAAACTATAGTGGAGTCTATCCAATAATAGCTTGGAATTTCATAAATGCCCAAGGAGTTTTGCACTGTAACTGCAAGCCGACTAGCAATGACTACACCCATCAATTCCAACCTTGTAATAGAAAGCCTTTTCAACGGTGCTACTTTGCTCTTTGCAGCAACAAACCTGCAACTTACTTCCTCTTCGAATGTGCCTCTTATATAAATGCAAGTTGCATAGACTTCCTCATTTGCATCACAAAAGATGTGCAGTAGGCCGGGTCGAAAATGGGAAATTTTTTATTTCTTAAAAAGTACACTATGTGAAAAGTTTCATTTTATTATCTTAATAAAATATTAAAATATCAAGCATGTGCTACTCCTGCTATCCCTAGCACATACCCCCCCCCCTTTTTACCCTCATATTTGCATATATTTAAATGGGAAAAAAAATTATTTCTTAAAAAGTTCACTCTGTGAGAAAGTTTTTTTTATCACTAACAAAATATTTAAAATTCAAGCATGTGCTACCCTACTACCCCTATCACATGCCCCTCCTCCCTTTTTTACCTTCATATTTGCATATGTTTAATGTTGTTATATGTTACATGATAAGTTGTTTGTTTAATGCTTGCTATTTTTATGTTTCAGATAAATAGAAATAATTTTTCAGATAAATAGAAATAATTTGCATTTGCTTTAATTATAATTTGAATTATCATAAATTATAAATTACATATAATTTGATTTTACTTCTGAATATAAACTATGACTACTCGAAGCAAGTCCTCAAATGCAGCCTTTGGATATCCTACGGAATTCCCAGCAGCCATGACTCCTTCAAAAGCAGATGTTGTGAGACACTACCTTTTTGTGCGACGTCTTGAAGAAGCAAAGTCAAAAGGATCAGCAACTGCTAATGATTGTTACAGGGTTGTTGTAAAAGATAATGAAGACATTTGGATGAAATTTTCTTTTCCTACGATTAACACCAAAGGTATCTATCTTAAAGTCAGTCGACTAATAGAAAGCAGCCTCAAAATTGAACACGGTGCCGTTACATCGAAGAAATTAAAATTTTGCCTTAAAAGTAGCTCAGTATGATGAAAAGCTTGATGTATCTTCTTGTGAATGTTATGATAAGGGAATTGATAGGAAATCTTGCAGGTGTAAGGATAAAATACGAATGGCAGAATGGAAGTCTTTTGTCGGTCAAAAACAAAGAAAAAATCAGTTAGGACCAATTGAAGAAGAAGACATGGCTGTAGATTCAGAGAGTCAGGAGGTAGATTATGAGGCCGATTTAGAATTGACTGAGAATATTCAGAAGAGGCACTCCTATAAAAACCTAGCATTAACAGCAGATCGTTATCGTGTAAGTTGTAGAGTTGCAGCTGCAATAGTCAATGCAGCTTTAAAAGATATGGGGATCCTTAACCACACCAACATGCTTGACAGAAAGAAATTAGAAAGAGAAAGAAATCGCATGGGTGAAACAAATACTTTTAGGTCTAAATCCGAAAATCTGAAGATGGAGTGCCTTGGATTTGATGGAAGGAAAGGTAACACATTAACTAAAAGTGGAAAGATAAAAGAAGAACACTATGTTATTGTGAAAGAACCTGGAAGCATCTATGTAGACCATGTCACACCAGATAATGGAACTGCTCGTTGCATAGCAAAGGAGTTGATAACTATTATTACAGACCCGAACAGCACAGATACTATCAAAGCTTTACTCTGTGATGGTACTCCTGTAAATACAGGAAAAAATTGGTGGAGGCATAAAACTGGTTGAAATTCATCTTAACAGACCAGTGCAGTGGTTGGTGTGCCTCTTGCATTTGAATGAGCTGCCTTTTTTGCACGTCTACAAAGTCATTGATGGTAAAACAACAGGTCCAAATACTTTTGTGGGTTCAATTGGGAATAAACTGAAAACAGATTTAACAAAATTGGAGGTAGTCAAATATTCTCGCGTAAAGGAAAAGATTAAAGAAATTCCAGCAAATGTTGTGAAGGAGCTAAGCAGTGATTAAAGATATCTCTATGATATGTGTCTGACAGTGCAAACTGGAGACACTTCCCAAGATCTGTCCACTCGATCCCCAGGTACCCTTCACCATGCTTGCTGGCTAACTCTAGCCAACAGGGTCCTTCGATTATATATCTCAACACCAAATCCCGATAAAAACCTTCAAGATATAGTCAAGATTATTATGCAATTCTATGCTCCAGGGTGGTTTTGGATAAAATCTCATCCTAATGCAACTGATGGTGCATATAACTTTTGGCATTTAATGTGCTTGCTTCGAAATTTAGATGAACAACATAGATCAATTATAGAATCAGTATTAAAGAATAACTTCTACTTTGCCCACCCAGAAAATATACTCATATCACTGGTAACTGACAAGAGACTAGAATTAGGGAGTAAGCTATTCAGAAAGTCATCCATTCAAGAACAGGATTTTCAGGTACCAGAAACTTTGAGTTGCCTCGACCCCTCAATTTCCAATCTACTGAGTACACCGAGATGATCGATTGGCAAAAAGAGATCATTACTCCTCCACCGCTGCTAAACAATTTTAGCGACGATGAGCTACTACAGGCTCGATGTAAGCCACTGGAAATAGCTTCTTTTCCATGTCACAGTCAAAGTGTGGAAAGGGCAGTGAACCTAGTAACAAAGGCATGTCAGGAAAGAATAGGATATGACAACCGTCAAAAGTTTATCTTAAACGCATTAGAATCAAGGCGAAAACTGCCTAAGTTTGAATGGAAGGCCTAATGGAATGAGTATGAAATATATGAAGTAAAATTTTCTAATGATATTGAAAATTTCTTCCCTTTGGATGTGATAAGGAACAATGAAAACTTATTGTGCCTCTAATTTTTTCTTCTGAATATACTGCTGTACTTAATTAATTTTCCTAATATTGTACATTATTAAATAAAATATTATACGTTAACAAAGATTTATGTCATCAAAAAACCTGAATGTAGGGTAAGTCTCGTATAAATGGAATATTCTTCAATATAGGTCAAAAAGTGAAAAATTGTACCAGGGGTAGGAGACTTTAAACAGCGAAAATAATTTATGAGGGGGTTCCTGTTTTCCATTCAAACCCCTCACAATATGTACCTTTTCAATATAAAATTTCGACCCAGCCTAATGTGCAGCTCCAAATTATCTGGACTATTGTTCAACTCTCCAAAGTACCATCTTGGGATTTCAGTGTCTCCAAGATGTGCCACTTCTTTGAACCAATATTTCCACTTCACCACCATATGATCAGGTAACTCTTGGTCCCAACCAAATCCAATTTCCCAGAGGCTCTGAAACCAAATTTTTTACTATATCACAAATGCTGCCAGGAATTCAAGAGGATCAAAGACCTTCGAAGCCAAACTAAGAGCTGTACGTTTTGTCCATCTTGTCTCATTCTCAGCCAGCTCTACTAAAGATTTCCCATTGAAGATAATCAAATCCTCTCCTTGCTCCCAAAGAATGCCTAGCACCTTGGTGTCTATTGCCCACAACTCCTTAATACCAGAATCCTCAATACTTTCTGCTGCATCAGGTCCTACACAGGACTGACTCATAAACTGTTGTAACTGAGAATGATTGGTCTGCCATTTTCTAAGCTCCATGAATATCTGTTTAGCCATTTCTGTATTATCCACTGAACCAGGCCCGGATTAACCATTAAGCAAAATAAGCACGTGCTTAGGGCACCAAGGGAAGGGGGCACCACAGAGTTTTTTCCAGTGCCGGATTTACCATGGTGCAAATGATGCAGCTGAACCAGGGCCCCACAAAAAGGGGGCTTACTGCTATTTAGTGTTAAATAAATAAAATTAAAAAACAGGTTATATTTAATATAGTTGTGGGGTCTGGCCTGGGGGATGGCCTGGAAGAAAACTGAATTTTTAATCTATTATTTCACATTCAGCACTTATTGAGTCTTAATGTCTTGTCAGTTAGACAATGGAAGGGTCGAGTGGGAACCATTGTTGGGCTGTGCTTAGGGCATCAGTTGGCCTTAATCCGGCCCTGCACTGAACACAGCAAATCATCAACATAAAAATTTTGCCTTATGTGTTCAATAGTATTAGAATACATTTCAGAATATTTCTTAAAATGGTACTGCATAGTAGCTGCCAACAGAAATGGACTAGAGCTGAAGCCAAACAACACTGACTTTATTTTATATGCTTAAACCTTGGGTTCACTTTTCAACAAGTTTTTCGTTTTCACCGACAGATACCTTACTGCATCTCTGTCCTCTGGTTTTAACTTTATCCTCAAAAATGATTGCTCCACACCTGCAGTCAATGCTACTCTACCAAACCTGAATCACAGTAATAAGGAAAATAAATCTGCATTTAAATTTGGCCCAGCAACCAAACAGTCATTCAAGGACATACCACCTTTGTCCTTGGCTGAGCAATCAAAAACTACCCTCAGTTTGGTGGTACTTTTGTCTCGCCGTACAACTGCATGGTGTGGAAGATAATGTGCCTCCTGGCTCACCAGCTCAACTTGCACCCTTTCAGCATAGCCCTCCTTTACATAGCTTAGGATGGCCTCATCGTATTCATTTAACAACTCATTTTTCCTTAGCCTGTGCAATGAAGTCTCCAACCTCCTATTGGCTAGCTGAAGGTTTGAGCTGGGTTTGCAAGAATCCTTCCAAGGGAGGCCAACTTCATCGCAACTATCTTTAAACCTAATACCTTTTTCAAATTGCTCTAAAACATCACTGTTCACTGTACTTGTTTGCTTGTCCTGTTTGTCATTTATGCCAATGGATTCAAGTTCCCAAAAGGCTTTCAAATGCCTTTCCAAACCATGGCTGTTCGGCTCAATCTTAACAAAAAGAGCTTTAACCTCCATTTCATTGCAATAGCTACCATGTAGCATCCAGCCTAGCTTACTTTCAATAGCTACAGGACCTTGAGATGTGCGGACAATGTTACCAGTGATGAAGTCCCAATAATAGTCACCTCCAATCAAAAGACTAATATCTTCTGTTCCTTTAAACTTATTATTGCCCAAATTAATTCCTTTAACTTGCAATTCTTGGACACATGCCATATCTAAACAAGTAGTGACTGGAGCACAAAGTTCCTCAATCTCTACAGCTTGGACCTTGATAGTGGGACCTTGTGGTAACAACACCTTAACCAGAACTTCTACCTTCTTAACTTTGGTTCGGTTTTGAACTGAACCCCCAAACCTAAAAATTCTTAAATTTCCCTCTTAAGTTCTTTAAACTTCAAATTTCTGGAAATTCTAGTCTTAATAAAGCTACACTGGCTACCACTATCAAACAACACTCTCACAGTAGCTTCTCCATCATTCCCAATTAATAATGTTGCAGCTGTTTGCAATAATCCCCCTTTACTTTTACTCCATTTCATAGCAGTGGCATGTGCCACTGATGTCTCTACTTCTGGGGTAGGCCTACTAGGAGTGTTTTCACACAATAATGACTGATGCCGGCCATGACATTTTTTGTGCAAAATTTTAAACTCACAAAACCTTGCTCTGTGACCTTTCAAAAAACATTTAAAACATGCCGTGAACTTAGTTACCCTGTCCGTTCTCTCCTCAACAGGTAAAGCTTCGGCCACCTCATATTTATCTGACTTGTGGTTACCTTCGCAAAATATGCATTCCTTGATTCCCTTTAATTTATTCTCAGAGGATGCATGTAGAGCTGACACTGTACCTGGAGTATTCCATTTTGTAGAAACTTTGGTGCTCTGCCTGCCTTTGTCCCCTTATTTAACATCCCACTGTGCAAACTCAATTCCCTCTCGTCTTGCTAATTCTGTGCCTAAAAGGCTTAACATCTGCTGAAGAGGGGGTGTACACATGTTCTGTAGAATGTCCCCTACTTAATTCAAGCAAAATTGAGCTAGGCAATTTAGACTCGATAATTATTCGTTTTTACACCCACTCTATTTTTATGATGAGAACAAACTTTTCTGGTAAATTTTGAGGTGTTTTGCACGAATCTGCCAGCCGTTTCCTATGCAAATGCGTAGTTTTCGAGATATCGTCATCTTGAAAACTACGCATTTTGCACAGGAAACGGATGGCCGTTTCGTACAAAACACCTCAAAATTAACCAGAAAAGTTTGCTCTCATCATTTTCATTTAAACTAACGAAAATATCACGACTTAACCTAACCAATCATCAAGGGTGTATAGTTGACCTAACCGGGCATTCAATTAACCTAACCGGACATTCAGTTAACCTAACCGGGCATTCAATTAATCTAACCGGGCATTCAATTAACCTAACAGGTTAATATTCGATATTTCACCTAAATATCTTCTGATCTTTTTGTATTAGGCACTCACTGTCACATTTCGGGCAAGTTAAGGATGAGAGAATAACGCCGTAATTGATAAAAACATCCAATCCTTTGTTTTCATCTAGGGCACATGACGAATCAAGTTCTCAAAGTCAAAATCACACGAATGGCACGTCATAATTCTATCACAAACACCACTAAACTGAATCCAATTTGAAAAAAAAAAATAGCCAGAACGAAACCCAACCAACTAATTAAGTCGCAGAGTAGCGAAAAAATAGCCCAATCAGGAAAAATATTTTATGAAAAAAGTACATTATAGCCAAAACAGGAAATATATTTTATCAAAAAAAGTACATTTCAACATATTTGCACAACATAAGATATATATGTTCTTAGTCAGTTTTGAATGGCAATTCAATATATTGTACTGTTTTAACCGCGCGTGAGTGGGTTAAAAGACGAATATTAACCTTAGACTCCAGTATAGTGACCAACATTACACCATACTTTTCCATTCCTACACCCAAGTTGTCCAGGGACCT
This sequence comes from Bathynomus jamesi, assembly GCA_023014485.1. Taxonomy (NCBI): domain Eukaryota; kingdom Metazoa; phylum Arthropoda; class Malacostraca; order Isopoda; family Cirolanidae; genus Bathynomus; species Bathynomus jamesi. The sequence continues at coordinate 110,740 of JAJOZX010000888.1, read as the reverse complement.
AGTTCTAACTTCAAATTCATCATATAACTGCCGTAACTCCTTGACACTATTGGGATTATTAACAGGAGGTATAGCTAAACGTTCATGGAGATGGCTTTTAATTAAGATCTCTGGCTTACCAAACCGTTTCTTTAATATATCCCAAGCCACATTATAATTAGCCTCTGTTAATGCTAATCCTGCTATTGTCTTTGCTGCCTCCCCTTTCAAGAGGGTCTGAAAATAATTAAACTTCTCCACCGCACTTAACTTGACTAGAATGAACTGCTGACTGAAAACTGTCTGCCCATCCTTGCCACTCCTGAATACTCCCAGAAAATGTTTTGAGTACAAGCCTCGGTAATTAAACTGCAGATCTGTTAACTTTAACTTGGCAGTCACCGTTTGTTGAGGGCTCTGTTTCATTATTAGACTTAGTCTCTAACTGTACTGAGCTGCTAAACTCTTTTGCTCTGTGGCATGCTTTAATTATGTCATCAATAATCTCTTCAAAGTAAATTATGTCATTTTCTATTTCAGCCTCTTCTATAAGAGCCTCAATTTTTACATTTACTTCGCTTAGAGCAACCGTTTTAGTTTCTCATATGGAAAGTTGCGCAGTCACTAAGCTTAAATCCTCTTGCTCTATGGCAGAATCTATAATGGCAATGACCTTTGTAATTAGACCTTTGTAGGCGCTTTTCATTTTTCTAAACTTGTTCAATTCAGCTGCCCTCATCTTCAATGCAAACAACAATTGGGTTCAATACCAAATAAGCTGAATTGGCGAAAATACTTAATCAAACTGATCAAACTCAAATTTTACCTTTTTTCAAATAAACTGAATTGCTTGGTTGGGGTTACTGACCAACCACCAGTATGGAATACCAAATTTTCCACTCAAATAACTGGCGCACTGAAGTCTGCAACCTTCGCCTACGAACAATAAAACCAAAATTAACCAAACCGGTAAAAATGTAAGCCCAAAACAACGACATACTAGCGGCCAAGTTTCGCAAATGGGCGACCAAACTTTCTACACTGGGACCCGTCCAGGCCTAACTTGGGCTACAATTTGCACAATCAGAACTTTGCCGAAAAATAGTCACTGACTCAATCTTGGGCTAGAATCCATCCGGCTCGAAGGACCATGTTATTTTATTTTATTTGATTGGGTTCAGAATCCTAGCTGAGCCTTGAACGGCCAAGCTCTGATGGGCTACTACGCTACTTCAACCTACAGCCCAAGTTAAGCTAGACTAAAACTTGGAGGTCCTATTAGGTCCTACCTCAGGGTTGCTGACTCGATGTGGGCCTACCTTAGGCCTCAGTTGCATAAAATTAAGATCAAAAACAAAAGGGGCACTATTTATGGTCTTCTATCTAAACTTTGCAACAACAACAACACAACCTGCAACATTGCACGATGCATCAATCTTGTATCCAAACAACCAAACTGAATTGCAAAAGAGCTCTATAAGACCACGCCCCGTAAGTGCCGCATTCAACAAACGAGTGAAAAGGAACGCGCCAGTGCCCCAAAAAAATGATGCCACAAGAGTGCCCAAACAATGATGCCACAAGAGCCCAAAAATGCCAGCTTTAAATGAAGTTAATTTTTCACTAACCTTACAATTATGAGATGGACACACACACACACACACACATATATATATATATATATATATATATACACCTTAATTTAATATATACAAGCAATGCTGCATCAATCAGCTTAGTCATCATATCGCCTTGGGACAACAATGGCTCTTCCTCTTCTAGATTTTCTAACAGATACCATTTAATCATTCTTGTTTTTATTAACTTGATTATAAAGTACATTGTGAGTAGCACTTAATAAATTCGACATGTGAGGGGCCTCTCACTGCCTTCTTCGCCCACCCCCAAACCAATTTGAAATGGCGCCCCTGATGGCGTAAGATCTGCTATGGCATTTGTGCACAGTGCACACGTATGCAGTTTCTACAGTTGTCTCTGCATTCTGTTTCCAGCTCTTCAGTTTCTGTTTCAACTAGTGTCTGATAATGTTCAGGTAGGGTTTTCTTAAATTTTGACTAATTTTTTGCAAAAGAGAGCTGTTCTTCTCTTAGACATTCAACGTTAGTATCTGGAAAGTGCTGCTTCAGTAAGGTAGACACCTTTTCTAGTGCAGAAGTTGGTAATTTGTTTGGGTGTTATCTCATGATAATTGCGTGGATGGAAACAGACAATATCTGCGTAGAGCTCTCCGTTTTCTAAATCTCCTATCAATACTTTGTACAGCTGCATCCATTTTAAATTGAAAATTTCAGTCCTAAACTTTTCCAGCGCATCGGTTGGTGCTTCATCAGCTGCTTCTTCACCTGGCATCTTTTTCTCCCTTCGGGGACGGACAACAGGGAGTGAACTTCCAAGAAAAACATCACAATCTGCCAATTCAAATTTTTCATTTTGAGATTTGACAAATTTGCTTGCACTGGCTGTAATAGATTTAAAATCGTGCCTAACTGACTTAAGACAATCCATAGTGGTTTGAGTCATTCACTGAGCTTGTACGAAATCCAGGCTAGATGTTTGCAGGTATTCAGAAAGCTGTGTAGTCTCTTGAACATTTTCAAGTAAATGTGAGCACTAAAATTGTTTCGTACTTTGTAAGACCACTGAGTAGTGACTGAGCATGAAACCCTGTATTTACATTCATTTCAGCTGAATTTGCAATGGCATTCAAAACTTCAATGAGATAAGCTAGCAATGAAACCTCACGCGACCACGGCCGCGCTCCACAATCTCTGCGGCTTGTCTGCTGGCCGCCTCGCTACATTTGGCGGGCCGAGCCTCACGAATCATCATTACCAAACCCCGGTAATCGTGAATTATTACCAATGGCTTTAGATACCTACCTCCCAGGTCTGCGGGAATTTTTTCAAATATTATATGTATATTAAATATATCATATATTAACAACACAGTTAACTAACAAATAAATAGCAAAGATCTTGTCTCTGCAAAAACAGGTATGTAAGGGGTGTTGCAAAAAGAATTAGGAATTTTTCCACCAGGATGTACCAAACTTCGAAATACAGTACCTTAATATTTGATTATTTGACTTCCACCGACATCTTCAACAGTTGCCAAACGATTTCGGACTTGACCAATCGGCAAATGACGTCAATTTGACTTAAATTCTCTTTGCATTGCAGCGACAAGTTTTTTTCACCACTCTTAACGCAGCGCATGCGACACGAACCTGGCTTCTGCTGAGAACCATAATATAAATTTGAATAAGCTTAGTTTATGCAAATATATTGGTCAAGTCAGAAATCGTTTGCCAACTGTTGAAGATGCCGGTGGAAGTCAAATAATCAAATATTAAGGTATTTCGAAGTTTGGTATATCCTAGGAATTCCTAATTCTTTTTGCAACACCCCTTACACGTTAGGCCTGTAGCCAGTGGAAGGAAAACCATGGTTATTTGAAAAAACCAAAAACCATTGGTTTAAAAAACAAAACAAAACATGGTTTATTTGCTTTTAATGTTTTTTTTTTTGTTCGTTAGAGTTTGATTGTAATAAAATGATTTTATCTTTCATATTTTATTTAAGCATTATACTAACTTTTACAAGAAAGAAACTACCCATGTTTACACTCAAAATTATAAAACCAGCTTGTTCATTATTTTCTTCTAAATAATAATGACAATAGACTGCTTGCATGACAGGTAGACGTTCTACTTCCTTTGCGTCCAGGAATGACTTTTTTACTAAAATACTTCTAGATGGTGTCACTTTTCCTCCCAGTCATTATGTAGGTATAACTTTGTAACTTCCTTGACACAATCACACCTTTCCACACTGGAAGCAGGAAGTGGACTGAGCTACAACCAGATGCGATGCAGCATAGGCTACTGCTGGCCTGCTTGTTTGCAACCCGTTCAGTACGAGTTAGGTATGCGCTTGACATTCGATTGTTCTGGAGTGATGAGGAATACGATGGTGCGCTGGTAAACCTGCCAGGCTGCCACTGATTGATCCAACTATGATAATCAATGCATGTAATGTTGTAGTGTAATTGATACTTTAATAGTTGTTGGGACAATCTTTATTGTCAGGATTTCCATTGAAAAATAGTAAAATACTTTAGCTGAAAGTACAGATTTTTTTTTTATAACAGTGTGACAGACCTAATTAAAAAATAAGCACAATATTAGGTTTCATGTATGAAATTGGTATCGGTGATTTACGTTCATACTAAGCATTAAAATATCATTAAAACTAAGAAAAAGCAAATACATAAAACAAAAAAAAACATTGGTTTTTCCCCTCATCAGAAAACCAAAAAAAAAAATCCGTGGTTTAAACCAGTCCACCCTGCCTGCAGCCTCATGGTTAATCCGCCCCTGCCTGTTCAGCTGACCGTTGCCATGTCCCCAAAACTAATTAAGCCAATGGCGTTTTGAAGTTAAATTAACTTTCGGCTAATCCAAATAAATTCATTGAAAATAGTTAAATATAATTCTTGCGAACTTTACTAGTTTTAATGGAAATTTCAATTTTTTTTTGGTGAAAAAAAACATCTAAAAAGTAATAATTAAAATATTTAGAATCGATTGACTTCATATAATCGTAAATTCGAAGAAAACAATTTTGAGGCCAACTTTTAAGTTTTTAGCGATGTGTGTGTGTGTGTGTGTGTGTGTGTGTGTGTAAAATCCCGTCGCCCTGAGAAAGGTGTATTATTGTCATTACAGCTGATGAAGTGAATGCGAGCGATTGAGGCGCTGCCTGCTTGTTCTTGACGCGACCTCACTGCGGTGGGAGAGGCTTTTGGGCATAAAATAAATAAAGTAAATAAAAAAAAAATATATATATATATATATATATATAGGCCTATATATATAAATAATTTTCAGTGGCGGATGTTGCCTGTGTGAATTGGATGTGCGGAATATCATGTGGAGTAAAATTAATAACTGAAATTCATGTTAACTTAGTTATTATTAAATCGTAATAAAAATATGGTAAGAATACACTTGAAGAATTTAGGTGAACTGTAAAAAATCTAACACCAATTTCCTACGGGCTCCTTTAAGCATCGAACTTATTTACACAAACTCAAGTCTTCTTTTTGGAGAAAAATAGTGAGCAATAACTTCCTCATATAAGGAACTTCGTTGCTTCACATGTATAAGCAGTGTAATATGTTAAGCATATGAACATAAGTAATCCACACTCTTAAGAATAAACAAAACACTGGAAGAAATAGGTGAACCTTAACTTCAAAAGTAAAAACAAAACACTAACACCAATTTCCTACAGCATCCTTTCAACCGACTTTATTTATATATAAACTCAAGTCTTCTTTTCTGAGAAGAAAAGTGAGCAATAACGTCATCATAGAAGGAATTTCTTTGCTTCAAGTCTATTAGCAGCCCTTTTTCTATCGAAAGCAAACTAAGGTCACATAGCCTTTCCTGCCCTTGTGTCCCCCGGTAGCATGTGTTTATTCGTTTTAGGGCCGAGAAAGAACGTTCTACTGAAGCAGTGGTGCTTGGAATTGTTAAGATCAATTTTGCTAGTTTATAGACTTCTTTGAATCCGCAGCTGAGTTGATTCACTGTCATTATGTTCATTAGTTCATGAACATGTTTGCCCGAGAACTCTGAACTTGAATAGAGTACCATGAGTTCATTCTTAAGACGCACATACTCAAACAGTGTTCCATAAAAGTCTCTTACTTTGTTCAGTAGGTTATCTGGGAAGGAAGCTTACCTTGTACTCTTCATATTTTTCAGGTGCAAGAAGGTGAAAAAACTCTAATTTAGAGAGAGAAGAATATCTAGTGTGAATCTGATCAATGATGCTATTCATGATCTTGCAAAACAACTGGTGATAAGCATCTTTTCCGTCATTTTCTATCTCTCGTCTGCATCTTTTAGGCTGTGGATCATGGAGCTTATCTTTTTCAGAGACAACCGAAAGCCATAGCTCTTCAAAACTGTGATCCTTATCATATTTCAGTTGTTGTGTAACGTCACTTATTTTCTTACTACAGTACAGCACATCAAATGTTTCACTTTGTAATATATTGTACAAAACATCAGTATACCCAAACACGTTTGAAAAAATCTCAAGGAACAATATTGTTTGAAAATCTTCCAAGAATGACAAAACTCCCCGTGCTTTTACTACTGCATCCGTGTCCCAATCTGCAGAATTTTCGATTACATCCTTGAAGAAATCAGTAAGACTGTTTCTGTAACTTTTTACAGTATTTACTAAACGAGATGTGAAGTTCCATCTCGTTGGAGCAACAGAGGGCAATCTTCCGGAAACAAATTCATTTAAAGCATGTACTCTTTTAGAAAACTTGGAAAAATAACAGCTACTCCACTCAGAATACTGTTTGATACTGGAAAGGCTTTGCTGTAAAACTAGATTCAGCACATGAGCATAGCAATGCGTAAAAATGGCAAGATGATAAGCTTCAATGACTTTTTTCTGCAAGCCATTTACATGTCCACTCATTACACATGCTCCGTCATAAGTCTGTCCAACTAACTTGATTTCGATCTGATATTCCTCAACTATGTTCACTACATGCTTCAACAGGCCACCAGAGGTTCTGTCGCTACTAACAACAGTAAACCCAATGAATCTTTCATATACTTTACCTTCATGAACAAAACGCAAAACTGTTGAGAGCTGTGATTTTGATGTAACATCTGAGGTTTCATCAAGCATTATAGAAAGAAATCTTGCTGAATCAATTTCCTTTTTTATATTGTCTTTCATTACAGAAGCTATAGCTTTGATTATGTCATTTTGCACAGTAGGAAAAGTTCCCTGAAACACAGTGGATATATTTAAATGATTATCTAGATGAGAATCATACTCCCGAAGCAATTCTAGAATTTTTAAGTAATTTCCTCTGTTCACTGAAGTTGAAGCCTTATCATGACCTCGCAGAGGAAGTTCTCGCTTAGCAAGATAGCATATTGCATCAATAAGCCGTTTTAGAATTTCTCTGTTCTTCTTTAATTGTTCATTGTGTCTGCTTACTTCATGTGCCTTTTGATTATCAATTAATATGTCAATTCTTTGCTTGCCAAACATTTTATGGCTAAGAAAAGACTGAACATGGCCTTGCGATCTCTCATGCTTCTGCTGAGCAGCAGACAGATGATTGAGATCAGAATATCCCTGTTCACTCCAGATATTATTCTCTTTTGAGAACAATAAACATGTCCAACAGAAAAGTTTAGAAAGCTCTTCACAACCAGTCAGCCACTCAACAGATTTATACGGAAAAACTGAAAAATGCCTTGTATATCCAGACTTTTTATCTTTGTGTTGACTAATCAAGTTTGGGAGTGCTGGACATTATGGCGGAGTGAAAAACTCATTTTTCGAATTTTCAAATTGGCTAGTGTGGAAAATGTGTGGAGTAGTGAGGAAATAAGCTGGTATAAATTTAAAATCATAACATTAATATCTTCAGGTGCCACAATGACCTTCAATATTGAAAAAAATTGAAAAAAGCAGATTTTAACCAATAATTACAGAAGAGTCCACGATGCACAATAGACAAGAATTTATTCACACTTGTATAAAAATAGCTCAGTCAACCTTTAAAAAAAGTTTTTATTCTCTAAAAACAGTTTTCTATAGTCAGCTCACTCAGCTGTCACGTGAGTACCTCGGTTCAGTGTAGCTGTCGCTCTCGTAGCAGGTGGGTGTTCTGTTGTTGGCGTTACTCAGATAGTCTAAACTATATTTCTTATATATTTTGCATTTCTGTATTGTGTTGCCCTAAGTTTGCCATGTACTATTAACTGAAATTAACGTATAATTGATATTAGCTCTTTCTTTTTCAGATTTGTATACTTTCAAAATGTCTCGAGTTTGTGCAAAATCAACCAGGGCCTCAACTGAGTGCCCCATGTTTGGTATGGGGGAAGATTTGTGGCACAGGAATCTTCCAACATACGAAGGATTTTTTAAATATTACTTGTTTGTAAGAAACGATTTGAAACAGAATACTAATAAAGATCCTTCAATATCTCAAATATTAGAACAAGTTGTTGATAAATTGAAAACAATTTGGGAAAGTGCTTCCGTCCCAATTCTGTCAGACAGGCGAATTGAAACAATGTTCAGAAGCTACCACGAAAAGTATCGTGTCATTATGAAGCCATACCAAAGCAGAAAAAATTCTGAAGCTTACAAAGCAAAGATTGATATGTTCAAAAAAGAAGCACACAAGAAACTTTTTGACATTGCAGCGTGCAAGTGCAAAGTACTAACACAATGTTCTTGTCCCAAAGAAAAAACGGTTCCAAAGGAAGAAGTGACGTTCCTCTTAGATCAAAGGAGTGAAAGAAAACTGTTTATTGATAGAGTAGATATTACACTCTCAAAGAAAAAAGCATCTACGTTGCTAAGAAAGCAAAAAGAAGCTGTGAGGCTCACCAAAGAATCTTCACAGGAGAAATTGCAGGATACAAATGTTGAATTATCATCATCGACATCAAATAGTGAAAGTGAATCTGGCGAAATATCAGACGATACATTTCCAGAGCCAGTTAGCTCGAAGAGAAAGCTCGAACAACCTGAAGAACAATTATTCAAGAAAAGGAAAACTACAAATCTACCTTCAGTGGCTACTGCTTGTGACAGGACTGCAGTTTCAGATCGAGCTGCAGCATTCATTGTTAGTGCAGTATTGCAAGATATTGGAGAAGTTTCTATTGACAATACATCTGAAGTAGTGGATAGGAGTAAAATCAGAAGAGAAAGACAAAAGAAGAGATCAGAAATTATGAAAGATCAAAATCAGGTCCCAATCAGAGGAATCTATTTTGATGGTCGAAAAGATTCTACACTCTTCCAAGAAAAAAAAGAGTCCAAAGTATATCAGAAGAAGGTAACAGAAGAACATATCACTTTAGTGAGAGAACCTGGTTCAGATTATTTGGGCCATTATTCTGTGAATTCTGGATCAGCTGAAGAAATATGTAAAGGAATGTTTGAGTATATTGGAAATAATGACATGAACCTGGAAAACCTTGTTGCCATTGGATGCGATGGTGCAGCAGTCAACACTGGAGAAAAGGGAGGCGTTATAAGGCTTATAGAATTGAAGCTGAAGAAGCCAGTTCAACATTTAGTGTGCCAGCTCCATGCCAATGAATTGCCATTACGCCATTTAGTTGCAAAGCTGGATGGAAAAACATCTGGCCCCCGCGGATTCACCGGTCCTATTGGCAGGGAATTAGAGAACTGTGAGAGTCTTCCTATTGTCGAGTTTGAAAGGATTGATGCTGAGGAACCAACTGTAGACTGTGAAGATCTTAGCACCGACCAAAAATATCTAATTGATATTCATCAGGCCATAACAAAGGGATATTGCTCTCCAGATCTTGCTCATCGTAGTCCAGGCAAAATGGCACATTCACGATGGCTGACTACAGCAAATCGTTTACTTCGTCTATACGTTTCAACTGTAAGTCCATCTGAGAACCTCATGAACATTGCTTCTTTTATAATGAAGGTCTACATCCCAATGTGGTTTTCTATTAAGCAAAGTACGTCTTTTGTCAATGGCTCAAAACATGTTTTCAAAACTATTGAACTAACAAGAACACTGAATGACGAAGTAAAGGATATTGTAAACCCTGTCATATACAAAGAAATGCATTTTTTGCAAATCCAGAAAATATTCTAGCATCAATGATTCATGATGACCGCAGCGCCATAAGAGAATTAGCGTGGAGGCGAATAAAGAAAGCAAGGCAAACAAACAAGGAAAAAGTTGTGAGGCGTTTCACAGTACCTGTTATTCAATTTGAAGCTACTGATTATACTGATTTAATTAATTGGCAAAAATGCATTGTCACTGAACCACCTGTGACAAGACACCTGACAGAAAATGAGATTGAAGAATTCATAGAAAACAAGAGTACCCCTCCATTCGAGAAATTCATTGTCATACACAAGTAGTAGAAAGAATGGTAAAATTAGTGACTGAAGCATCATCAAAAGTATTTGGATTGAACGCGCGAGATGGCTTCATAAGATCAACACTTCAGTCACGTAAAAAAATGCCATCATTCGAAAGTAAAGCTGAATATAAAGTTTAAATAAAACGTTAATAGAAAAAAACATGCGCAAGGATGGGTTGTTGGGAGGGCATGGGTGGAGCTCGACACGCAGCCACCTCCTCGTGGTGAGTTCTGGATTATTTAGATCATTAATCAAAAGAACATTGATCTAAATAAACTAAGCTGCGTAATTCAGTAACTATTTTGGTAATTGGAACACTTAATATATAATAATAACAAGTAAGTTTCAGTTATTGTACTAATGCAGAATATAAGAAAATCATTATATTTCACTTTTTTCGACGGCTTTGTGGCACCTGAAGATATAATTTCGCAGGACTAATATTTATGCACAGTCATTATCTATAGCACCCACATATTTTCCGCACTAGCCATATTTGAATTTCGAAAAAATGTTTAAAAACCTCATTTTCGATCCGCCTTACCAGTGGACATGGCCTTCCTTCCTCTAACACTTTCAACTTGTCCTTATAACTAAGCGTTGAAAAAGGAGTGCTTAATATACTTTGTACAGTGTTTGGCATGGTTATTGAAGGGACAAAAAAGTAATATGTCAGTACTGTATAGAAACACTATGTTCCATGTGCTCTGACTGGAAACTGACAGTCACTGACTCGCTGGCTGAGAAGCCGTCTGACGCGGGCCATGTCAACATAGGCCCCGCCCACTTTACCATATATGGACGGTGTTCTGTCCACAGACCGCAGACTCTCCGCCCTGATCCCTCGCTCTCCCCCTTTTCCATTTGATTTGTCATGGGGTAAACATAAATTTATATTCCCATAGTTGGGGAGAAGAATATATATATATATATATATATATATATATATATAAAATATATAATATATATATATATAATATATACGTACTTTTTGTTACTTTTGTTGATTTTGAACGAAGGTTCAGGATCGACCTGCGGTCGACCCCTCTGCAGCATCCCGTCTCATTTGCGGGACTTGGTGAAAGAAGGAATTGCTCTCTGATCGCCTCCTGCCCTCGTAGCCAGCCACGCATGGCTGGTCAGGGACATTGCGCAAGAATCTGTCGAGCTGGTTTTTGAAGTTATTCAGGTCGGTGTGCTGGAGATTCATCACTTCTTCTGGAAGGACATTGAAAAGCTTTGGGCCCCGTATTCTGAGGGTATTTTCCATCCTCGTTTTTATGGCTCCTTGTCCCACCGCAGCTGGGACCGTACAAAATCTGCCTCTACTCTCATTCCAGTTTGTTTCTATTTTATTTCTGAGGCTAGGGACAGAGCCCTCGAGTATTTTCCATATGTATATTATTGTGTACCGCTCGCGCCTTCTTTCAAGAGAGTAGAGTTCCAGGGATTGTAGTCGAGACCAGTAGTCTTCACCTTCCGTTTCTTCTCTCTCTCTCTCTCTCTCTCTCTCTCTCTCTCTCTATATATATATATATATATATATATATATATATATATATACAGGGTGGGCCGAAAGTCTGGATCCATAGGAAAATATTTATTTTAATACATAAATTACCACAAATGGTAAATACTTAAAATGAATATCAACTTTAACTCGTAAATGCGTATCCGTGATACTGTACAGTGGTTCGTACTCCAGTATAAACAACAAATTATAACAAATGCTCAAATTGGCGGCCTCTGACATCGAGACACTTAAGGATGGAATTTATGATTTTTAATAATTCTTCGAATTGACGTTCTCGAGATGCGTGTTTCATTTGATAATCTTCTTGTTGACTTTACTGGACTATTCGTTAAAGTTTCTCATATCATTGCAGAGGTATTTTCATCAGTTGCAGTTTTTGGACGACCAGAACGCCGTCGATCATGTACACTTCCTGTTTCTTTGAAACGTTTAAACAACTTGCCAACAGTCGCATGTGTTACTGGATGCTTATCAAGATGATTTCTATTGAATTCGGTAGCAACTTCTCTGTGTGTAGCGCCCTGTCTTGCGTACATGAGCACAAGTTCTACCCGGTATTCTGTTGTTAGATTCGAAGCCATTTCTGGGCTGAAATAAAAAAAGTATTTGAGTATTTATACTGGAGTACGAACTACTGTACAGTATTACGGATACGCATTTACGAGTTAAAGTTGATATTCATTTTAAGTATTTACCATTTGTGGTAATTTATGTATTAAAATAAATATTTTCCTATGGATCCAGACTTTCGGCCCACCCTGTATATATATATTATATATATATGTAATATATACATATATATATATATATATATATATATATATAATTTAAGCAGAAAGCAACAGACAAGGAAAGAAACATCCATCAAGTTGGAAAGGGACTATATTTTGTATATTGCAACGTTTCAAGCACAAACTATGCTCATCCTCAGGCAAAAATTCTAAAAAGTTAAAAACATAATATTAAAAACCATAATGACATTAACAAATTAAAATAGGGAAAAAATCCACAAGCATTAAAAAAAACTCCCCTTCGCTTAACTCTGATATTTCATCCGTTCCCCTCCGTCTAAACTGAACATCTTGAACAACCAACCTTTACTTGGTTTTAGATGTTTCTGTTTTTTTAGTTTTGCCTCGGAATCTGTGCTGCTTAGACTTAAGGTGTGTTCCTTTTAGTGTGGGTTTTTAATTTTTTAGTGTTTTAAAAGATAGCCTGTGGATTTTTTAGTTTTTTGAGTTTTACATTTTGTATTTTATAGCTGTTATTCATTGTTCGTTTTTAGTGTCACTTTTATTGTTTTAAAGCTTGTTAATTGTTCGCTTTTGTTTCATAATAGTCATTATGGTTTTTAATTGTAACTTTTTAGAATTTTTTTAGTGTGACTTTGTTTTTAATGCTTGTGGATTTTTTCCCTATTTTAATTTGTTAATGTCATTATGGTTTTTAATATTATGTTTTTAACTTTTTAGAATTTTTGCCTGAGGATGAGCATAGTTTGTGCTTGAAACGTTGCAATATACAAAATATAGTCCCTTTCCAACTTGATGGATGTTTCTTTCCTTGTCTGTTGCTTTCTGCTTAAATTAAAATTGAAGCTTGCCAGAAGCGGCCTTCACCAATATATATATATATATATATGATGAATAAAACCACGAGGGAAAGGAAACACAGAAAGGTGCTCAAGCGCTTTCGTCTAATGACATCCTCAGGAACACTGAAGTACATAGAAGGTTACAGCCTATATATAGGTTACAAAAAAAATAAAATAATAACACTCGTACTTTGTCAAAAAATATTTTAGTACTTCCATTTTTCCCGGGCTTTTTAGGCATTGCTAATGTACTTAAACTTTTGGATATTAATGTAGTATTTTCATATAACAATATTGTGAAAAATATCGTAGTAAAAAATAGCCCTACCAATAATTCAGGCATTATCTATAAAATTGGTTGTAAACAATGTGATTCCTTTTACATAGGTCAGACGGGAAAGGATTTGCACACACGTATAAAACAGCATCAATATTCCGTTAGAACAGGACAGTCGTCCAGTGCTCTTTTTGTCCATTTGTCAGAGTTATCCCACTGTATTGATTAGAATATTTTATTTCACTCTGGCAACATTGTTAATAGAAATATTCTTGAGTCTGCCATTATCCAACTTTCAAATAACTTCAACATAAGCAAAGGCCTTTTTCAACTCGATCCTGTTGTTTTGAATTCCTTTAGAAAAAATTTAGATAAGAAGGGTAGAACGCTAAATCTTTGGTAAACTTGTATGCCACCTTAATAACTTTTATTTTTCAATTTATTTTTATATACAAGATGGGTAGAGTGATAAAACCCGGGCAGATTTCCAGTATAAATTTGATCTTGTGCTAAAAATCGATAGTGTTTCCTTACAAAGTTGTATGCCCATCCCACAATCTTTTAATAATTTTTTTTTTTTAATTTCATTTCTCCGTTTTGTATATGTATGTATGTATATATATATATATATATATATATATATATATATATATATATATATATATATATATATATATATATATACAGGGCGTCCCAAAAAAATGTATACACACTTTAAATACTTATAAAGGCAGTGTTTATTAAAATACATTTCATTTTCAAAATGTAATAGAATCTACAGACATTATTTAATTGTTTTGTCAACGCCTGTTTTCAAACTGACGTCCGTTCTGGTCCAGGCACTGCTGATAACGCGAAGCAATGGAATCGCAAACATCACGAAACATTTCGTTTGGTATTTGTGTGCATTCTCGTTCAATGGCTGCTCTCAATTCAGCGACTGTTGCAGGTTTTATAGCGTAGACTTTGTCTTTTAAGTATCCCCATAAAAAAAGTCTAGTGGTGTGAGGTCTGGTGAACGCGGAGGGTATTCTACGAAACCCCTTCGTCCAATCCACATCCACATCGTGCCAAGTACCACTCGCAATACTCCACTCTTCGGTCCGGATCATCTTCATTAATAGCATGGACTAATCTTGGAATGTAACTTTTCCATTGACAGCGCTTCAAAATGCGTTGGACAGACGATTCTGAAATTCCTACCTCACGACTCGCTTGCCGCACAGATTTTCTTGGACTTTGGTGATACGTTTCCAGTACTCTTTCTTGCTTTGTGGGGCTTGTCGATGTCCGTGGTCTTCCGGAACGCTTCTTGTGGACATTCTGAACAGTTCCATCGGCTTCAAACTTATCTCTAATTCGAGTGATGGTAAGTCGCGTTGGTGGATCTGTTTGAAACTCCCTCCTAAACTGTCTTTGCACTTCAACTGCGTTTTCACACTTCCAGTAGCATTTTAGAATGAATTTCCTTTGTTCAAAGCTTAGTCTGACTGCCCTTATTAATTCTAATGGGTTTAACTTGGAAAGAAAGAAACATCAATTGAGCTATCAGCTGTTAAAGTGTGTATACATTTTTTTGGGACGCCCTATATATATATATATATATATATATATATATATATATATATATTTTTTTTTGTAACCTATATATAGGCTGTAACCTTCTATGTACTTCAGTGTTCCTGAGGATGTCATTAGACGAAAGCGCTTGAGCACCTTTCTGTGTTTCCTTTCCTTCGTGGTTTTATTCATCATAAATATTTTTCACGTGTTACTTTTGTGAAATAATTTTCATATATAATATATATATATATATATATATATATATATAATGTTATAATGTTTCAGACCAACAAAGACCCTAGGATCCACTCATGGCTGGTCTACCTAACTGTGTGCGTAATTGTGTATTGCGCATGTCCTCCGCGGTGGCGGAGGGGACCTACAATTTTACGTGGGTTCCAAGCCACAAGAACATAAGAGCATGATAAATTTTTATAGTGGGCAAACTAGGGGCCACTTCGGCCCTTCGAGGTGGCTCCACTATGTAAAACTTCCTGTACATTAGGGTGGATCACTTTTCACTTTTTTTTAAAAACTATAGCTGGTCAAAGTTTTTCCCATGATTTGGTTCAGTGAAAGTACACTGACACCATTTTTACCAAAATCGATCAATATTTAGGGGTCGCGCATCGACCTTGAAAATTTCAATTTTGGAAATTTGGCCAAATTGACAATGTTTTACTGAATAAAGATAAATCATCAAATAACCATATTTTCTGAATCCTCTCAGTGAAAGAAATCCTCTCAGATACTTACCAAGTTGATAGGACAAGTGGTTTAGAAGTTATACTCACCTTGAGATAGCATTCAAATTTAAAATACCGTATTTGTCCCCGTACCTCCATATGCTGTCTGCCATTGTCTGCTTTTTAGGATAAGAAAAAACGAATAAGGAAAGATCAAATGTATTTTGTATTAAAACGGTTTACCGATATTACTAAAGGCACTTACTCCGGTGCCCCTAACTAGGTTCAAAAACTGTATGAATCGTGGCTAGAACACACGTCATCTTAAGGCGTGCGCCATGTACTCTCTCTGCTAACTCCCTTTCCCTCTGCGCTACGTCATCTTGGCAAGTGACGACTTCTTGAAGTCACCGAGTTCTTTCCGGCTCTTTTCCACGAGCTGAAGAAGACCCTGCAGCTGTGACTCGTCTTTTGTGACAGTGTTCGCGTAATCTTCTATCAGTTTTATCCCTCTCTCTGCCACGTCATTGGTAACTTTCAGATGCGAGATGACATTCTTCAGATCACAGTAGTTCTTATCTTGATCCCACTTATTCACCGGCAGAGTGAGCCACGTAGACGCGCACACCTGCAGGCCTGTGAACACGAACCACGATGACTCATCGATCAGGTCCGGAAGGCGCGTCGTGTCATCAACCGAGACGTTGTCATACGTGAAGTCCTCGGGCACAGCGAGGCGGCACAGCTTCTTTGCCATTTCGTGCTTCACAGTGTCTTCCACTTTGTCACTGCAGAGGGCGAAAACGACGGTCTGAGGCCTCAGATACCACAAGTGCCGCCTGATCACTGCCAGTGAAGCCTCTGCAATATCGCGATCCACAGCCCTGTACTGCAGAAGACGCTGGTACAACACAAGATCATTCAGCGGGGCATCAGCTGCGACAGGAGCCGCCAGCCAGGCAGGTGCGTAGAGGAGTGCAGTAAATAGTACCACTCTCTGAAGTTTCTGTACCAGCTCGTCGTCGAACTCCAGCTGACCGCTGAACATCAGGAGCTTCGTGTAGTAGATGATCTGAAACGAATACGCACTGTGATGTATAAATACCGATACCACTCCATATAAGTTTGTTTAATGGTAAATTATTTATTTATCTTATTTTATTCTGGTAGGGTCTTCAAATGGCTGTTTGCAGAAGGCAATACAATATTTAACTTCTAATTCAAAATACCAACCTTGGCCATCCACCTCGCATGATGGTAGGCTACTGGGCGCATGAAGTGTGTGCCACGACGTGGCTGGGCCCCGAGTACCAGGAGTGTAATCTCCGCCACTTCTCGGTAGTCTTCTCTGACAAGACCAGAAGCGGTGCCGAGGAACTTGACTGCCTCATCTCGGAGCTCCATCAGCCACGTCACCTCCGCCAAATGCTCGATCTCCAGCTCGCGATAAGTCGAGAGGTCGAGCTTGTCCCACCTGAAAGGGGAGTTATGAAAATATTACATGAAAACGACTGAAGTTTCCCTTTTCGACTGCTATTAACATCATTAGTAGAAGGACGCTGATATCTCAATTGCTCTGAAGGTAAAAAATCATTGGAGAAAACAAATGCGCCTTAGACTTGAAATTCACCTTCTCCTCAGATACTGGAACAAAGGTTCAGTTGGTGCTGTGGTTCTTCCAAACGCGGTGATGACCACTGCCCCCACGATGAGCTCCATAACGTGATGGCGACAGCCCAGCTGGAAGAGCGGTTTACCAAGCATGTTCTCCAGCCGGACCACCGCACTCTGCACCCTCCCCGTATTGGAGGAAGTTGTGTCGAAGCACAGTCCAATCACGTTGTTCTCGCATCCCCAGTCTTTGAGAGCACGAAAGGTCGCCTGGGCCTGGGACAGACCGGTGCCGTCAGCAACAGTTGGAACGGCCAGCAACTTTCCTTCTGTGCATTGGGGAGCTCCGGAGATGAGAATCGCCTGGCGGTGCTCCAATGACCCAAGAGAGTCCTGAAACGTATTTCATACATGCCAATCCATTATCGTCAGTGCTGGGCAGCGCAAACGAAAATTCACTTGCGCAAGCGCAAATGCGCAAACCCAAACCCATACCTTGCGCAAGCGCAAATGTGCAAACTTCTCGAAACTTGCGCTTGCGCAAACGCAAACGCAAACTATTTATATATGCAGGGTTTTCCAAAAAAAAAATAGGTGCGTTTTTTTTTTGGGACACCCTGTATAAAATTAAATTTGTAGAAATCAAATCAAATCAAATCAAAAGACTTTATTAACAGACACACGATCCATTGATATATCAATAAAGAATAGATACAAAATTACAATGTTAAATAAATAATAATAAAAAAAAAGAAATTACAATATTACAAAAAAAAACACTTCAAAGCTCCTCAGAGTCCTCCTCCAACTCCATCGTGAGCAGGTCCATGTTGCCCTTCAGGAACACAAACCTCTCAAAGTTCTCAGAGGTCAGGATGGACCTCTTGGGCTTCATGATATCAGACCCCTGGGAGAACACCCTCTCCACAGCTGCAGAGCTGGGGATGGCCATGTTGTACTTCAGAAAGACCTCAACTCAGGCGGCACGGTACAGGGCGGGGAACATCCCCTGCTCCAGCTCCTTGCTGGTCTTCTCCTTTTCAGAGCACCAAGCATGTAGCTCCTTCCCCACCTTGGTGGAGAGGCGGTTGCGGGTGGCGCTCTCCATTGGGGTCCTCAGCTCCTAGAAACAACACAAAAATTACTAATTTACTTAAAAGTTGAATTACTTTCTAAGTTTCTTAGATAAGTGAAAAATATTTTAATTAATATTTATTTTATATTTCATATTTCTCTCATGTGGACATGACAATCCAAACCTACAGAGTTATACAGTAAAATTTAAAAAAAATAATTATTTGAAATTAAATATTTAATCATTTATAATCGACATATTCTAAATCTATCACCTTGAAAAAGTCATCCTCCTCATCCTCCTCTTCACCATTGCTGCCTGTGGTCTCTATGGCGGCCTGCTCCTTGACCTCATCCAGCAGCTTAGACCTCACCATATCAAACTTGTTAGGGTTGAGGTGGCGGACCACAAGTAACTTGAAGTCACGCTGGTCACGCTGCCGGCCGGGCTGGGGGCAGAGGTGGGGCTGGACAGAGACTGGTGTCTGAGGCTGTCCATGGTTCACTAGTTATAGACAGTAGTTATGACTTATGAAGTTTCTAAAAGTTACTAGAGTAGTTAGTAGTTTGAACTCTGAAATAAAATTAAAATCAACTAATCAAACAAACGTGTTTCACTAGCGTTGTTGGTATACTGAGTGCTCACTGCTGTCTGGCGGCGCCACCTGTCTGGCAGTCACGTGTTTATGAGCTAAATCCACTATTTTTAATATTTGTTTTTTTTTCACGTTTGCGCAAGAATTGGCGCAAACGCAAATGCGCAACCGAAATCACACTTGCGCAATTGCGCAATTTGCGTTTTGCGCAAGTGTTTGCGCAAGTGCCCAGCACTGATTATTTACACTGGTCAACACTCATTTTATTGCCAATCATATTAGAGTGATTTTGGGGTAACTTTGTGGTAACTTTGTGGTGCTGATTCCGAATATGACATCGGTTTTGCTAGATTGGCTCTAGTTTATGAGATAATTGGTACCCCATTGAAACACGTAAAAATGCAAAAAATTTAATGTTCAGGCGGAGCCTACTTACTGGTTGGGTGGCCGATGACTTATATACGGAGGGGGAATATTCTAGAATGATCGAGGAGTAAACACTAAGAATAATCGCGTGTCTCACCATCTAGAAAGTTCCGGTAGTTTCCCATATGCACGCGTTATGGTTACGTTTCCTATTAATTGAGGGTATTCATTATCTCAAGAACTAGAGCCAAATCGGAAAAACTACTTTCATTTTGGAATTCAGCAACCCCAAAATACCCTAAATTCGTACGAATTTCCTTGGCAACGAAAAAAAAAATTTTTTTTGTTGACCTGTGTTATCGTCCACTGGAATATGTCAATCCACTGTCGTCACTGGAACATGTTAATTCACTGTCGTCCACGGTGAGGGAAAAACTGACCTTGATTACTTTACCGTCCCAGTGGACGACAGCATGCCTCGGAGATACGAAGGATTTCTTCACAGCTGTCGACACTTCACAACGATGTGCCACTTTTCCACGGCGAGACGTGTCCTTCGAGATACTGAATTTGTCCAGGTCTGCGGGCGGATCTGCCGAACGTAGGACTGCCGCCACGACACTTGCCACCTATGTGCGAAATTGAAAGGAAATTGACAAGGATGCGTATGGTTTTTATGTGACAAAATAATCACTAAATTTTCCGTCGTTACGTCTCTTATATCTTTGTCAAGGAAAGATCATTACTGATATATATACACCTGATTATTGGACATCCGGAAGCGATCAGCCACTTCAATAACAGCCGGTGCATTGAGGATGCGGTGAGGAAGGCTGATTGATACAGTTGATTCTCTCGGCTGTCGATATGGTGGTTCGAGCTGTGATTCGGAGTTGCTCGATGATCTGCTTTCTATAGATTCATCGTCGCTCTCAGCTTCGGTTCCTAATTTCGTTTTTGAGGTGCTTGGCTCATCACGAGATTCTTGTCTTGAGAGTTGCCGTTTTCTCTTGACAACGAACACTTTATCATTCCCACTCATTGTTGCCTGGTGCAGGCCCCGTTGATCCTCATAAAATTTAATATCTTCTTGTTTGTTGTTGTCTGAGAGCAGTCGACTTTTCTGTATCTCTTCAATAGCATCGGGAGCTCCGATGTCCCAGAGCTTGTTCAGATTTTCTGAAAACTTCTCCCTGCCTTTTCACGCGTCACTGTCTCTCATCTTGCTCTTCTGCAGCGAGCGCCACTCTTCCCACAGTAACTCCAGTTTTCTTTCGCAGTTACGCCTCGTGATCGTCTTTATACGTGCCATGTTCCAAAATGCCAGAACATTGGCCATCGTGTCTTTTACGGCGGCCTTCCTGTCAGTAGTTTCCTGCTTGGCATAGAAGAAGTACTGGAGAACTTGATGGGTGGTTGGCAATTTGGCACCACCGATCGAGGAAGATGGCTGACCAATTAAGAAGACGTCCGTGGCTGACCTAAGAGAAGGTGGTGCTGTTGTTGCTGCTTTCTCTTTTCCAGAATAAGTAACTTTCAGAGTCTTCCCACTCCTGGTTGTTAACAGTTTATCCATTGTACTAAAGTCTAGACTTATCAAACAAGAATCAATTGACAAAGTTGATCTGTAAAAAGCAAACTGTGATTAATAAAAATATTGGTCATAGACATAGCGTGTGTGTGTAATTGGGATTTTAGGATGCGCCAGCTACTGATGCTCTGATTACATCCATAACGGGGGACAAATACGGTATTTTAAATTTTAATGTTATTTCTAGGTGAGTGTAACATCTAAACCACTTGTCCGATCAACTTGGTAAGTATCTGAGAGGATTTCTTTCACTGAGAGGATTCAGAAAATATGGTCATTTGATGATTTATCTTTATTCAGTAAAAAATTTTCAATTTGGCCAAATTTCCAAAATTAAATTTTCAAGGTCGATGCGCGACCTCTAAATATTGATCGATTTTGGTAAAAATGGTGTCAGTGTACTTCCACTGAACCAAATCATGGGAAAAACTTTGACCAGCTATAATATTTTTAAAAAAGTGAAAAGTGATCCACCCTACTCTACAATGGCAACAACCACGTTTTACAAAACTAAATAATTATCAATTTAAAACTAATTAATTATCAATTAAAAACTAAAGATACTGCAGAATCTCTCGATCCAGCGGATCAAGTCATAATAGACTACTATCCACAAATATGTTACACTCTATATCTATTTATAACCGACATCCAAATATATCATATCCAAAGAATCCAGTCAATTTCATTACGGTATCCATCACTACCAGTACCTTGCCAACCAAAAATAAGTCACGGTCCATATCAATTGCGGACCAACTCACAATTTACAACCATATACATTACCATATATACACTTCGGAGGAAAAGTGTAGGTGTGGCTGTAAAGACTACAGTAATGTAGAAATGTGTGTGCACCCATTTTGGGTCTCCCATTTCAAGGTGTTTGTGGGGCAAGTGAAGATCATGAGTTTTTCAATACCTCACAGTACTATGGGGGGCACCGCTCGGCAGAGGAATCTCTTTAAATGGGGTGTGTAAGGACAGAGAGTATCTCCTAACCCAAGATGCTGCCTCCCTATATCCCACAACACTTGTGTTGAGCTGTGGGATCTATCACCACAAAGCCTTAATTTTACTACCTTAAACTATACCCAATCTATCAACATATGCGTCTAATCGATTTTGAAACATGTTTATAGACGTTCTACTAATTACCTCTACCGGCAAACTATTCCAGCTATTTACTATTCTGTGCGTAAAAAAGTTTTTGGCAACTGTTGTCTCGAACCTTCTACTTGTCAACTTACATCCGTTATTTCTAGTCCTATTATATAGATATATTTCCAAAAAGCTATCTCTATCTACGTTATCGAACCCATTCATAATTTTGAACAACTGGATTAGATCACCCCTTAGCCTCCGCGTCTCGAGTGTAGTCAATTTTAACTCCTTAAGCCTATCCTCGTACGACTTTGACCTAAGCCACGGAATCATCTTAGTTGCTCATCTTTGAACTCTTTCGATTTTGTCTATATCTTTGCGCATATGCGGATTCCAAAATTGGACCACGTACTCCAAATGGGGTCTAACTAATGATTTATAAAGAGGAACTATAATATCGCGCGATTTGTACTAAAAATTCCGAGATATAAAACCTAACACTTTGTTCGCTTTATTGACCGCTGCTGTACTTTGTTTCGCTACTTTTAAATCACCAGTGACTATAACTCCTAAATACTTTTCCTGCTCTACGCTTGTTAACTCTTTCCCTGACATACTATACGAAAAATTACCATTACGCGAACCTATATGCAAAATTTTACACTTATCGACGTTAAATCTCATTTGCCATGTAACTGACCAATCAACGATTTTATTCAGATCTTCCTTGATTTTACCTCTATCTTCGTCATTAATCGCCCTACCACCCAGCTTCGTGTCATCCGCAAACTTTGAAACTGTACTGACTATGCCGACATCTAAATCGTTAATATATATATAAGAAAAAGCAAGGGGCCAAATACAGAACCCTGAGGAACGCCACCCGCTACATTAGCCCAACACGACTCCGCTCCATCAACGACCACCCTCTGTTTCCTACCTCGCAACCACTCTTCTAGCCAATTTATTACTACACCCCTGATTCCATGAGCTTTAGTTTTCTCAATGAGTCTTTTGTGCGGTACGGTGTCAAACGCTTTTTGAAAATCTAAATACACTACATCAACCACCCAATGACTATCGTAAACGTCAACCACGCTTTGAAAATTTTTTAAAAGATTAGTTAAGCAACATTTGTTTCGCCTAAAACCGTGCTGCGTATTTCTAACTAGTTTATGCAATTCTAAGTGTTCGACTACACGATCCCCAATTAATGATTCCAGTAGCTTACCTACAGCAGACGTTAAACTGATCGGCCTATAATTTCCCACCGCACCTTTATCGCCTTTCTTAAAGATAGGTGTTACGTTTGATAACTTTAAATTATCTGGTACGCACCCCTCACAAATAGACGCATTAAAAATCTTTGTTAGCGGCACAACAATGCTATCCTTTAATTCTTTTAGTTGTATGGGATATATGGAATCCGGCACCAGTGATTTACACGTTTTCATTTTTTCAATATAGCGCATTACCTCCCCTTCACTAACCACAATATTATCCAAAATATTACCAGTATCAAAAGGTATGTCTATGACCGTAGGGATATTCGTTTCATCTTCTATAGTAAAAAATGACGTAAAAAATTTGTTTAGCAAGGTAGCCATTTCCTTGTTTTTAGAAACTAGATCTCCGTTTACATTTTTCAAAGGCCCCAAGACACTTTTTACTGGATTTCTATTATTGACGTATTGAAAGAATCGCTTGGGGTTTTCTTTACCGTCACGAGCTATGGAGATTTCAAATTCGCGCTTGGACTTTTTTATTACACTTTTCGCTTCACGCCTTAGAGATATGTAGTTGTTTCGTAACCACAAATTAATAATATATATATATATTAGGGTGGCCCTTATTTTTCAACTTTTGAAATTACTTGCTCCCAACCCCTAATCTTCTTCCAATATATAAAATACATAAAAAAGTGCTCTGTGCAAAATTTCAGCTCAATTGGGCTATATTAAGGTGGCCCCCAAAGGCCCTAAAGTTTCAAAATTCACCGATAATTGGTATTGCTAATATAAAACCTTTATAATTCATTCATTTGCAAACTTTGTTTGGGAAAATAATCACAAAGCATAATCGAAAGTGAATCAACAAATAATTACGCCGCTTATATAGGCCGCAGGCGCAGAACTTTCTAGAACCTTCCAGAAGCTGTTTTCTTACGCACTTATGATACTTTTCAATTTCCGTGAATATCTCGTCCAATTTTGGTTTTAAGTAAATAATGGTTATAACTAAATTTATTGTAAATTGAATTCTCTTTCGATTATATTCTATATTTCTTTCGAATAAAACACTGTAAAGAAGATAAAAACGGTTTTATATGAAAAAATATCAATATTGTTAAAATCTGAAAATGTAGGGCCTTTGGGGGCCATCTTAATATTGTCTGATTCAGCTGATATTTTACAGAGAGCATCTTTACATGGAATAGAACAACTTTGGAGGTTGGGAGATAAAAAATATTTCATTTCAGAAAATCACATACAACTAAGGGCCACCCTAATATATATAATATATATATACATTTCAACTGCAAAGAACACGCAGTATAAATAACGTAAAGAACGACGCTTGTACAGGAGAACATTCCGCGCAAGATGAGAAGAGAGAACGAACAAATGAAAAAATGAGGTAACCACCCGGGATCTTCCGATTGCCGGTCAGATATGATAACCACTACACCATGGTCCTCAGTCGATCAGAAGTCGTAATTCCTCTACATACGCGCAGCGGCAATCGGAAGATCCCGGGTTCGATTCCCGGGTGATTACCTTATTTTTTTCATTTGTTCGTTCTCTCTTCTCATCTTGCGCGGAATGTTCTCCTATACAAGCGTCGTTCTTTACGTTAATTATACTGCGTGTTCCTTGCAGTTGAAATGTGTATATATAGATACGGCATGCGGGAGGTGCCCCCTCGGGGCATTGGTTTCTGCGCGTATGTAGAGGAATTACGACTTCTGATCGACTGAGGACCATGGTGTAGTGGTTATCATATCTGACGGGCAATCGGAAGATCCCGGGTTCGATTCTCGGGTGGTTACCTCATTTTTTCATTTGTTCGTTCTCTCTTCTCATCTTGCGCGGGATGTTCTCCTATGCAAGCGTCGTTCTTTACGTTATTTATACTGCGTGTTCTATGCAGTTGAAATGTATATATAGATACGGCATGCGGGAGGTGCCCCCTCGGGGCATTGGTTTCTGCGCGTATGTAGAGGAATTACGACTTCTGATCGACTGAGGACCATGGTGTAGTGGTTCTCATATCTGATCGCCAATCGGAAGATCCCGGGTTCGATTCCAGGGTGGTTACCTCATTTTTTCATTTGTTCGTTCTCTCTTCTCATCTTGCGCAGAATGTTCTCCTATACAAGCGTCGTTCTTTACATAATATATATATATATATATATGATGAATAAAACCATGAAGGAAAGGAAACACAGAATGGTGCTCAAGCGCTTTCGTCTAATGACATCCTCAGGAACACTGAAGTATATAAAGAGTTACAGCCTATATATAGGTTACAGAAAAAAAAAACTATACACACACACACACACATATATATATATATATATATATATATATATATATATATATATATATACAGGGTGGGCGGAAAGTAGCTCCCTAATTTAAATTACATATAAATTATGTATAAATTGTGATTGTATTGTTATATTGTTATGGTGTGTTCTCTAAAGTGGTACAATTGTAACGGTAATCTTTTTTTCTGTAAAGTGTTCTCTTTGTGTTCTCTAAAGTGGTACAATTGTAACGTACATTTTTTTTTTCATTTCAGATTGAAGGGTAACATGGCTGAGCGTTTAACACTGCAGGAGCGTGCCCAGTTGGCGGCACGGTACGAAGTTTGGCAATCTGTCGTTCGAGTTCAAAGATGGTGGCGGGCCATTCACGGACCACGTGCCCAAGTGGACCCGAAAACAATCAAGAACTGCCACTCGAAGCTCATGACCACGGGGTCTGTGGCAGATGTTCGAAGATGTGGTCGCCCTTCGACATCCAGGGCCCAGGAGACGGTGCAGGCAGTTCAGGAAATGTTCGCACGGAGTCCACGAAAGTCAACTCGCCAGGCAGCTCGGGAAAGTGGACTCTCCCGCTACTCAGTGCGAACTGTGCTGAAGAAGGAGCTGAACTGGCGTGCGTGGAAGCCGCATTACTGCCAATCTCTCTCGGACGAGGACTGCGACATTCGCATGGAGTTCGGGGAAATCATGCTGGCTTGGCATGAAGACTGGCCCCATCTCTTCCGCAACATCCTCTGGAGCGACGAGGCGGTGTTCCACGTCGGAGGCTTTGTCAACCGCCACAATTGCCACTACTGGGCAGGAGAGGATCCCATGGTTACCGCTGAAAAACGGCAGAATCGGTTCAGTGTAACGGTGTGGTGTGGTATGACCTCAGATCAGGTTGTGGGCCCGTTCCTTCTGCGCAACACCATGAATGCTGAGCGGTACCTTGCTATGTTGC
This sequence comes from Bathynomus jamesi, assembly GCA_023014485.1. NCBI lineage: Eukaryota > Metazoa > Arthropoda > Malacostraca > Isopoda > Cirolanidae > Bathynomus > Bathynomus jamesi. The sequence continues at coordinate 84,271 of JAJOZX010000888.1, read as the reverse complement.
GAAACGAGGTCTGGCCGGTTGTCAGCACATGGGAGAACATCGACGATCTGATATTTATGCAAGATGGCGCCCCTCCGCACTTCGCTCTTGTTGTCCGTGAGTGGCTGGATGCCCACTTCCCTGGGCGTTGGATGGGTCGTCGTGGTCCACATCAATGGCCAGCCAGGAGCCCCGACTTGACACCGTGCGACTTCTTTCTTTGGGGGTGGGTAAAGGAAGAAGTCTACCGCACCAAACCGAGGACATTGGAAGAACTGGAGGACCGAATTCGGGAAGTCATGTCCTCCATCCCGCCGGAGTTCCTGCTAAAGTCAGTGGACGCCATTCCTGGGCGGCTCCAGAAGCTGGTGGAAAGAGTTGGAGCCCATATTGAATTTTAGAGAAAACCTACCATGTATGCCTACCTTTTCATATTATTTCTTCTGAAATAAATGGATAATATACGTATTTTTTTACCAATCCAAAATAGGGAGCTACTTTCCGCCCACCCTGTACTATATATATATATATATATATATACAATAAACGGAGAGATAAAAAAAAATAAAAAATAAAAAATTATTAAACATTAAAGGATTATGGAAGGAGCATACAAATTTGTAAGGAAAAACTACCGATTTTTTGCACAAGATTAGCACAAGATCAAATGAATTGTTTTCAACCAAAAAAAAAAAAGAAATTTATACTGGAAATCTGCCCGGGTTTTAGCACTTTGCCCTTCTTGTTTAGGTTCGATGTATATAAAAATAAATTTAAAAAAATACAAGTTATTTGAGTAGCATACAAGTTTATCAAAGATTTAGCGTTCTACCCTTCTTATCTAAATCTGTTTTGAAGGAATTCAAAACAACAGGATCGAGTTGAAAAAGACCTATGCTTATGTTGAAGTTATTTGTAAGTTGGATAATGGCAGACTCAAGAATATTTCTATTATCAATGTTGCTAGAGTGAAATAAAACTGAAGCATTATTCCAATCAGTACAGTGGGATAACTCTGACAAATGGACAAAAAGGGCATTGGACGACTGTCCTGTTCTAACGGAATATTGATGCTGTTTTATACGTGTGTGCAAATCATTTCCCGTATGACCTATGTAAAAGGAATCACATTGTTTACAACCAATTTTATAGATAATGCCTGAATTATTGGTAGGGCTATTTTTTACTATGATATTTTTCACAATATTTTATATGAAAATACTACATTAATATCCAAAAATTTAAGTACATTAGCAATGCCTAAAAAGCCCGGGAAAAATGGAAGTACTAAAATATTTTTTGACAAAGTATGAGTGTTATTATTCACACGATAGAAAGTTCGTTTTGCCTTGTTGAGACAAGATTCCATAAACGCAGATGGATAACAGATCACTTCCAATACAATACCGTTGATTTTTTCCAATTCGGCATCGATGTATTCCGGACTGGCGATCTTATGGGCGCCGAGAAACATTGAAGAAAAAATGGCCTTCTTAGTTGGGGTGTCATGTCCCGAGTAAAAATGTACGTAGGACAAATTGTTTGTTTTTTCCGATAGATACTAAACTTAAAACCTGGGCTTTCCCTATGTACACGCACATCCAAAAATGGGATTGAGTTGTCTTGTTCCACTTGTTCCAGGTCACGATTCATGGGCCAGATACACAAAATATCGTCGACGTACCGCAACCAAGGGATGCCAACTCCTAGGATTCTCGGAATGTAAGTAATTTCGGAAAACTCTATAAATATTGGAGAGGAGGGGCGACAAGGGGTTGCCCATGGCCATCCCAAAAACTTGTTGATTATACTCGTTATTGAAAGTGAATTTACAGTCTTTGATGCAAAGCTTAATAAGTTCCAAAACAATGTGTGAAGGTAGTGGCAGGTCATACTTATGTAATTCTCGGGAGAGAAAGTCAAGCATATCGTCAATCGGCACTTTTGTAAACAATGAACAAACCTCAAAACTGATCAATCTATCGTTGGTTTCAGTACGTGCATTATTCAATTTTTCAGTAAGATCCATGGAATTTTTTACATGTGAATCAGAGATAGTTCCGAGAATGGGGGACAGGACTTTGACAAGCCATTTGGAGAGTTTATAAGTAATAGAGCCCATCGAGCTAATAATAAGGCGCATAGGGTTGCCAGGTTTGTGGGTTTTAATAAGACCGTAAAGGTAGGGCAGAGAAGGTGAAGTGGACATGAAAAGCGGAATTAAGTCCTTGTGATCTTTGAGAATGCGTTTCAAGCCACTATTAAATGATTTGATGACGTCATCCTGCGGGTTCTTCCTAAGTTTGCTGTATGTGGAGGGGTCCTGGAGAAGCTCGTTCATCTTTCTGATGTAGTCCACTTTGTCCATAATAACTATGGTGCTAGCCTTGTCTGCTTTAGTAATATGGAGCTCCCCATCTTTTTTTAATTGTGAGAGGCTATTGCGGAAACGTTTAGGAAAGTTATCTTCGTAACTACTATTTGCCGCACTATAAACAAGGCCTTTAACTATGTTAAACAAATACTGAGGGAGATTACACTGTTTTTCAAAACAAGCGAGACTGTAACAAATTTGTAAAGCCGAAGATTTTTAACAATAAAAAAGGACATACCATATCCAAGGGCACTTTTTGCATCATCACTAATGTTTTTCGAAGAAAGGTTCAAAACACACTTTGAGCTTGCTTTTTTACTCCACTGACTATTTCGAATGAGACTTTTAATTTTTCGATCCAAAATGTTACGAAGTGAAGAAGTTCTCCGACACAACTCGTTGTAAATTTCTAAATTTCATCAAACAAAGGTTGGATCCACGGTTGGGGAATAACGGTCACAAAATTACGTTTGGCAATACTTAAATTTTTGAAGGCGGACCACTCATTTCGTCTGGTAACTTCAATATGTTTCTTTAAAATTAATCTGCTGAAGTTGTTGAACGGATGGTCGTCAATTTGTCTGAGGCGAATCGGAAGGTGGGATTTGGGAAGAACTTGCTCCTCCAGACAATTAGTAAGAAACTTTCGTCGGATACGAATTGCATGCCCCTTCATTAATGTAGAAGAAAACACGGGCACAAACGGAGACAAGAGAGGGAATAGCAAGCCGAAAGAACGCGTGGTGTTCATTATATGAAAATTATTTCACGAAAGTAACACGTGTTACTTTCGTAAAATAATTTTCATATATAGTGGAACCTTGCTTAACGAGCATAATTCGTTCCCGAATTGTGCTCGTTATGCAAAATGCTCGTTAAGCAAGGCAATTTTTTCCATAGGAATCAATGTAAAATATGATAATGCGTTCCATGCTTAAAAAATACTTAAAATAATATTTATAATGATATTTAAAGGCGTTTTTTAAATTATTATTGCATGAAATGAAAAGATTATTAATAAAAATTAACCCAAAAGAGGTGTAAATAATTAGTAAACGGTGAAATTTATAAATAACTTACGAAGAGAGAAGGTGCTCCTGACGCACGCAAAGGAAATGAAGAGACAGGGGAGGAGGAGAGGGTTATTGAGGGGAAGGAGGAGAATCGTCTTCGTTCAATGCAATAACATTCTCGACGAGCTCACAGTCACTAGCTTTAAATTTTTTAGAGGCACTTTCACTTTCTTTTGGATCCTTTTTCACGAGGAAACTGTCTAGAGTCATTTGTTTTTGTCTACGCTTTAAATTTTGACGAAAATGCGTGATAACATTATCATTAAATAAATTTGTAGATCGCATAGTCACTGCCTTATTAGGATGATGCTTTTCAACGTATGATACAACAGATTCCCAAGATCTCAGCATCTCCCTTATTGCACTGGAGGGTTGTTGTTCTGCTACGGGCGTTTCTTCGTCCTCCCCTGACAAATTCTCCCCCACAATTTCTTGCTCGTTAAGCAAAGTGTCGCTCGTTATGCAAGGTAATTTTCCCCCATTCTTTTGGCTCGTTATACGAATTTCTCGTTATACGAGGCACTCGTTAAGCAAGGTTCCACTGTATATATATATATATATTTTTTTTTTCTTTCTCTAATTTACCGCCGATTCGTACCTATAGAAAGCGGTACATATCTCGGCGAGGCAGTGGGTGGGTGGTGTTACTGTGCTGGGGGTTGTAGACTAGGGGAGTGAGTAAGGGTCAGTTGCTGGATAGTGGGTAGGAGGGGTATCGTTTTAGATGCGATGGAGCAGATGGGAGTGAGTAAGGAAGAAGAAAATCGCTTCCATTGAAAAGTGGTGGCCTTCGGCGAGTATGGATCGTGTCGGGTATGGAATTTTCGGCCGAGAGAGGGAAACACCTGCGACGAAGAGCGGACAACTTTGGGCATTCCACCAGGTGTATGACAGTGATAGGGTTATGGCAGGTAGGGCAAAGCGGGGCTGGCGATTTCGCCATAAGGTGTCCGTTGGTGATGCGGGTGTGGCCTAGGCGGAGACGGGCTAGAATTACTTCTTTATGGCGGGACCGGTGGAATGAGGAGGCCCAGTATCCTATTTGTGGCTTGATCATGTGGAGTTTATTTTGTGTGGCCTGGTCCCATTCCCGCTGCCATATGGAGCGGAAGTGGGAGCGGAAAGTCGGGAAGAAGTAGGAGAAGGGGAGGGGTCGGGAGGAGGCCGGCAGTGAGGAGGCCGTCTTTTCCGTGCGGTCCGCCTCCTCGATACCCTGGATGCCGACATGAGCCGGGACCCAGCAGAAGGCGACTGTCTTGTGTTGGAAGGCCGTTAAAAAGTGGAAGGTTTGCTGGATGGTACAGACGAGCGGGTGAAGAGAGTTAAATCTTTCTAGGGAGAGAAGTGCGCTTTGGGAATCTGAATAAATGACGAAAGAGCTGGCAGAGTGGGTGCGCACAATATCGAGGGCCTCCGTAATCGCGAAAAGTTCCGCCGAAAAAACGGAGGCCTCGCGGGGCAGGCCGACGCCCCTGGAAAGCGGCTGGGACAGAATCACCGCTGAGGAGGCCACACCAGCTTCCGAGCGGGAACCATCTGTGTAAATGGCGACTGCGTCCGGGTGTTGGGTTGCGTGTTCGCGGAAGAGTGACCTGTATATCATGGCGCTCGCGGTATTCTTTGGTAAGGAACACAGATCCCTGCAAAACTTGATAGGGGTGAGGAGGCACTGTGAGATCGTGTTCATCACGACGGAGAAGCAGAGAACACTGGGGATGCTTCCCTGTGGGACCCCGGCCTCCTGCACGAAAGTGTCAGAGAGGACTGAGCCCACCCGGACTTTAAAGGTCCGGAGGAAAGGAAGCCCCTGATGAAGATCGGCATGGCTCCGACGAGGCCCAGATGTCGGAGCTGACCGAGGATCATTGCTCGACGGGTAGTGTCATAGGCCTTCTGGATGTCGAAAAAAATTGACAGTACGAACTGTCCATTGTCGAAGGCATCCTGTATGTCTCGGCTGAGAAGCAGGAGGGGATCAGTGGTGGAGCGGAATTGTCTGAAACCGGACTGGGTAGCCGGGAAGGAATTGCTATTTTCAAGGACGAACGATAATCGCGTAGCGACCATTTTTTCGAGGATTTTGCAGGCACAACACGTCAGGGCGATTGGTCTGTAGTTTGTGGGGTCCAGGGAATCTTTGCCGGGTTTGGGGATAGGGATGACGTGGGCCTCCTTCCACCTAGAGGGGAAGGCGCCCTCTATCCATATGCGATTGTATAAGTCTAGCAGGAAAATCTGTAAGGTAGTGTGGATGTGCTGGATCATGCCGTACGGAATACCGTCCGGACCGGGACAAGGGGATCGTCGAGAGGCCAGTGCCGCCTGTAGTTCACGCATGGTAAACAATGGGTTGTAGGTGCTGTCTATGGACGGTGGAGAGGGGCTGCAGAGGAAGAAACGGCGGCGAAGGTAGAAGCGAGGTGGTTTTCCACCGACTTGGGCTCACATAGGAGTCCTTCATTAGTCCGGAGGACCGGGGATCGGGAGGGGACATGTCACCTCTTGACACTCCGTACCTTCTTCCAGATGGTAGCCGAAGGTGTGGTGGCGGTGATGCCGGACACAAAGGCACGCCAAGAGGTTCGGCACGCTGTCTTCATTGTGCGGCGGGCGGTGGCCCTGGCCCGCTGCATCTCCGTGCGATGGATGTGGAGTCGCGTCCGGTAGAAGCGCCGAGTTGCCTTCTTGGCGCGCACGGCCTCCGCGCACTCCGGGGTCCACCAAGGCACCCGTCGGGCGCGGGGGTAGGTGAAGGATCGTGGTACGCTAGTGCTTGCAGCCGCTAGAACGACGGACTCGAAATATGCGATGCACTCGTCGATGGGTGGGAAGTGGGCAATTGTAAGGGTTGTATACGTGTTGTCACGGAAGCGGGCCCAATTCGCGTTGGTAGTAACCCACCTTACCGGTACCCCAGTCTGGTCGGGTCGATTGAGCGTGAGTTGAATGGGGAAATGGTCACTTCCATGGTCCTCTCGGAGGACTTGCCACGTGAAATCTAGGAGGGCATCAGTTGAAACGAGGGACAGGTCTATACAGGATGGAGTGCAGGTGGTGGCATGGTAGAATGTAGGAGAGCCATCATTGAGGCACTCGAAGGAGAGCTCGGTCATGAGAGATATCAGAGTTGGGGTGGCGACTATTGAAATCGCCTAGTAGTAGGAAGGGCCTAGTGATTTGTTGTACGACTTCCACCAGGTCATCGCGGGAGACTTGAGCGTGGGGGGGGGAGGTAGATTGAGCAGACGGTGTACTCTCTATCTAGAGAGAGCCGGGCGGCAATCACCTGTAGCGGGGACCGGATGGAGAGATTGTGGAAGGGGACTGCGTGGTGTACGAGAATGGCAGCTCCCCTTCGAGTGCAGGTAGGAGGCGGGATGGCGATGCAAGAATAACCAGTAGGGCAGGGCATGCGCCTGGTCCCCAGGATTAGCTCCTGGAGACAGACACACACCGGACGGGAAGTGGCAATGAAGGAGTTAAGGCCTTCATAGTTCGCGAATATTCCTCTACAGTTCCAGCGGACTATTGTGGTTTTCGGGGGATCCATTAGTTGATGAAGGGGGATGGATAAAGGTGTAGGTGCTAGGAGGTTGGAGTGTGAAGGGAGATCTGGAGTTCGCGAAATTGAAGGATGGGTCGGGAGCATGGTTGGCTATCTACCGTTCACCAGGGAAGGAGTCGGTCGGCCTGTCGAACTCCGCGGAGGTTGCGGGGTCGAATCGGCCGAGCGAGACCGGAGGCGTGGATCACGGCAGATAGAGGAACATCGTGGGCTGAGAGGGTCAGAAGTGTTTTGACGGGCTTCTGTGGTCGGGCCAGGATGGGGCACGTTAACCCCAAAAGTGGCGCCACCCCGCCTGTCCGGGGTCTCACGGCGGACCCTAGGTGGCGACAGGGGGTACCAGAAGGACCGGGCGGGTGGGAGGAGGGCGTACTCAGGGTGGCTGACAAGGAGGGCCGGGATGTTGGGGGGTAGGTACTATTGGGGTGGAAGGAGGTGAACCAGAGTGGTCTCGTTGAGGGGTGGAGAAAATGGCACCAGGAGGCAAGGGCAGATCCATGAGACTCGTGGGCGCGGCCGAGCTCCCCTCGGTCACACCGTGCAGCTGCGCCAGGGCCGCATCCACTGGATCCTCGGGGGGAGAGGATATTGTTCAGATTGGGTCTCGTCGTAGTGGGCGGGTCATGGATTTCAGTTACTATTGTCAGAGTCTGTGAGGGTAGAGTGGTGGGACTTCTGCGATGGGGAGAGATGGACATAGTAGACGTAGCGGGCGGTGTGAGGGTCCGAACCGTCTTCTTGGTTCTAGGGGAAGAGGGAGAGACACGGTGGAAGGCCGGAGGGTGTGGCGACTCGCTCCGGCGTCTCCGCATCGACGGCAAGTTCGGGCGTGTGCAGAGAGTACTGGGGAGGCAGGGTTTGAGGTGGATGGGGCCTGGGTGTCCTGGTCCCAGACTCCTGGGGGGTTCGTGGCAGGTGAGGTGCGGGAAGAGGAGGGATGGCGGGGGGACAGGAGACCGTCGGGTCCTGCGAGGATTTTCTTTGGGGGGACAGGGAGCAGTGGCTGGGGGGGGGGGTTCGGCGGCAGGCCAGGGCGGCGTGCCGAGATGATAGAGCCGAGAGCAGCGGCATAAGACACCCCCGGCCTCACCTCCCGACTCCGCACCCAGTCTCGTGCCTCACGGGGGCTTAGGAAGTCCGTTACTTGTAGGCCTCGGACCTCCTTCTCGAACTTGAAGAAAAGGCATTCGCGGGATGAAGAGGGGTGTGCGCCTTCACAGTTGGGGCATTTGGGTGTGTTGGGGCACCTGTCAAGGTGAGCGAGTTGTCCACAGTGAACACACAGTTGATGCGGCTGCCGACAAACGGAGCTAACGTGTCCAAACTTATTGCATTTAAAGCAACGGGTCGGGTCTGTGATGTATGGGCGGATAGAAAACTCGCATGACGCGCGGTCTCCCATACCCCATACAATGCGGTCGGGGGGGATTAAGGTATTGAAAGGAGCAGACGTGGGGTGGAGGAGGGGGTGCCTCCCTGTCGGGATGTGAAGTGATAAATCTTAGTGACTCCTTGGGGTGCGAGGTCCTCCAGGAGCTCGTTCACTGCGATCGACAATAGGCGGGTGGCGTAAATAGTGCTCTGACTCAGGTTCAGGCGAGGGTGTGGGGAAACGGACACCGAGCATCCAAGGACCTCAGTGACGGAGAGTAGGGCTTTTGTCTCTGCGGCTGAGCGTGATTTTACGAGGAGGGAGCCATCCCTCTGTGGGCGTACGTCATAGCGGCTGGAGTTGCTGTGGGTTCGGATCGGCTGGAACGTCCGTTCAGAGTTGGTCGGGAGGGTCCCAGATGTAGGCTGAATCACCAGGAATTTGTGGATACTTGGAAGGGAGAGGGAGGCTGTAGAGTCGAAATGGACTGGGATATTCAACGGTCGATAGGACGGCCGTGAATGCCGGCTCTCCCGTCCGCCGCGGTGCTCTTTCCGTGGGGAGGTGGGCTGACGGCGGGTGAGGGGGGCAAATGGGGAGAGCAAAAAGCCGGGTTGTGGGGGCAAGTCCTCGGTGGAACTTGACTTGCCCGAAGATGGCTGAGGTGGGCTGGGGCGAGACCCCTGCTCCAGAGAGTGTAGGTCCAACGGCATAGTCGAGGGACGGACTGGGGTCGGCAACGGAAAACGAGAGTGCAAGCGTTCCGCTTCCACAGGGGGGGTCAACCCCATCAGGTTGCGGTCTTCCAGTGGTAGAGGACTCGAGGGCCTGGTTGCCCACCACCCTAGTGTTGAGAGAAGTAGTAGTCCGGGAATGAGAAGCAGTAGTCGTAAGCCGAGGGGGAGAAGTATCAATAGCGAACAAAAGAGAACTTCATCCCCTGCGCGCATCTAGCCACCACCGACTCCAACAAGGGAAAGGCGAATCGTGGGCACACTTGGTCCCACCGCCAATAGATGTCACGCAAGGGAGATACACCCGTACCCAATCCCTGTGCCTGAAAGGCGGCCACTCTCATCCAACGCGCGGTGAAAAGTGGCAGGGACAGGGCTTGGGTTTGGTTGAAAAGCGACAAGGGTGCATGGCAACCACCTCCCACACCCAAGGGCCTAGGAAGGGGTCAAAATCAAGGTCCAAAAAACAACGCCAAAAAAGAGAGAGAAGCCAGAAAGAATGGGTGAAAGGAGAAAGAAAGAAAAAGAAGCAGATCAGCCGGGTCCCCAAACGGGTCCAATGGTCCACGAGGGCAGAGAAAGTCCTTACATCGAAGAAAGGTGTATTCCCTTATTCGTCACAGAGGGACGGGCCCTATCGCTCCGGACAAAGCAAAGGGAATAAATAAATATATATATATATCAGGGATGGGAAACCGAAATGAATTTCGATTCGAGTTTCGATTTCAGTTCATAGTTTTGAGAAATATCGATTTCGGTTTCGATTTCGGTTTTTTCATTTTTTTTCGATTCAGGTTTTTTTTCGATTTCGGTTTTTCATATCGATTTCGATTCGAGTTTCGATTTCGATTTCAGTTTCTCAGATTTCAATATAATATGTTCATTATTTACATATAATATGAGCTTTTATCTATTATTTCTGCACACTTATTCCAAATAAAAAAGTTGTGCTATTGGATGATTATTTACATTTAATCAGTACTATATCTTGAAGTTGTCTTCATTTTTTTTCAGTAAACTTTTTCATATTATTTCTACAACTTCCCAATTAAGTTGTAAGATTATCTTGATTTTGTGAGTGGAAAATAACATGGTTGCTAGTAGATAAATTTGTAATTAATAATATTTAGAAGGAAATTAAACAAAAAAAAGTGGTAACATTTTATTAAATGTACAACAATTATAATTACAAGTTAAAATTTGATCGAACAACTAAAATGTTGTCTATGTTTTCAGGTAATAAATTGTTCCTTTGAGGACTTAAAACCATTCTAAAAATAGAAAGTAGTCTTTCTACGCTTACTCGAGTCATAGGAGAAGCATGCACAACTAAAGGTACTTTATACAGATCTTCATATTTAAATTTCATAGCATTCCACCGGGTAATTAAATTTGTTTCTGCTGGTACCCTATCAACGCGTAGAAAATCCTTAAAAGATGAAAGGATGTCAAAGTTCTTTTCACTCTTTGCACTTTCCCAGTACTTTTCAGCAGATCGAAGTAAACTTTCTAAATCATCTTCACATTGAGCGAGTGTCAATTTTGATTGTCCTGCAATCTTCGTTTCTGTTTGGTCTTCATTCATTCGATTTGCAGCAATTGCAGCAAAAGCAGCTGTGACACCACAGCTGTGACACATGCAAGTAATAACTGGGTTTTTTTCAAAGTAATGGTGGGATAGAACTGCCCACATACACACATACATATATATACATACATACACACATATAAATATATACATATACAGTTATAAATTTCCTAATTAGGAATTCAAAAAATATAGCATAAATGAAATAAATACAGAATAAATAAGATAGCAATACTTATATATTCCTGAAGAAATAAATGTAGTTCTCCAAGGAGACTAACCATTAATTTCCAGGAATACAAATTAAGTACAAATCCAAACACTGGATATAAGCTGCAGCGTAAATTAAACTTAGAACCTATTAGCGTTCCTAACCACGCGATGCAAGTACAAGACTTTTCGATGCGAACAGAACAAACTCAAGATAAAGACTGTGAAAATTTCTGCGCTGTACATAGCAACAGATTCACATCGCTCATCTGGCAGCCGCACAAATTCTGCCAGACACGGGTGAAAATTTGAACGCGGATACAAATTGGACACGGATACAAATTCTGACTACCTTTGTCATAAATTAGAAAAATTATGGGAAACTGTGGAATATAATTTCCACATGCACAAGCCACGCTCTTTCTTAAAAGAAGACGTTTGCGAAATAACAACTTCACTTTCTTTTCGTCTCTTTATATAAAGCGTAATTTGATCTTTATATTTATGAATAAGTCAGATCTTTGTACTCAAATGATCTCAATTTTGGAAGCATTAGGATTATTCCTGTCTTATCTTCCAAAGTATCATAAAATTCCAACAAGTGACTGTCATTAGTGGTTCTCAGCTCATTTAGAGGATTAACAAAATTTCCCAGGCAATGATGTTTCCGGCGAATGACATGGAATCCTCCAATTGATATTTGGTTTCTAATTCTCTCTTTCTCATAAAGACGCTCTTAGTTGCTGCTAAATACTCTTAGGGACCCGCCTAAAACTGCTCTCCTTTGAGGGAGGAGAATATATTTATCAGATCAAATGCAGTCAAAGCACCCTGTTTCTATTTTTATATATAAAAAAAATCAGGGATAAATAAACAAAACTGGATGGAATGTAAGGAAGCTAATACATCTTAAAATTTCACGCCTTTATGTTACCCTATTTGAGGAGTCAGGTATCATAAAAGTAGCCCTGTCTTTAATCCCCGGAAGTTGGTCAACTCTCCTTTAATAGAAAGCAGTTTGAATATTAAATTTTATTTCTTAATTTCGGTTTGAGCTGATATTTTTTATCGATTTCGATTCAAGTTTTTTTATTCTTTTCGGTTTCGGTCTAAATTTCGATTTCGGTTTTTCCAAAAATATCAGTTTCGTTTTTTTTCGATTTCGCTTCAAGAAAAAATATTCGTTTTATCGGTTTATCGATTTCGATTCGGTTTCCCATCCCTGATATATATATATATATATATATATATATATATATATATATATATCAGGGATATATATATATATATATATATATATATATATCGCCGCACCGCAATACTGAAATTTCGCACCTCAAACAAGCTCTTAGGACGCTTCTTATCGCTCAGTACCAAACTTTTACCGAATGGTTGTGGAAACAATCCGAACAACTCAATTGAAGTAGCTCATTTCTCATCTCGACTAGTGTAACAGTCGAGCACGGAATTAAGGGTTAGGGCATCTTCTTCGTCCCGAATAAAGTTGAGAGAGGGAGACAAAGAGTTAATTAAATATTAATTTACAGAAAACCTATTGGGTGTACGGCACACACCTAGCACACCCTGAATATACACCCCTGATAATTTTCAAGATATTATCTTAGGCCTATATCAGGTATACTGCATTCATTTTTAATTTTAAAAGTTATCAAATTTTGCTTATACTGCCTTTAAATTCAGGCACTTTGTAAACTAATGCATTGCAGTCAGAAATGATGGCCCTATAGCCCCTACTGCGTAGCTCGGTCAATTTATTATTAAAATTTTTTTTCCCTTTGGCCCACCTGCCCACTGGCTCACCAGCCCATCGGGAAAATTCCCGAACTCTCGATAGTCCAGTCCGTCACTGTTGCCTAGTGAGCGATATATTACAAAACTGTTTTGTGGATTAAATTTGGAAAAGTCTGAAAACCACTGATTTAGGCAATAGGAGTTTGAATCTTTTAAACTCGTCACTTCAATCATTTTGAAATTTTCAATTTTTTCTTAGACTATATATACGTAAGCCTCAGTGAAATGTTTTCCTTAACCGTCATCCACGCAGCCATCAAATCAGATTTGTAGTAAAATTATGAAGAGAATAAACTTTATTACGTAAATTCACCTTTATTTTAAGTCCACTGAAAAAATTTAAAGCAACTTAAGCCAAGAGTGTATTTCTAGTTTCCTACAACGTGGATTCCTCAAACTACTACAAAATATGAACATAATGAGATAAATTCACTTTACATACACAAAAATATGGTAATGAAAAAAAAATCAAGAACAAACAAAAATTCCTCTGACTAAAAATAACCTAAATACAGAGAAAGCAAAAATCAGAACTGGAATTAAATGTTAACCCTTTAGCGTACAGTGTTAACTTTACTGATTTTGTTCTGGCTAACGCCAGACGATTTTTCTCGGAAAAGACCTCTGTGCAGTAAGGGTTAACATGCGGTAGTCAACAAAGGATGTGATGTGGGTAAGTAATTTTTATCGAGCATGAAAAGCCTAAATAAAAGTTCTATAAAAGTAATTTCAAAATTTGATCATCAAATGGAAGTAATATGCAATGAAAAGTAGTCCGAATGTAAATTCCTCTAACTGAAGTCCACAATATAAGCAGGATAGTACTCTTGCTTGTTGTATTTCACGAACACTGTCGGGCTCTCAACATCATCAGTGGTACTGTCGAACAGTGTATCGAGAAGAGGGTTCTCTGGTGGTCGTGTCATGTTCTCACATCCTGTGCAAGTTTTCCAGTTATGACATCAGCGACGAGCATCATCTTGTTGCCTGTAAAATCCTTTGAACATCGACTGGCTGCATCAGACGCGCTGAGGAACAAACAAAAGATATCAGATGGCATAAGGAGTTGGGTTGAATTGAGTTTCACTGAAGTGGATGCGGTCAGCTTTACCGAGGGGTTAAGTTAGATTAGATTAGTACTTACTACTTAGTAGTGCGGCTGTTCTCAGTTAAATCTAAGATGGACTGTAATGGATTGGGTTGAGTTGGCTTAGATACAAGTAGACGAGTAAATATAGAAATATTCTGTTTTCGGTTGGTTGGGTTGGGTTGGGTTGCCTTTGAAAAAGGTTAGGTCCAGTTTAAAAATTTATTTTGCCTAAGATCAAATTTTATCACTGATATAGCAAGAGAGTCAAAGTCCAATCTTATTTATTTATATTATTATTATTATTATTATTGTGAAACCTACTTACCGAACTAAACTGAGGGTACGATATTTAATCTTGTACTAAAACACGTGCTAGAAAACCAGAGCCAATTTCAAATATAAAGTCCGTATCTATTTCAGTGAAACCGAAGCAAAAAGGGTAAACTTCAATAACAATATAATAGAAGGCATACATTTAATGAATACTTAAGCATATGATTCTACATGAGCACCATCAGTATCTCTACAGAGTTCGAATCTGTCAGCAGTATTGCGGAACACATTTTGGAGCATGACAGGGGGTTATTTTTGTAACTCCTGTTACGATACGAGCACATAAATCTTGCAGATCTGTAACCCTCGTTTGATAGACGTTTGATATGATAAAGCCCCATGCAAAGAAATCCAAGGGCGGTAGGTCAGGAGATCGAGCAGCCCAGGGCCTGTTGCTTCCAGGTCCGATCCAGCGATTTCGAAATCGTTTATTTAGGTACTCCCGAACAATGTTTGCGTAATGACAAGGTGCCCCATCTTGTTGAAAGACGACGGTGTTTAAAATGCTATCTGAATGAAGCTGGGACATTTACGTGCTCGTATCGTAACAGCAGTTATAAAAATAACCCCCGTCATGCTCCAAAATGTGTTTCGCAATGCTGCTGACAGATTCAAACTCTGTAGAGATACTGATGGTGCTCATGTAGAATTATATGCTTAAGCATTCATTAAATGTATGCCTTCTATTATATTGTTATTGAATTTTACCCTTTTTGCTACGTTTTCACTGAAATAGATAGGGACTTTATATACACCCTGTTCAGCCAAAATTTGAACCCTAATCTGTGACTACACACGAAACATTTGAAAACGAGGACTTGGACAGAAAGGAGTTAGGTTTGTGGTATCACCACGCCTGCACCAAAATTGTTTCAGATGTAGGAACGGATGGATTTACTTTCCTAATAGCTGGTACATACTATTACTAAACACTAGTGGTGTACCGATTAATCGACATCGGCCAAATTTAGCCGATTCTCTCACCGATTCTTTGAAATTTTAAAATTCTCATTACAAAACAAAATCTATATTTATAGAAAATTGAACATACAAAAAACACTATTTATGATAATTTATACTAATTTCAAAGTGTAATTACATAAAAATATTTTACATTCTTAAAACGGCAAAGCTTAATAAGTTACGTTGCCCATAAATTTACATTTTCTCTAACTAACTAATCTCTAAATATTACAAAATATTGTAATCTCTCTATATTAATAATAATAATAATTATATTAAGTTTTTATAATTTATATATTAAACCATCTTATGTTGACTTCATTTTAAGTATTTTAATAATTTTATAAACCCAAATTATGTCCAATTTTTTTTATTCAAATTGGCCACCAGGGACTTGAAATTTTAATGAAAAATTATTATTGTTGTTGACATTGTTGAAAAAAGAAAATACTTTCAACATAAGGAAAAACAATTACTTAAATATTGGTATATTCAAGTTATGAAATTAAAATAAAATTATTTTATCATTTTACTGAGTAATAAAACTTTTTAACATCATATTTGCTACAGTATATGAGTAACAAATTCTGGTACTGTATATTGTGGAGTGAGTTAAAGAAAAGCATTTAAACAAAGTTGAAATTTAAAAATATGAAAATTGAAAGTGTTCACATTAGATTAGTATAATTTATGAAGGGAATTGATTTTTTGAAATATAGGCAAAGAATCGGCATCGGTATTGGCAGTTTTTCATGAAATCGGCACATCACTACCAAACACGTATAACCACCAGTGATAATGGGCACAAGTTCTCCAGTGAGCACTTCTTCTATAACATAAGCCAAAAAACCATGCGTAATTCACCTTCCACTGATTTCGGCGCGAGTTTTGATATATCTGACTAACGTTATTCCCTCATGACATTTAATAGACAAGTTATGCTGGGTTAGATTAATTTTTTTTAATAGAGTATCAATAGAATGTTCCATCATTCAAATGGGTACAGGTCCTACATTTAACGCATGGGTAGGGAAAAATCCACATTATGGTTGGTATGTACGCTAGCAATAGAATACCTGAACGAACGTTGCTTTTTATATTTTCTTTTTACATTCACTACAAATCTATCAGTAAATTTTGACTGCCGTACATTGAAGGTTTTTGAGTTACTTGAAGTTTTTTTAATTAAAATACTAACGTGAGTGAAATTCGAAAAAAACATTGTTTTTTCCTTGTAAATGATTTACCGCCGATTCGTGCTTATGTGAAGTGGCACATATCTCGGCGAGGCAGTAGGTGGGGGGTGTTGCTAGGGTAGGGGTAGTGAACTCGGAGAATGAAGAGGGTTTAGTTACTAAGTAGGAGGAAGAGAAGGTATAGCCCTAAATGCCGTGAAGTAGATGGGAGTTAGGAAGGATAATATTGCTTCCGTTGAAAATTGGGATCCTTCGGCGAGTATGGACTGGAGACGCTTGGATGTGGAGATACGGGACAAGAAGGGGAAGCACCTATGGCGGAGAGCAGAGAAATTCGGGCATTCAGCTGGAGGTAGGCGACGGTGACGGGGGTACGGCTGGTGGGGCAGAGCGGGGTTGGTGATTTGGCAATGAGGTGCCCATGTGTTAGGCGCATGCGTCCTATGCCGAGACGGGCCATAACCACCTTTATGTCGGGATCGATGGAACGAGGAGGCCCAATATCCCAATTGTGGTTTTATCCGGTGAAGCTTATTATCTGTGGCTTGGTCCCACTCCCGTTGGCAGAGGGAACGGAAGTAGGAGCGGAGAGTCGGGAAGAAGTCGGTGAAAGGGAAGGGTCGAGGGGAGTCTGGTAGCAAGCAGGCAACCTTCGCCGCGCAGTCCGCCTTCTCTTTGCCCTGGATGCCGACATGTGCCCGGACCCAGCAGAAGGCGACCGTCTTGTGTCTGAAAGCCGTCAAAGAGTGGAAAGTCTGCTGGATAGTGCAAACGAGCGGTGAGGGGGTGTTGGATCTTTCGAGGGAGAGAAATGCGCTTTGGGAGTCCGAATATATTACGAAATCGCTGACCGGGTGGGTGAGCACGATATCGAGGGCCTCTAAAATGGCGAAGAGTTCTGCTGAGAACACACAGGCCTCGCGGGGCAGGCGGACGCTTCGGGAAACTGGCTGGGGTTGTGTTACTGCTGAGGCGGCCGTGCCAGCCTCCAAGCGGGAACCGTCTGTGTAGATGGATACAGTGCCCGAGTGCCGAGTTGTGTGTTCCAGGAAAAATGACCTATATGGCGTGGTGGTAGTGGTTGTCTTAGGTAGTGCACACAAGTCCCTGCAGAACGAAATTGGAGTGAGGAGCCAAGGGGGATAGATGTGGTATGTGATGGGTATGATTGAGGGAGGGGGCATGTTGGAGAGGTCCAGGAAGGAGCGGACCGCTTAAGTAAAGTGCCAACTCCGTCCTGGGAAGGAAGTTCGGAAACTGCCGCGCACAGTAGCGAAGAGGGTAGCTTCTGCGCAAGGAGGTAAGTTTTCACGAGTAGCAGATCCCGTCGAAGGGTGAGAGGGAGGTAATTTTATTCTCCTCGGAGGCTGGAGGCAGGAGAGGAGCGGAAGGCACCGGTGGAGAGGCAGAACACGAAGGCGAGCGCTGGAGGCGGAGCCATATACCACGCTTCCATAATCCAGCTTCGACTGGACCATGGCAGTGTCAAGGCGAGAGAGAGAGCGTCGGTCGGCGTCCCACGTGGAGTGGGAGAAATGATATAGGAGAGCGAGGGGCACTGGAGTGAATTCTTTAGGTGGCTGAGATGGGGAGCCCAACTGGGCCGTTGGTCCAGTATCACGCCAAAAACCGCGCAGAGGGTACCGCCTCGAGAGGTTCGTCGTATACCGTGACAGAGGGGGCGGGAAAGGCAGTGGGTCTTCTCCTTTTAAAGAGCACGCACTTGGTCTTGGAGGGGGACATGCGGAATCCAATCGACGTCGCCTATCTCGCCACCCGATGGATGGCGAGCTGGATTTGCCGTTCAACGACAGCCGGTTCCCGCCCCGCCAAGTATATCGCGAGGTCAACCGCATAGATGGAAGAACGAACGGTGGTAGAAGGCTTTTTGATACTGTGTTCATTGCTATCGAGAAGCACACTAAGGATGCTTCTCTGTAGGACCCCATCCTCCTGTACGAGAGAGTCCAAAAGACTGGGCCCACCCGCACTTTAAAGGTTCTGGAGGATAGGAAGCCCCCTCATAAAGGTCGGCAGGGCTCCGACGAGACCCGAACTTTGGAGCTGCTTGAAGATTATGTGTCGACGGGTGTATGGAAAAACTATACACGCCTACAACATGGTATCGTATATGATACCTTTATTTCTCAATTAAATACAAATTATTAATTTATTGAATTAAATATCTACAAAATTGCCTCGTAATTGGCGACATAGCCTATTGGGAATGGAAATAATTACCATACATGGAACCCAATTGGACCCACCTAACAAGAAAAATTTATTTCGTATAAAAATTTTCCATCGCTGACTCATGAAAATTACTTCGAGAGAAGAAATAATGAAAACACAGAAATTAGACGTCTGGGGACTTTGTAAAGTCAGCGAAATTAAAGACAAAGGAATTTATATTAGCAGCCAGAGAGGGAGTTCCGAGCGAAGTTTTAGGCAAGGGAGACGTAATTAATCTTCCTAAAGTTCTGAGTGAATATAAAACTAATAACTCGAAAAGGATAGGCCTATTCCTTCAGGTATTTAAGTGTAGTGAATGCCTATATTAATTAAACCAAATAAACTCGTTGCGTAACTCCATCGTCTACGGCCCTACATCAAAAGAGATCGTCGCGCCCTACAACCAGAAGCGAGGCCCAACGAAATAATAAGGTATGGTAAATTTAACATTAACCAAAAAACACTACTTAACGAGGTCCTTTGAAGACCTCCACAAACAAAACTTTTTAACGAAAAAACGTAGAGTTTTTGTCGTTAACTCTCCACCGATATCTGCTGGAAATTTCCAATGGATGAGGGTGACGGCAATAAACCATAACCCTATACAGTTTTTTACAGGTGGTATCGTAGGCCTTCTCTATATCAAAGAAAGTGGACAGGACGAACTGTTCACTGTCGAAGGCTTTCTGTATTTCTCGGCTGAGAAGCAGGAAGGGATCAGTAGTGGAACGGAATTGTCTGAAGCCGGACTGGGTAGTCGGAAAGGAGTAACTACTGTATTTTCCAGGGAAAAGGAGAGTCTATAGTTTTTGGGGTCGAAGGGGTCTTTGCCATATTTAGGGATCAGGATTACATGGGCCTTCCTCCGCCCAGAGGGAAAGGTGCCTCCTATCCAAATGCGGTTGTAGAGGTCCAGTAGAAAAATTTTCATGGTAGGGTGGATGTGCTGAATCATGATGTAATGGATACCATCGGGACAGGGGAAGGAGACTGTCGAGAGGCTAGTGCCGCCTGTAGCTCACGTATAGTGATCAACCGATTGAGGGGTTGTCCAGATACAATGAAGAGGAATTGTTTTTAGTGGAGGGAACGAAGGAATCATCGGAGGCGGAGACGGCGGCGAAGGTGGAGGCTAATTGGTTTGCTACCGACTTGGGCTCGTAGAGGAGTCCGTCGTTAGTTCGGAGGACTGGTGGTCGGAAAGGGGTATGTCGCCCCTCGACACCCCGTACCTTCTTCCAGATGGTAGCCAAAGGTGTGGAGCAGGTGATCACAGACACAAAGGCACGCCAAGAAGCTCGGCGCGCCCACTTCATTGTAAGGCGGGAAATGGCCCTGGCCCGCCACATCTCCGTGCGATGGGTGGGGAGTCGCGTGCGGTCGAAGCGTCGGGTAGCCGTCTTCTTGGCGCGTATGGCCTCTGTGTATTCTGGGGTCCACCATAGTACCTGGCAGCAATCGCCTGTAACGGGGATCGGATATAGAGCTTGTGGAAGAGGACTGTGCGGTGAACGAGAATGGCCGCACCCCACCACCCTTTTCGAGTGCATGTCGGAGACGGAGAAGTGATATACGAATTCCCAGTGGGGCAGGGCATAGATCCGGTTCCCAAAATTAGTTCCTGGAGGCAGACACACCGGGCGGGTAGGTGCAATCATGGAATTAAGGCCTTCATAGTTTGCGAAGCTCTCTCTGCAGTTCCAGTGTACTACTGTTTTCGGAGGGTCCATTATTTGGGGGGGGGGAGGTGGGAGGTACTGGGGAGTTCCGGTGGAAAAGATCAGGGTTCATGAAGGCGGAGGGTAAGCCTGGGGCGTGGCAGACTACCTGCCGTTCACCAGAGAGGGAATCGGTTGGCCAGTCGATTCCAGTGAAGACTGCGGGGCCGAGTCAGCCGAACGGGACCGAAGTCGTGGGTCGCGGCAGGTAGGGGCGCGTCGTGGACTCGGTGGATGAGGAGCCTCCAGGCAGTATTCTTTGCTTGGCCAGGAGGGTGTGCTCTATTTTTTTTACAGTGGCAGCTCTCAGCCTGTCCAGGGTCTCACGGCGGACTCATGGCGGCGACAGAAGGACCAGGCAGGTGGGAGAAGAGACGAGGTCAGAGTGGCTGGCAAGGGGGCAAATCAGAGTGTTTTCGTGGATGGGTGGTAAAGATGGTATCAGTAGGCAAAGGTAGAGCCATGAGATCAGGGAATGCAGCCGAGCTCACCTTGGTCATACCATGTAGGCGCGCCAATGCCGCGTCCACGGGATCTCGTGGAGAGAGGTTGTCGTTTGCACTGAGTCTCACCCTGGACGGCGGGTCACGTAAGTAAGCTACTACTGTCAAAATGGGACTGAATAGGAGGGACGTTGTAATCGAGGTGGGGGGTGTAGGGGCCCTGGCCGTCTTCTTAGATCTGGGGAAGGAGAGGCATGTTGTATGGCCAGAGAGTCTGGCGATTCACTCCGGCGTCTCCACCTCATCGGTTTACTCCGGTCGCTAGGGTCAGGTACGTGGGCAGAGTGTCGGCAGGGTGAGGTCGAGGTTCGTGCCTCCTACCCGAGTGTCCTAAGAGGTCTTTGGGCGAGGGGATGTGGTGAAGAGGGATGGGGGTAGGACAAGACGTCGCTGGGTCTGGCGAGGGCTCCAATCGAGGGGGATGAGAAACAGTGTCCGAAGGGGGTTTGGGCGGCAGACTTGGGCGCCTTGCCGATGAGACAGAGCCGAGGGCAGTTGCGTAGGAAACCCCCGGCCTCACCTCCTGACTCCACACCCCGTCTTGCGCCTCTTGGAGGCTGAGGAAATCTGCCACCTGTGAGGCCCGGACCTCCTCCTCGAACCTGAAGAAAAGACATTCCTGGGGCGAGGAGGGATGTGCGCCGCAGCAGTTGGAGCACTGAGGCGGGTTGGGACATTTGTCTGGGTGAGTGACTTCTCTGCAACGAACGCACAGTTGGTGAGGTTGTCGGCAGATTGAGCTGACATGCCCGAACTTATTGCACTTGAAGTAACGGGTCGAGTCGGGAATATATGGGGGTGCTGAAAAATCACACGACGCACGGTCTCCCATGTCCCACATGATGCGGCCGGAAGGGACTAGGGTGTTAAAAGTGAGAATCAGGCGCGGGGTGAGGGAGATGCATCCCTGTCGAGATGTGAAGCGATAGATCTTGGTGATACTCTGGGGTGCAAGATCCTCCTGGAGCTCGTTCACTGGGATCGACAATAGGCGGGTGGCTAAATAGTGCCCTGACCCTAGTTCAGACAAGGGTGAAGGAAGACGGACACCGAGCATCCAAGGACCTCAGTGAGGGAGAATATAATGGGGTCGAATAATACAAGAATACACCCAAATCATTACGATCTGGCAGAAAGTGTGAAATTTGGCATGAAGTTACCTTTTCACATATAGAAACATTTTCAGGGTGGGGACACGCTGGGACCTCACTCTGGCGGCCATTTTAAGGAAATTCAAAATGTCTGCCTCGATTGCACAGCCAAAACCATGAAATGCCATATCTCAGGAACTACTGGGCCGATTAAGATGATCTTGAGCGACCATTTTCAGCAAATTGTCATCCGGTTTCATTATTTTAATTAAAAAAATGATAGATGGTGTTGTGTGGGCCCTTCCACAAGCATTATTCAGGCTTAGTAAGTTAGTCGCCATTACGCTTCAGTCAATGAATGGTGAAATTTTTGTTGCAGTGTTTTATCAATTTTGAACGGTTTTAGAGTGCAGTGCGCATTATAATGCGTAACATAGTATTCAGTATTGGTCAGGTTATAACGCTAGGCTTTAGAAAAACAATGTGCGCCCTCGCGCAGAGATCGGGATTTTACTACTCTTTGTAGAGAAAGCGGAATCCCCATCCATGATCAAACTTTCAATGTGCGTTGTAAAAGCTGGAATCGACTTTTTAAATCCAGGGCAAACCCCCGTCATTGGCACGGACCAACCATTGTATAGTCTGGCAAAACGAATCCAATGGAAGTACCTAGAGCAACTTGGTGAAGACAAGTACGTTGTGATGATGGGAGGGCTTCACATTGAGATGATGCTGCAGGAGATCATGGGCAAGTGGCTTGATGGCTCATGGTGGGATCACGCGTTGGCTGAAGCAGGCGTTTTCTCACCTGGTCGTGTTTATTCGGCGTTGAGTACCTCTAACGTGAAAAGAACTCTATATGCACACCAAGTGTCCCTTGCTGCTCTTCACATATTGAGGGAAGAGGTGTACTCAGTGTCACAAGGACAAGCAACATATCCAACAGTCCAATACTGGACACAGACAAAGGATCTCCAACTAATGTACTGCAGGTTCATCAGGTCTCAGAGAGAGGGAGATTTTGAACTTTATGTCCAAGTGCTTGGTGAGATAATCCGATGGTGTTTTGCTCTCGACCATCCAAACTACGCACGGTGGCTGCAAATACATGTGAGAGACCTCATGCAGTTGAGGGACAAACATCCAACAGTGTACCACGAGTTTATGAAGGGCATCTTCATGGTACAGAGGTCAGAGAACCGGTATTCCAAGATGGCGAAAGACCAATCACATGAACACTCAAACGATCACATCAAGGGAGATGGAGGTGCATCTGGCCTTTACGACGAGCCGATTGCCCTCCTCATATGGATGCTAGCTTCTCCTCAGCGCGCAGGCATCATCTCCACTTATGAGGACTTCATGTCATGGCACCACACGTCGAGCTGTTCCTCTCATCACGAAGAAGCACAGCGCCTACAGATTCGTTTTCACAGTGACGAAGTCTCTGGTGCGAGTCCTAAAAGAGCATGGCAACCCATTCAGTGACACAAGTTCTTACCTTACTAACCTTGACACTAAATTGATCATGGATACATGTGTGACCAACTCGTTAAGAGATGCTCATGAGATCGGACCTGCCATATACAATGATTTCGTCAAGACACGCTTCAGTGATGCCTCAAAGGCCATCACTGAAACTATCAAGCGTAAAGGACTGAACACGTTCAAAAAAGTACCTGACAAACAAAGATGCAAAAGGTCAAGCTCTCAAATACACATCAGCTTTGGTCACTCAGTTGTTCCTATCTGTACAATCACGACCAGATGCAGATATTGAGGAGTTTTTCATGTATGAAAACCTAAAAGAACCCCCATCATTAGCTGTCGCTGGTCGTTTGCGAACTGGTACGAAGTCCGATCTCCTGAAATGCTTCGAGGTCAATGAAAACCAGATGGAGATTCAACAGTGAAAATCTTCGATGGTCCTACTGTAGTCCATTTTATTCAACCCGCCCAAACCGTGAGCCCGATCGGTGAATATATGGAGAAGCAACTAGTGCCATTTGCAAGATCTCATGCCTCTGGTTTGTGGATCGTATGGACTGGAAATGGGATATTTACCCTGAGAGAAGCCTGAAAGACCAAGCTCATGAGAATCGAGGAGATGGTCCAAGGAAAAAAATTGACTCCAAGACTCCCATCAACCGAAAAGAGTGGAGTGCCATCCTCAAAAATGCAGAGAGCAAAACAGAACTCTTCACACTCGTGAGTAAGCGGTTAGCTGAGCAAGACCTGGGTGTGCAACTCATCACAACACAAGAGGAAAAGGTCCTCACACAACCACCCTGTGACACGGAGGGTCTTGAACCGTGTAACCATCAAGACTGACACGAGGATGATCTTCCACCTCAAACATGCAGTTCAGCACGGCCATGACAAAGCATACGTCCGCACAGTGGACACTGATGTCGTGGTTGTCGCAATCTCATCATTCCCTGAACTGTCATTGTTTGAACTATAGGTGGCTTTTGGGACTGGAAAACACTTCCAATGTTTCCCCATTCACGTGCTAGCGTCGCAGCTCGGCCCAGAGTTGGGACTTGCGCTTCCCTTATTCCATGCACCGACAGGCTCGGACACTACATCGCACTTTGTAGGAGTTGGCAAGAAGACAGCTTGGGAAGTGTGGAAGCTCTTTCCGGAACTCACGGATAGCCTGCTCGCAATGTTGCGTGATCCCGACTGCTTCACCATGGAATCTGTACCTATGCAGGTCATCGAACGTTTCATTGTCCTACTTTACAGTAAGTCTTTTGAAGCTGCTACCGTGAACCTACCCACACAGCTCTATTTCAACATGTGAGACAAGCCATTCATCAGGCAGCTTTCATTTGGGGTCAGGGGCTGCGGCTTCATCAAGAGATCCCTGATCCTACTGACAGGGGATGGATGATCTCAGCTCAGGAGTTGGTGCTGTTCTGGACGACACTCGCAGATGTCAGTAAGGCTTGTGCGATGCTCCGACATGTGATGTAAGAAATCATACACTGCCAACTGCAAATGCAACAAAGCGCACTTACACTGCACTTCCTTATGCCACTGTCAAAGTGCTTGTTTTCACAATAATGATCTTACCTAGTGTTCTCATTGTATGATTAGTTTTGACACCCTCCCTGTGTCATAACTTGACTTGTAGTAACGATGATCTTGATCAATGTTATCGATTAGTTTTGTGTAACTGTAAATATAACCACTTTCAGATGGGCGGAGGTTGGGGAAAGTGGTTGGTAGGGTGCATAACGCGTTGGGTCCTCGTCCCTCACCCTGGAAACACACTTGACTATCGAATAATGATTGAATTTGCAGTCAGACAGTGTGGCTAAAACGCGTTAATCTTTGATTTGCCGATATCGCTCTTATTCTCCATAAGTTCACACAGGTTACAGTGATAATTCAACTTTAAACCAAACAACCCCAACTGCAACCGCGCGGTTGTGACTTCCTGACAACCGCAACCGCGGAGCTATGAAATCCGACAGAAACGAGCCCAAGATCATCAAATTTGGCCCAGCCGTTTCAGAGGTAGAGCGATATAGGTATTTTAAGGTTAAAAAATGCAGCCGAACGTGATTTTTTGAGGAGGGAACCATCCCTCTGTGGTCGTACATCATAACGACTGGAGTCGCTGTGTGCTCGGATTTCTTGAAACGTCCGTTCGGAGTTGGTTAGGATGGACCCAGAGGTGGGAATTTGTGGATGCTGGGAAGGATAGGGATGCTGTAGATTCGAGGTGGACTGGGACATCCAACGGTCGATAGGACAGACGTGAGCGCCGACTTCCCCGTCCGCCGCGGGGACCTCTCCATGGAGAGGCGGGTCGACGGCTGGCGAGGGGGGCATACGGGGAGAGCAAGAGCCCTGGTTTTGGGGGAAAGTCTTTGGTGGAACTTGTTGACTTGCCCGAAGCAGGCTGGAGGGGACTCCTGCTCTAGAGGATGTGTCCAAAGGCATGGTCAAGGTACAGGCTGGGGGTCGTTAACGGAAGAGGAGAGTACGAGTGTTCCGCGGCCTGAGGAGGGGCGACCCCTCAAGACTTGTTCTTCCAGTGGTCGAGGACTCGCTGGTCGCCCACCACTCGAGTTGTAGAACAAGAAGTAAGAGTATTCATGTGCAAATAATAACGTAGAAAAAGGACCAAGGGACGCGAGAAACTGCCTACCGGTGAGAAAGGGAGGCCAAGCGTAAACCGCAGAGGGCGGGGTACCTCGCCGGTTTATAAACGGGGCCACGTGATTAGAAAGTTTGCCCCCAACGGCGCAAAGACCCCAGCCCCCTAATCCCACCAGCCCGGACACCCGACCAGCCAACACAGTGACGCCCTAGGAGCGTCACTTCCAGAGGACAGCTCCGGAGACCCGTACTGGGAGCAAGTGACATTGGTGGTTCTTATCCCGGTCTCCCCAGTAGCCTGCCCGGCATGGGTGGCCCTTCTGGGGGCTAAGCCCCCGTCGACGTAGCTCACTGGGTCAAAACACAGGGGCCAACCCACCACGACAAGGTGGCCACCGTCAGGGGTAAATAATCATTTATACGGTACAAAAGCAATTTCTATAAACTTTATGATAAACCCAACCCCTACCTTAACACAAGCGAAAGTGATTAAAAATTTGAATATTAAATATACAACCTGTTCGACTGACGGTAAAAAATGGGCACGCACAAAAATTTACATAAATGTTCGACCTACTCGGGCATTTATCACACACACACATACATATATATGGATGAATTTCACAATTAAACACGTGAAATGAATGAATGATGCAAACCCACAAAGAAAAAGAAAAATGATTCCAAGGCCTTTCGTGTATTCAGAAGTACACCTCGTCAGGGAATCATTCCCTGACGAGGTGTACTTCTGAATACATGAAAGATCTTGGAATCATTTTTCTTTTTTCCTTGTGGATTTGCATCATATATATAATCTTATTGGGCACAGTTTTTTCTTGTGCGTATGGGATGAGGAGAAAGCTCGTGCGAAGGTTCTTTCCCGTCTTCACAAAAAGACCTTTTGTTCGTCGGACCAGATCCTCGATATGGAGGCCGCTGACATCAGCAGTATCATGGCGACTACGTCACACCTCGAGATTTGCCAGCTTGCTTCATGTCAGTCGCACGCCTTTCAAGATGTTAAAAATTTATTTCAACAGGGTCTCGCTTCGGTCTACCTTCTCAGCCTGCCTCCGTCACAGCATACTTGTCATTTCTTTTCATCTGTAAATGACTGAGTCATATTCATTCGCGCGTTATTTTACAACCCGTAATAATCTATTTTTACCGTCATTTATATACTGCGTATTTGTCCTTCGTTGTAATAACATTTAATTCCAACAATTCAATCAGTGTAATGTTTGCAGATTCAAATCAAGCAATTTTATAACGTTGTCCACCATAACATTTCCTCGTTTGGTTTAAATAAGGGAAAATGTTGCGCAGGTTATTCTTTTCCTTATTTTGATCAAAATACCAAATGATGATCCCAAATATCCTTACACTATATCCTTACACTCCTCGTTAACTTAATTACTTAAATTACACCAAACAGCAGCAGACCGGCTGGTCCCTACGAGGCTGTCTGTTGAAGAAGGAAGGTTAAAAGATGGAAGAAAATTTACAGACGAGTGAAAGTTTTAAAGCAAAGCGGAGCAAAGAGGTTGAAAAGTAGGGAAGAAGCTAGCAAAAGGTCGGCGCTACGCGCCGGTTTTGCTAGATCTGCGGTGCTTCGGCTGGATTGTGGGCCTACGGCGTATTTTATTTTGAACATCAGTAGCCCTTTATCTGGATATCATTCCTATTCCTCTCACCTTGGGCCTCAGTAATTGGGGTGCCTGCGGCCTTCCAGTTACTGGCAAACCAATTATTCATTCAATAAAACTACAGAAAAGAACGCAGCCATGAAAATCTAAAGCTTCACAAATCTTAATACAATGAGCTCGGATTTGAAGCTTAAGATTTTTATGACTGCGTTCATTTCTATAGTTTTATTGACCAAATAACTGAACCGACAGTAATTGGGGGCACTGCGACCAGCCAAATCATAGTTTTCATTGTTTCGAGTGCATCAATAGCGTTGCCGGGGTGGATGTTGAACGCTATATATATATATATATATATATATATATATATATACAGGCCCGGATTTAGCTATAGGCGAACTAGGCGATCGCCTAGGGCCTCGCGCCAAAGGGGGCCTCGCTCAAGCCGTTTTGCGCGTTCTGTTCAAGTGATATTAATGATTTAGAACTCTATGAAGAACTTAAAGTACTTTGCAGGTTTATACCTGAGAAAACAGATCTCGGAAATGCCCTTGTTTATATAGTGCAAAAACAACTAAGTGAGATTTATCCTAATGTTTATGTTGCACTTCGAATAGTATTAATCATCCCAGTTACTGTTGCTTCGGCTGAAAGAAGTTTCTCGCGCCTCAAACTTATTAAAACATACTGTATTTGCGTTCCACCATGTCTCAAGCGAGATTGCAATCATTAGCTATGTTATCAATAGAAAACGATATAACAAATTCATTAGATTATTCTCAATTAATTGAAGAGTTTAGCTCGAAGAAAAGTAGAAAAGCATTGCTGTAATATTCAAGGAGCATCTGAACCAAATATTAAAGCATTAATATTTAGCCTGATAAGTCGAGCGCTCACTATCATAAAAAATGAAATGTCAACATCTCTTATACATCACATATGAAAAACGTTTGTATACTATGGAAAGTCATTACCTATAATATTATATAAATCTTAGAAATCATTGTCTTATATTTTCGATACAAATCTTGATTCATATTATAATTTATACTTATTTGTATGGTTTATTTATATTTCTTATACAATTTCCATGCGTGATTATTTTGGTTTGGTTTAATTTTTAAGTGCTGGCATAGTTCTGTCTATGCGGGATTCTAATATTGCTGGTATAGTATCGATAATTAAGCCCATATTTTCATATATATATATATATATATATATATATAGGCCTAGGGCCTCGCAATTTCTAGATCTGCCTAGGGCCTCGCAACTTCTAGATCCGGCCCTGTATATATATATATATATATATATATATATATATATATATTTTTTTATTTTTTTTATTTTTTTTTTCAAAGTATGACCGCTCATGGCCACCAAAAGAAAGGTGGATAGCAGAGCGAACACAGGACGAAGACTATGGAACAGCTAACGGAAATGAACAATAGACGGGGGGAGGAGGAGGAGGAGGAGGGGGAGGGGGGGAGGAAACAAATCATAGCGGAGTCACAGCCGGTAAAGAAGTCGGGAGAGAAAGAGGGAGGAGAACAACCCGGTTATCGAAAAGTAGGGACCTTCAGATAGAATAGCGCCAAGCCTGTCACAAGGCCCGACGCTCTCCAAAAAGGGAAAATACTCTGCGCGCAGCGCAGAGTAAAGCGGACACTCCACCAGGAGGTGGACAACTGTAAGTAAAACGTTACAATTGGAACATCGGGGCACCCGATCCCCGGCCATCAAATAGCCATGGGTCAGGTGGGTGTGGCCAATACGGAGGCGGGCCAGAGCCACCTCCTTATGGCGCGACCGATGGAAGGAAGAGGCCCAACATCCCAATTTAGGTTTAATCTTGCAAAGTTTGTTATCTGTAGCGCCATCCCAGCGACTCTGCCACCGGGAGCGCAAAAACCTACGGAAGCCAGGGATATAATCGGAAAAGGGGAGGGACACGTGTGAAACCTGTAGTCGGCACGCAGAACGGGCAGCTCGATCGGCAGCCTCATCTCCAGCCACGTTAACATGTGCAGGGACCCAGCAAAATACCACCTCCTTGCCACCAAAAGCGACAAGGATATGGCACAGTAGCTGGATTCGTCGGACCAGTGGGTGGACAGGGTCAAAACACTCCAGGCCATCCAGGGCACTGCGGGAATCCGAATAGATGACAAACGACCCATCCGGATGCTCCCGCACCACCTCCAGAGCGCTCAGAATGGCATAGAGCTCCGCCGTGAAAACGGAAGCCTCATCAGGGAGACGGGTACATCGGGGAGCAAGGACAGACGACTGGGGAACAGCCGCGGCCCCAACGCCACCGGACGACCTCGAGCCATCTGTGAAGACCGCAACACATGCAGAGTGACACGCTGCATGCTGAAGGAACAGAGACCGAAGCAAGGCAGAGTCAGAATCGGCCCTGCGAACGGGGCGCAACGCCCTACAGCACGCAACAGGGGTGCTCTCCCAAGGTGCAACACCCCTGAAAGAGACCGGTATAACGGATGGAGGAGGAGTGCCCATACCATCGAGGAGGGAGGTCACCGTGTCGGTGAAATACCAACCCCCATCCCGGCAGAACGCCCTCTAAACCACCTGGAACAGAGGAGAGTTGGGAAGACGGAGAATCCGGAGATAGTGCTTGGCAATGAGGAACGACCTCCGATCCTCCAAGGGAGGGATGTCGCACTCAACCTGCAGGCTATCAACCGGAGAGGAGCGGAAGGCGCCAGATGACATGCGCAGTCCTCTAGAGAGGACCGGATCCAGTATCCGAAGGGCCGTACGGGAGGCAGAGCCATACACCACACTCCCATAATCTAATTTTGACTGTACCAGGGACACGTACAAACGGAGGAGTGTCCGCCTATCCGCGCCCCATGTAGTATGCGACAGATGTCCCAGCAAATCCAGGGTACTTCTTGTAGACTCACGCAGCCGGCGAAGGTGGGGAACCCAGCTCAAACGGCTGTCGAAAACCATACCCAGGAAACGCACTGACTGAACGAGGGCTAGAGGCTGACCCCCGAGTGTAAGATTAAAGGTCGGGACGGCGCCGGATCCCCGTCTCCTCGACGGAAGGAAGGCCACACACGAAGTCTTCGGGGAAGACAGCGTAAGGCCCACCGACGACGCCCAGCGTTCAACCCGATTGACCGCGAGTTGGACTTGCCTCTCCACGAGGGGGGGACTCGTCCCCGCGGCATAGACAGCCAGATCGTCGGCGTAGATGGAACATCGCACCGAGGGCGGAAGGGCTCCCGGTAGCGCAGACATGACCAGATTGAAGCAGGAGACGCTCAAGACACACCCCTGGGGCACCCCCTCCTCCTGAACATACAAGTCAGATAGGGCCGCCCCATTACGGACGCGAAAAGTGCGACGGCAGAGGAAGTTACGAAGAAATATGGGCAAAAAGCCCACAAAACCAAGATACTTCAAACGGTCCATGACAACTCCCCGACGGGTCGTGTCATAGGCCTTTTGGACATCGAAAAAGACGGCCAGAACAAGATTCCGGCGGGAAAAGGCCTCCCGTACATCATGACCAAGGAGGAGAAGGGGGTCCAGAGTACCTCTAAATCGACGAAAGCCATACTGGGTCGGGGGGTATAACCCAAGCGACTCCAGTGTAAAGGAAAGTCGGACGGCCACCATCTTTTCAAGCAGCTTGCATAAGCAGCTCGTCAAGGCAATAGGCCGATAGCCCGCCACCTCCGCCGGATCCTTCCCCGGCTTAGGTATCGGGACCACAATCGCCTCCCTCCAACGGGAAGGGAACGACCCCTCAACCCACACCCGGTTGAAAAGATCCAGCAAGAAGTGTAGGGCCATCGGGTGCAGATTCCAAATAAAGTCATACGGAATGTCATCAGGGTCAGGGGCGGAAGAACGACGGGTTGCCAAGGCAGCCCGAAGTTCCCGCATCGTAAAGAGACGGTTACAGGGCTCATTCCCAGGCGGCGGGAACGTAACATCCGACAAAGGACGATCCGCAGCTGAAGGCGAACGGGAAACCGCAGTAAAAGCACCAGCCAGCCGATCGGCTACAGCACTATATATATATATATATGCCCGGTTAGGTAAACTGAATGCCCGGTTAGGTTAATTGAATGCCCAGTTAGGTCAACTGAATGCCCGATTAGGTTAATTAAATGGCCGGTTAGGTCAACTGAATGCCCGATTAGATTAATTGAATGCCCGGGTACGTTAATTGAATGCCCGGTTAGGTTAATTGTACACCCTTGACGATTGGTTAGGTTAAGTCATGATATTTTCGTTGAAGCCAACGAAAATATCACGACTTAACCTAACCAATCGTCAAGGGCGTACAGATGACCTAACCTGGCATTCAATGAACCTAACCGGGTATTCAATAATTTTACCATAGGTTTCGTAATGATCTTGATGACGTCATTTAATGTTTTAAAATTAATTATTTAATTTATTAACACCCACGTGCACAACCTCGGGACCTAATCAATATGTGTGTGAAGTTTCATGTTTGTAACTGCTTCCATTTTGGAGGTATGGCTGATGGCTGGAACACACACACACACACACACACACACACACGTCTTTTTATTATTATTATTATTATGATTATTATAGATAAACAATAGACTGGTACAAATTTATAACCGAAAGAAAAGGGGAAAATTGGTTTTGTAGGCCTAGGGGGTCCGAAATTTTCATAAAATTGAAAATAATTGCTATTTTCTTACTTACAGCGACAGGCATAATGATATTAGGATACCTAATAGAAATTTTGTAATATTTTAAAGTGGGGAAAATAAATAATTTTCTAAAAATGATCTTCAACTATAAAAGCGCAGCTAATCAGATAACAACGTATTTCTATCACAACTAAAAAATAGAATGATAAATCAATATCCTATCAAATTGTTTGTGTATACGTAAAATTATTTGTACAAAAGCCACAGTAATAAAACGCACAAAAGTCACGGTAAATAATTTCGAGTGTGGCTCGTTTAACTTTAAACTCGTTTATTTAAATTGCCCGTTTTAATTATGTAACTTTTTGTATTGAATCGATAAAGAAATATTTTTGTGATTTTTTGTATTGAATCGATAAAGAAATCTTTTGTGAATCGAAAAATGTTAAAATTATAGCAAATATCAAAATATTTTGTATAAAAATCATTGAATTTTAAAAATGCATGTTTGTTTTTAGTTTTTTGCAAAAAGTTATTTATGAATTTTAAAAATATATAATTTTTTAAATTGAATCGATAAATAAATCTTTTGTGAATCGAATGATATTAAATGTTTAGTAAATATTGACTTTTGCGCCAAAATTATGATTAAAAATGAAAAATTAAAAAAATGCGTGTACAGGCATGGGAAGAACTGTACCCCTAAAAGGGGGGAAGGAATTATGTTAGGGAATTTTTTTTAGCATGGACACTGCACAATAAAAAGACGCATCGAATGGTGAAAACCGCATTGTTCTACACCAATTATAGTGACCTGTAGGTGTGCGCAAAAAAACTGTTACATATATATATATATATATATATATATATATATATATATATATATATCTATATATATAAGGCTTCATTTCTGAAATAGTATATTAGATTTAAAGATAAAGTGAAAATTTTAAAGTACAGAGGGAGGGAATCTGAGTGAAAATCCTACAATACTTCTACGCGCTAACAAATGCTTCCAACTGGGTGTTTAAGGCAAGACAACCATCTCGGCTCTGTTTAAAGGATTTGATCGAATTACTGTACAATTGAGGAAAAAATGTTTAGCTTCATTAGAATTAAAATGTTTATCCACTAATTTGGAACCATTACCACGAGTTCTATCTGCATTCCTGAAGGCGAAATATTTTTTGGCGTCGACATTATCAAAACCTCTAATCATTTTAAACATCTGGATTAAATCTCTTAGAATTCGCCGTTGTACGAGTGAGAATAAATTTAAAGTTTCTGAACGGGTAGTGTATGATTTGTTTCTAAGTCTAGGAATCATCGTAGTCCGTAGCTGCACTCTCTCCATTCTGCCTTTATCTTGTCGTAAATATGGGGACCAGGACTGGACGCAGTATTCCAGGTGGGGACGTACTAAGGACTTCGACTTTTTCTTCATTGCTGTATTCCATCCTTATTGACATGATGCTGACTGGGGATAGGGCTAGGGCCTTCCTGTTCTAGCCTTGGGTCATTCCTGGCTTGTATAGTTGCTTTCAAAAGTATCGCATACACTGCAGTGATATCATTGGAATTTATTTATTATTAACAATTATTTGCATGATAAAATCCTTAAAGACTTTTCTCTCACCCTGTGTGTGTGTGTGTGTGTGTGTGTGTGTGTGTGTGTGTGTGTGTGTGTATTATATACGGTATATATAGGAGGGTGGGTGGGCTGAAAAGTAATGCCTCCACTCAAATAAATTTTAAACGGGTTGAAGGATTTTATCGAAACAAAAACAAATATGTACCTTAAGAGTTTATTCTTCAAAACCATACCTTTGGTTAGCTTCCGCCGAATTGTTCATTCTGACGAAGGTCAAGCTTTTCACTTCACCTTGGACCTACAGTTTAACGTGGAATCCGAACCACGTCCAACCAGCATCCCAGCGTCTTAACCACTAGGCCACCTAGGGTACCCATTTATCTACCAACCACTTTCTTTATTGTGTGGAAGGATGGACAGCTGGGTTTTGATGCGCGCCGGCGCATTCTAGGCGATACATTTACTTTTATATAAAATCACCCTCTACCTCGATATATTTATGCCAACGATAAATGACTTTTTGAAATCCATCCCGGTAAAACTCGGAGCTTTGACTACGAAACCAAAATTTCACAGCGGCCTTAATTACTTCTTCGTCAGACTCGTAGCGATTTCCACGAAGATGTTCTTTAAGTTTAGGAAAGAGATGAAAATCGCATGGTGCTAAATCAGGGCTATATGGGGATGCGGCAAGGGAGTGAATTGCAGCTCTTCAATTGCTTCTCGCGTTTGAGCACTGGTGTGAGGCCGTGCGTTGTCATGGTGAACAAATGACTGCGTTTTTGTGGGTGCGAACCCTCCTGATCCGTTTTTTCAACTTCTTCCGAGTTTGAATATAACGTGCGGGGTTGATTTCTGACCCTCTTTCCGTAAAGTTTTCGAAAACACCATTGATATCTCAAAAAACAGTCATCATCACTTTTTCAGCCGATTTTTTAACTTTGTGAGCATGCGAGGCACCCATCTGGCGCAGACTTTTCGGTAACCGAGAATACTGATGTGTCCCACTCACTCTTTGGAGATATCGAGCATTGCAGCAATTTCATTTTGTTTAATGCGACGATTTCCACGAATCAGTTCGTCAAAGTAGTTTCGATAAGACTCGCCGGTTGCCGTTACAGGCCTTTCACTTCGTGGTTTGTCTCGCAAATCTTTTTGCCCTGCTTCTCCTTTTTTACACTGCCTCGCCCAACGTCGAACGGTACTCACATCAACACACTGCCGTACACAGCTTGCATTCGCCGATGCAGCGGTCAAAAATTCAATTACGGCACGTTGCTTGAAGCGAACGTCTTTACTCCTTTCCATTGTAATCTATACTGAACCAACGTGTGGAATGAGTGTAGGCTATATTAGGCTATAACACAAAACCGGTTTTATCTGGTTACCTCTACACAGTCTGGAATGGGGTGGAGATATCAAGTTACAACATAAAACCGCTTTTATCTGGCTACCTCTACACAATTCAGAATCATTCAGGTGGAGGCATTACTTTTCAGCCCACCCTCTATGTGTGTATATATATATATATATATATATATATATATATATATATATATATATTATTACGAGAACACCAACATCTACATATTTATTATTCCACATATAATTCGTAAAAATGAATCGTTTGGGATTACTGAAAATGTGTATTATTTTTAACCAATCATACGGCTTTAAGCCTCCAACCAATCAGCATCCAAAACTACCAACGGGCTTTCGACAAACAAATAAATAAATAAATAAATACATACCTATAGCCATATAATAACGCCAACGAACTTTCCTCCGCAAATATACGTGTAAAACAGAAAAAAGTAGGATAAAAGATAGAATAAAAGACTTTAGAAGCCAGCAACTACTGACAGGAAAACTTGCAAAATTTTACATACATAGACATACATTATAAAATATCTTATTTCCCAAAGAACTGGGAAGGCAAAAATAACCAGGCTATAAATACAAAAGGTAGTGAAGAAGAGAAAAGGCAGAAAGTAAGCGTACACAGCTATTCACACAGGCGTCCTGGTGACCAGCGACGCCCACCCATCCCCAAACTCCCAACATGGCAAAATCCCACACTCGCGGCGCTTCCAGGCCTTCTAAAACTATAAATGATGTATCATAAAGTAAAGGCGAAAGAACACCGAAAAGAAAATGAAAGCATGTTCACACCATGCGCGGAACCATCTCGTATACCGTCATGCATGCGGGGGAAGGTATAAAAAGTTAACACGAAACGATACGCTCGCTATAACCAACGTACACTCTATGGCTGTTTTGAACTTAGGCTTTTTTTATGAAGTAGAAAAAGGGGCAAATCCATTCTTGCATTCGGTAATTCTCTCGATACTGACGTAATTCTAGTATCAAAATTACTTGCGATGATGCCTTACCTACCTTAGAAATGTGATAAGTGTTTTTAAGGGAAGCTTGCTTACCTGCAACAGAAATACGCTCCTTGGCCGTATGGTTTAGTAGTACTATGGTCATGCAGTCGCCAATCGAGATTCTCTCTGCAGATATCCACGAAAACTGTATTGTCGATTCCATGAAAAAGTTGTTGAACGTTCAGACAACGTTCCTCCTTGTATTTTCTTTTAAGTTCGGATTCTTTATTTTTGAATTGTTTCCATAAGTGGATATTTTGAACCCTAGATATAGTGATAATATCAATCATTGGAAGAGTCAGTTTAATAATTTGACGTATATCTCTGTATTCATTGCTTTCGCTATCCAGTGTGACTAGTTTGTACACATCACTGTCGTCCATACTTTCCCAGTTTTTGGGGAGCTCAAATTCCTTATCGGTGACTTATCTGGAAACGGCGCTGGCCTTCTTTCAATATCTCTCATTTTTCCTGTAGTCGTATTTCTTTGGGTCATGTTCCCAAAGTTTATTTCGTATTTAAATTTATTCGTAGAAGAGATAATAGTAATAGTACCACTTGGATTTTCTTGATATGCCTTTTCCACTGATCGGGATGAAGCATCGCTATTTCCATACAATTCCCATTTTCCGTTATCATCGTAAAAGTACCAATTAAAAGTAGTGCTACGTTTGTTATCACAAACAGCGGAAGATGCAGTTCTTAAATGCCTGATAGAGTAAACCATCTTCCGACTTTCGCAATTGATGGTCATACTCTGAAAATCCGCCTTAATGCCTTTAATGCCAAGCAGACTGAGAAGACCTTTCATACTGTCATTAACTTTTTCTGGATCTAATTTGGTAAGAAGCGTTTGATCACACGTGACATCTCTGAACTTACTTTCTTGAATGTCGGAATGATATTTATGGAAATTATACCATTTATCGTCATTACCGAATTGCCAATAAAAAGCACTTCTACAATGAAGAAATTTGCATCTTTGTTTGACATTCGGACATTTCCCATCGATGCCCATGTCACATATTAAAGGTGTGTCTACATTTCCGTGAAACTGCCATGAGAAAACGGTACTTTTGCCTTCTGATCTCCTTTTTTGTTTAGTGCCTTTTTCCTTAAATTTTTCCTTTGTCCCTGATTTTGCTTCATCAATATTATCCTTACTTGTTTTCCTCTGTTTAGCACTATCTGTCCCACGTAGTTCCTCAATTTCGTTTCTAATTTCGGCAGTAGTGGCACTACTTCTATTATCTATAAAATCATTAAAGTTCTCCTCTTTAATGAATCCGTTAATTATAATTTTCATAATGTCTCTGGGACTTTCATTCATACATACTCCAAATTTCTCTAAACCAGCTTTGCACCTAGGATCATGAACGTTATGGTTGTATGGACAGCTGACACCATTAGAACAATTACAAAGTGTTTTGACGTAAGAGTAACAAATGTGCAAGTTATTACATCGATCCCCAAGGTGACAGTTCTCCTGATGGTATTGGAAGCAAATTTTCGGAAATAGTGTCCCACTGAATACTTTCTTCATAAGCTTTCGCAAATCGTAAAATGGAATTTTTTGTAGGCAAAAATTATGCAAAATTAAATCATTGTGATTACTTTTCCACAAGTGACCAAACGTGCAGTTCTTTTCATAGCAAGCACCTACGACATAATCAGTACAGATATGCATAAAGGTGCAACTTGGTTTGGTGCACCCGGATGACCCTAAATGATCTTTACATATTCTGACGGCCGGACATAGTTCAACCATGACTTTTTTACTGGATTTGTCTTCAAGAGTTGAAAAAAGTGTGGGCTTATCTTTAATCACTTTCAAAATAATCATAATTTTTATTCACGAATTTGGAGAGAGTTTGAATGTTTGTGGAAAATCCAGGGAAATTGATCAATTCTTTTACAAGATGATGCACGTTCACAGAGGAGACTGCTGTACTTTGTTGCACATCTCCCTTGGAAAAGGATCATGGGCAAAAGGCAAAGGAGGAGCAGACGGTGATGCACCTTGTCCGATAGGCACGTTCGCCGTAAATATTTGGTTCTTGATAAAACTGTTGCATAGGGTTGAGCTGATAAGGATTAAACTGATTAGCGCCAACCACAGACTCATATGACGGAGGCAAGTCTTGGGGAGGTCCAAACTGATCTGATGACATCCGGTTCTGACTCTGAGTGGCATGTTGCCCTCTTCCTCTCCGTCTAAAACTTCTCTGCTCTCGACCCCAGCAGCTTCCTCTCGCAGGCTGATAATTGCTTTGGGCAGTCAAGTTCATCAACGACTGACTTCCCTTGTTCTAAAATAAAACATTCAATTAATAATAATAAAGTGAACTACTGTAGTAATCATCATTACTCTGATGAAGCTGAAAGACACCGCTTTCTACCTAAACAACAGCTTTACTACACAAAAAGAAAAATTAAACGTTGAACATATACTGTACAGTATATTCCTTAGAAAGATAACTTTCTTTCCTCTTGGTCAAATACTGTATTACGTTCCCTGGGCTCCTCCTCTGGCTCGATAAATATACCCCGTAACACTAACTCTGCGCCTTATCCGTCTAAACTACTGGTATTTATAAACATTTGGGGTGACAAATACAAATTAATTACCGGTAGAAATTAGTTACAACCAATTAATTATAAATTCGCTACTGCAGACCTTCATTTCGATTTATGTTAACTTGAACGAGTGAGTACAAATTTCTTTTGAATCCTAGATGACTAAACGACCATTCACATTCGTTTTGCTCTGCCCACAAGATTTAAAAAGTAAAAACCCTTACGCATGTATTTTATAAAACAAAAATATGATGCCAAAGATATGAATATATGTAATCTGTACTATAAAAAGGAAGTTCTGTCTGTCCGTCCGTCTCAGAAACAAATGAGCTTTGCTTTGTTTCAACTTTTTACTCTAGCATGTTAAGATTTTCGGATCACCTGAAGACTAAAACTAACGTGATATTTTCGTAAAAACTAACGAAAATATCACGACATAACCTAACCAATCGTCAAGGGCGTACAGTTGACCTAACCGGGAATTCAATTTAATAATTTATTATTATATTTGGTACTGTAAAGCAAGAAACAAGAATACATGGAGGCTCTAGTCTTCAAGTGATCCCGATTTTCATTGCTTGATACAATGGGTTCGGATGTGAAGCTTAAGATTTTCATGGCTGTGTTCTTTTCTATAGTTTTATTGACTAAATGATTGAACCCCCAGTTAATGGGGGGCCGAAGGCCCCAGCACCGCAGGCCTAGGTGAATGGGCCTGTAGGGCCCACTTTTGCTAGTATGTATAAAAAGAAAAGCATAAACTTAAAAATACTAACTACGTAACATGCGTAAACATCGTATCTTTGGCCCTTGGCGATAATTTCGGTACCGTACATTATGATTTCGATCTCAAACTTGACTGACTAGCGTACGATATAGCTTAGATTCAAACACGCCGCTCAAAGAATTTACAAAATGGAGGACACAGTTTTGAGCAAGTTTAATTAAACCGAGAATCAGACATCATCCCAGTACACTGAGTACAG
Organism: Bathynomus jamesi; assembly: GCA_023014485.1. NCBI lineage: Eukaryota > Metazoa > Arthropoda > Malacostraca > Isopoda > Cirolanidae > Bathynomus > Bathynomus jamesi. Next base: position 44,465 of record JAJOZX010000888.1, on the reverse strand, counting down.
TAACGAATGTGAACGACAAAATGAACCGCTCTTAAGACCCCACAAAAATGATAGCAGTTATATTTTACTGCTTAGTCATTTAACATCATATTTAAATTCTCTTCCAAAAAGCTAATAACATTCCATAAACACACTCTTCATCTAAGGATCGGACTTCACAGCTTCTTCAGATAGGCAGAAGCAAAGGCTGTACGAGAAATTACGCCACAAAAATTTAAGTACCAGCTTAGAGTATTGTGTTTACATTAGGTAGTTAGCTCAAGAGGAGCACCTTTTTACCAATGAATTAACAGGGTGATTTTTTAAAATATCTTACACTTTAAAAGATTTTTAATTGTTTTTATTAACCGAAATAAAAGCATTAAATTTTTACTGTACCTTCTCTACACATGGGGAATTAGTTCACTAGTGCAAAATTTGCTCTATGTGATGTCCTCTCAGCGGGAATTTCCACTGGAATAGAATGTTTTAATGAATACTTGCTGTTTGAGACTAAGACGCCGTTTTCAATAAAGATGACCAAGGCCAGAGCTTCCCAACCTTGGGGTCACGAACCGATCTGATAATTTTATTTTCAATTCTCTTCCTATGGCCGTCCGATAAGACATTTATTACTCATGAATGTAGTTGTACATAACTGAAATCTGGGCCCCTTCCGCGCATAATAAACGCTGTGCTTATGGTGTGTGTGTGTGTGTGTGTGTGTGTGTGTGTGTGTGTATTTCTTCTGGGTTTGGTTTTCGTATGACAGAAAAGTACTCTCGACGATGATGACCTGAAGAAGCCGTCACTATGTCTTCACCAGGCACGCCTATGCGAGTGCGGCTTACAGGATCTTGAGGACAAGAAAACGTTTGGCAAAGTTTTCGTTTAATTTACTTGAATCAGAGTGCCTTAGTAGTTGAAGTAAAATTAATCGAATGTCAAGTCGTTATTGGTTCGACTTTAAATGAAAGTTACTTTACTGCTCAGTTAGATTTTATCCCAAGACTTTTTAGCGCGACGCTAGCCCTCTCTCAAACCCTGGGGCTGGTCTGACGTTGCCTAATCTAATCTTGTTTGTTCGCTTCTCCTCCTACGGATTGGGCCTTGCTGCCGCAATCCGAAGTTCCGAAATTAATCGCGCAGTGTCGGAATTTGATTTAATCTCTCTATTTGGAGTGGGCCTTCGCTGCCCCTAATACGGAGATCCGAATTTTACGCCGCCTTGTCGGAATCTCTCTTATTGGAAGCTGAATTTTTGGGCGTTAAGCGCCTACTTTTATATTAGAAAAAACGGAAGTCCTCTACAACATTCGCATGAGATGGTGACATCATTACCGAGTGACTTCCGTTTGGTAGAAGGGATTCACCAACGAGAAGTGCTTAGGTCACTTAGCGTGTGACTTCCATTTGAAAGGAAATACTAAATAATATAATTATTAAATAAATGTAAACCCTTTGTTCGTAGTTCCGTTTTAGGAGCGTATTTAGGTACACAAAGTACGTCAATTATATAAAATTAAATAAACCCTTTGTTTGCATGGATTGTGACTATGAACTTTACTTTGAATTTTACAGCCTCGGGCGTTGTCTGGTTTGAATGAAATATGGCGTTCCTTGTGAACTGGAAATGGAGGGAGATAATATATATTATATATAATATATATAATATATATATATATATATATATTATATATGATCAGTCTTTCCTTGTGAACAGACGTGTTTTATCGAGTATCCAGTGTTATCAATTGAGTAAGTGGTTTTCGTTGAAGTTTTAAAAAAAATAGTGTTCGGTGCATTCGTAACTAAATAACTTCGTGCTACTAATCATTCATTAACGAATATATTTCATTTATTGACGTTATTCAGTACTATATTATTTGATCAAACCAAAGCTACTGCACGTGGCTTGCCTTGTTTGTTTTTCAAATCTATCAGAAAACGTGGAGTCATAAGGTTCATTTGTCCTGCTTTCGAGAGGTCAGGTAGAGTGTGGTCACAAACCGTGTGAAAAAAAGGAAAAAAGTCGGATCGAATCGCGGACAGGTAAGTATTAATAAATACTCTTCTTTTACAGATCTTTTGTCGGTAGCTTAATTCTATATTCATTTAGTATAAATTTGTGTTACAAGAACCTGTTTCTGCATTTCAAGAACGCGCTAGACCTACGTTGTAATTTATTAATTTCCAAACGCTGTTTTTTTTTTTTTTAACTAATTAAAAGCATGGCACCCCCGTCAAGTACTTGCAGTCGCTGTGAAGGGAAATTTGCCGCTTACGCGTTAACAATGGCTAATAATAATGAACAGTTAGTTTGCAGGTGGTGCTCAAGCATGGAAGTGCTGAGGAACGAGTTAGAACGTGAGGAGGTCAGAGTAAGGCTTGAAGAAAGCGTGATGCTCCTGACGGCAAAATTAGAATCCTTTGAGACTCCAGTTACGACCCATCCTGCCTCAGTTTCTACTAATAATATAAATAGTATTGATAGCCCTCTCTCTTCCCCTAGTTCACAACCCTTCGTTCGAGTGCGTAATGGAACCCCATTGAGAAAACCTAAGACATGTCTACCAGTAACAACAAACAATAAGTTTTCTGTTTTAGGTTTCGATGATGCTGATGAACCGGAAATACGACTCGTTGGCGATTCCACTGTTTGAGGGCAGCTCGAGGAATTCTGTGGGAGAAACCCTCGTCGTAGGCGCCGTTACTGCTACCCTGGTGCAAGGGTGGAGGATATAACTAATAGTGTTGACTAATTTACAGACGATACCTCCGAGGACACAACGTATGTTATTCATGTCGGTACAAATAACGTTTTAAATTCTAGATCGGAAGAACTGCTGGCTAGGTACAGGAACTTACTAGAGCGATTAAAGGAAAAAAACTAATAAGGTTGTTTTAACAGGTATACTTCCTCGAATTATCCAACGTAACGATTTCTACAGCAAGGCGACCTATATTAAGATTAACCTAAAGACTCTTTGCCAAGAGGAAGGAGTGCATTTTGCGAATTTTTGGAACAGTTTCTACGGCAGGAGGGACTTGTTCCTCGGAGATGGACTTCATCTTAATGACGTTGGAGCTGCGCGTTTAGGAAGACTATTTCATAATACTGTCTCTTCTTTTCAGGCTGCCGTAACTCCAACGGTCCCAGGGTAAATTCCACAAATTTCCCCTGCGCTCGCGAAGGTGTCGCAATTACAAACAACTTGAAGGTTCTATCCTTAAATGCTTGTCGCCTACGAAATAAAAGAAACGATTTTTTTTCTTTAATTGCTTGTAAAGACTATGATATAATTGCGATAAATGAATCGTGGCTTAGCACTGAAACTCGTGACTTTGTAGGGGAGTATCAAATTAAAGGTTATAGACTTTTTGTTAAAAACAGAATAGGTAGGCGAGGAGGCGGTGTTATGTTGTATATCAAAGATAATATTGCGAACGTTATAGAAGTAAAGCACACAATTCCAGAACCGATAGATTCGACTATAGCAGAATTTAAATTGAACGATTTCAAACTTCTTGTTGCGGTTATATATAGGCCCCTAATCAAACAGCTGATACGGTCGAAGCGTTATATCGTGAACTAAAGAGAATAATCGGTAGTGAGCAGGCTTTAGTTATGGGTGACTTTAATTGCGCCAACGTGAATTACGATACAATGCAGGGAGACGAGGAAGGTAATCGTTTAGTTAATTTTCTCGAAGATAAATTTCTTATTTGAAAGGTTGGGGAACCTACGAGGTTGGACAGTATTTTAGATTTAGTAATAACTACGGATGATAGGCTAATTACTGATCTTCATGTAATAGGACCGTTAAGCAATAGCGATCACAATATGGTAGAGTTTGTCCTCTCAGTAAGTCACTCGAAACCAGCTAACTCGACTAAAATTCCTAATTTCCAGCACGCAGACTTTAGTAAATTTCGAAATAAATTGTCACAAGTCAATTGAGAAAACGTAATGGGGAACTCCAACGCAAAACTAATGTGGGAATCGTTCGAAACAGTATTTAGGACTATAAATGAGGAATGTGTACCGTAAAAAATTAAGCGTGAGAAAGTAAACAACAAGCCCTTGTGGTTTACTTCTAGAGTAGGAGACATTATAAAGAGTAGAGACAGGGCTTATAGGCTACATAAGTGCGATAAAGACAATTTGTGGTTACGAAACAACTACATATCTCTAAGGCGTGAAGCGAAAAGTGTAAAGAAAACCCCAAGCGATTCTTTCAATAAGTCAACAATAGAAATCCAGTAAAAAGTGTCTTGGGGCGTTGAGAAATGTTAACGGAGATCTAGTTTCTGAAAACAAGGAAATGGCTACCTTGCTAAACGAATTTTTTACGTCAGTTTTTACTATAGAAGATGTAACGAATATCCCTACGGTCGTAGACATAATACCTTTTGATAATGGTAATATTTTGGATAATATGGTGGTTAGTGAAGGGGAGGTAATGCGCTATATTGATAAAATGAAAACGCGTAAATCACCGGGGCTGGATTCCATATATCCTATACAACTAAAAGAATTAAAAGATAGCATTGTTGTGCCGCTAACAAAGATTTTTAATGCGTCTATTTCTGAGGGGTGCGTACCAGATAATTTCAAGTTAGCAAACGTAACACCTATCTTTAAGAAAGGCGATATAGGTGCGGCGGGAAATTATAGGCCAATCAGTTTAACGTCTGTTGTAGGTAAGCTACTGGAATCAATAATTAGGGATCGTATAGTCGAACACTTAGAATTGCATAAACTAGTTAGAAATAAGCAGCACGGTTTTAGGCGAAACAAATCTTGCTTAACTAATCTTTTAGAATTTTTTCAAAGCGTGGTTGACGTTTACGACAGTCATCGGGCGGTTGATGTAGTGTATTTAGATTTTCAAAAAGCGTTTGACACGGTGCCGCACAAAAGACTCATTGAAAAAACTAAGGCTCATGGAATCAGGGGTGTAGTAATAAATTGGCTAGAAGAGTGATTGCGAGGTAGGAAACAGAGGGTGGTTGTTGATGGAGCGGAGTCGTGTTGGGCTAATGTAGCGAGTGGCGTTCCTCAGGGTTCTGTATTGGGCCCCTTGCTTTTTTTATATATATATTAACGATTTAGATGTCGGCCTAGTCAGTACAGTTTCAAAGTTTGCGGATGACACGAAGCTGGGTGGCAGGGCGATTAATGAAGAAGAGAGGGGTAAAATCCAGGAAGATCTGAATAAAATCGTTGATTGGTCAGTTACATGGCAAATGAGATTTAACCTTGATAAGTGCAAAATTTTGCATATAGGTTCGCGTAACGGTAATTTTGCGTATAGTATGTCAGGGAAAGATTTAACAAGCGTAGAGCAGGAAAAAGATTTAGGAGTTATAGTCACTGGTGATTTAAAAGTAGCGAAACAAAGTACAGCAGCGGTCAATAAGGCGAACAAAGTGTTAGGTTTTATAGCTCGAAATTTTGAGTACAAATCGCGCGATATTATAGTTCCTCTTTATAAATCATTAGTTAGATCCCATTTGGAGTACGCGGTCCAGTTTTGGAATCCGCATATGCGCAAAGATATAGACACACTCGAAAGAGCTCAAAGACGAGCAACTAAGATGATTCCGTCGCTTAGGTCAAAGTCGTACGAGGATAGGCGTAAGGAGTTAAAATTGACTACACTCGAGACTAGGAGGCTAATGGGTTAGGGCGGGTCATACTATGCATTATTTTTAAATCAATGGAGAGGGGTGTTCAGATGACATATTTTGGTGTATAGAACACAATTCTGAAGAAAATATTTAATTCTGATAACCCTAACCTACATCATTTTGCAGTTGATTATTATTAAATTGTTGATTATTTTACTATTGTAGTTACCCCAGAATGTCTTCTCACGTTTTCTATCATGGCTGCTCACGTTATCTCTCATAGAGCATTGTTCTAACTAATTCATTTAAACACATACAGAGGAACCTTGCTTAACGAGCATAATTCGTTCCCGAACTGTGCTCGTTATGCAAAATGCTCGTTAAGCAAGGCAATTTTTTCCATAGGAATCAATGTAAAATATGATAATGCGTTCCATGCTTAAAAAATACTTAAAATAATATTTATAATGATATTTAAAGGCGTTTTTAAAATTATTATTGCATGAAATGAAAAGATTATTAATAAAAATTAACCCAAAAGAGAATGTAAATAATTAGTAACGGGGAAATTTATAAATAACTTACGAAGAGAGAAGGTGCTCCTGACGCACGCAAAGGAAATGAAGAGACAGGGGAGGAGGAGAGGGTTATTGAGGGGAAGGAGGAGAATCGTCTTCGTTCAATGCAATAACATTCTCGACGAGCTCACAGTCACTAGCTTTAAATTTTTTAGAGGCACTTTCACTTTCTTTTGGATCCTTTTTCACGAGGAAACTGTCTAGAGACATTTGTTTTTGTCTACGCTTTAAATTTTGACGAAATATTTTGCTCGTTAAGCAAAGTGTCGCTCGTTATGCAAGGTAATTTTCCCCCATTCTTTGGCTCGTTATACGAATTTCTCGTTATACGAGGCACTCGTTAAGCAAGGTTCCACTGTATAATGTAATTCATATAATAATAATAATATTTAAATACTCAAATAAAAAGGTGTGCCATTCCACTTAATTGTAATTATCATACAGTTTGGTATATGAAATATTTTGACGGTTTTCTGGCGCGCATAAGGCCATTTTCTGAGCCACCTTTCTCAAAGGCTAGAATGTAACGTTTCAGAACATTCTAAAACGTTTTGTGAAATATTTGAAGTGACTCATGATTTATGAAGCTATTTTACCACCTCGGCTTGCAATGAGGGGATAGATTTAGTGATTATCTACTGATATTTTTTTTGTTACTGTTCACATGTAAGTATTATTCTGTTATATTTTAGAAAAAGCTATTTCTACGCATATTATAGTGATACATTGAGCAAAATTTAATTAACAACTTTGATTTGAGCTAAAATTAGGTGGTTCATTTTTAGTACAACTGAGCAGTATGAGGCCTATTTCAATGTTCTAAAGAATATTTTTAGGATGTTTCTTTAGTTTTTTTAGAGTACATGAACAAATTATTTGCATTACAGACAACAGATAAATTAGCATTTTATAACATTTTGAAACCAAAAAAGCATAATGTGTTTAGCATTTGCAGATAAATTTGTTCTTGCCCATTTCAGCTCTTTTTTTAACCAAGAATTTTGCGCTGAAAAGAGTTAATACCTGTCTGTAGTGGATACTTAACTGTTGTATTATTGTTTTTATTTCAGTGTGAACTCATTAAGAAAATAGCTCAAGTCAGAACAAGGACGAAATGAAGTTCTCATCTGAGTAATCTTGTTGGCACTGGCCGGGAGCTGTTGGTGTCTGAACTGCCAACTGTGAGGGATATCCTGAGGTATGGCATCTACTTGAGGAAGCAAAGTGAAGATGACAGGAGGAACTACCCAGTGGACAAGCTGGTGAGTGACATCTACCCTGGTCTGATTTGTCAGTGGAGCAAAGCTAATGCTCTTTTCAAGCCACCTGTTATCAATGAAAAAGTGACCATCATGTCCAAGCTCAAGGAGGTCTGGAATCAGGCAGTGAAGTTTTCTCTTGGGAAGGGCAAACTTGATGCCAAAGAGAGGTTCATTGTCAAGTTAGACAAGTTCTTTGATATTTTGACTTGCAAGTGTCAGATTACCCATGTTGGTTCAACGTGAAGGTCAAGCACTCCTGGATCGAAGGGCCTAGGCACATCCTCTTTCAGCTGGACTGCCTCAAGTCCCAGAGAAAGGAGGTGCTGGATATTGTGATGCCAACTGTGAGAAGATCTGCTTGGTATGCCCACAGTGAAGTCATCCTCCAAACACTACTCTGCTCTGAGGATCAGAAGGAGAGGATTGAAGGGGTGGAGAGAATCCTGGCCATCAGGGGAGAGGGGGACCCGGACACTCAGCTGGGGGACTCCTCTGTTAGGAGCAGAAGGACACCTGACATCAATTGTGATGCTTCCAGCATCGGTGACTTGATCAGCTGGTCAGAAGGTGTGTCAGAGCCACCTCTCACCTGCTCTCTAAGCACCTCAGAGGTGAAAAACTTCATCAACACCCCCATGGAGGTGCGCAACTGGCCTTGCCACACACAAAGCATTGAGAGGGTTGTTAAAATGGTGACTGAGGCTTCTGCTAAGTACTTCTCACAGGAAAAGAGGGATGGAGGGATCAGGGCTCAGGAGACCAGCAAGAAGCTGATGTCCAAGTCTGAGTCAAAGCAGGATTTGTGCAACCTGGCAAAGTTCAAGATGTCAGGAGAATGATCTTTGTAATTATATCCAGTGATATACATGCAGTTCACCTATTAATAAATATATGTAAAGTTGATTTGGCCTTGTCAATATAAATGATTTACCTTATATCTTTTAATATATTATAAAGGGGTTCAAAAGGGTAAAATTGGCAATTTAGAAATACAAAATGATGTAGGTTAGAGTTATCCTATCCAAAAAATAAGCTCATATTTGAATTCCCCATGTAAAAACACATAATTTAGACACCCCTGATGGTAGGATTTCCATCAGATTCATGTTGTCACCTGAGTACGACCCGCCCTACTAATGGGTGATCTAATCCAGGTTTTCAAAATTATGAATGGGTTCGATAACGTAGATAGAGATAGCTTTTTCGAAATATCTCAATATAATAGGACTAGAAATAAGGGGGTGTAAGTTGAGAAGTAGAAGGTTCGAGACAGCAGTTGCCAAAAACTTTTTTACGCACAGAATAGTAAATAGCTGGAATAGTTTGCCGGTAGAAGTAATTAGTAGCACGTCTTTAAACATGTTTAAAAATCGATTAGACGCATATGTTGATAGATTGGGTATAGTTTAAGGTAGTAAAATTAAGGATTTGTGATGGTAGATCCCACAGCTCAACACAAGTGTTGTGCGATATAGGGAGGCGGCATCTTTAGTTAGGGGATGCTCTCGGTCCTTACACACCCCATTTAAAGAGATTCCTCTGCCGAGCGGTGCCCCCCATAGTACTGTGAGGTATTGAAAAACTCATGATCTTCACTTGCCCCACAAACACCTTGAAATGGGAGACCCAAAATGGGTGCACACACATTTCTACATTACTGTACAGTCTTTACAGCCACACCTACACTTTTCCTCCTAAGTATATATATTGTAATGTATATGGTTGTAAATTTTGACTTGGTCCGCAATCGATATGGACCGTGACTTATTTTTGGTTGGCAAGGTACTAGTATTGATGGATACCGTAATGAAATTGACTGGATTCTTTGGATCTGATATATTTGCATGTCGGTTATAAATAGATATAGAGTTTAACATATTTGTGGATAGTAGTCTATTATGACTTGATCCTCTGAATCCAGTTTTGTAAAAATTGGTCGTTGCCAATGTACAGGCTGTTTTTACATAAATTTCTTACGTTCTTGTGGTTCGGAACCCACTTAAAATTGTAGGTCCTCTCCGCCACCACGGAGGACATACACAATACACAATTACGAACACAGTTAGGTAGACCAGCCATGAGTGGATCCTAGGGTCTTTGTTGGTCTGAAACATTATAACAAACATTATAACATATATAACTTTTGGGGAGTTTGTCGAACTTCGACCAGTGTTTGGGGTCATGAATTGTGTGAACATGATTTTCATTGCACATGATAAAGGTTGGGAAGCCCTGGCGTAGAATATGCAAGATACTAAGATGGCTTTGGCCAATGGTTCTTAACCTTTGGTAGCGATCCAAAATTCGGTTATTAAATTGTCATTTCGGTACTTTTCCGTTAAATCCCCGCAAATGGTAAGTTTTTACTATATGAATACAATGCTTATTAATGTATTTTTAGAAATTTATTATGGACATTTACTATATTAATAAAATGCTTATTTATATATTTTTCGCCCTTGACGATTGGTTAGGCTTAGTCATGATATTTTCGTTAAAACTAACGAAAATATTACGACTTAATTACGACTCTTTACGACTTAATTACGACTCTTTATATTTGACTGAAAATTCACTTACTTAAATTAAATAAAACAATAACTACCGACATGTTTCTTTGGCAACTAAAGATTCTTCTACCGAACTCTTAAACGAAAGAGAATTCGGCGCGCTCTGTGGTCACGGATCGACAAGAGGGAGACGGTCCTTCCGATCCAGAAGTACATTATTATACCCTCTTGGAAAATTCATTCATACATTAACAGAGGGGTTTATGATATATATATATCTACAAAACAACGAAAATATCACGACTAAACCTAACCAAACGTCAAGGGCGATTGACATTGGGTGCTTATTAAAAGTGGGGGGTATAACGGAAAAGCACCGTTATTTATTTGTTATCCCAAATCATGTTACCGTTAATTAATTATTTATTTTATTATCAATGACAAGTGAACCGTTTGTAGGCTTGGGTGGTCGAGCTATCCCCGCAACCAGAATTTGGGTCGTAGCCTGAAAAGGTTAAGAACCACTGGCTTAGGCAATGCAACTCCTAATGGAAACGAGTGTAATATACAAATTTTTAAAGAAACTATTTAATGTTTTTATTTGGTAATAAAAAATAGAAACCTTTCAAAGTGTGAAACCTTTTAAAAATTCACAGGACTGCAAAATTTTTTTCGTTTGCAGAGTTAATTAATGAGCTGAGAGTACATCACCAAAGAGCATGTTTTGCACTAGGGGACTAATTCCCCATGTGTAGAGAAGGTACAGGAAATATTTAATGCTTTTATTTCAGTTAAAAAAAAATACAAACCTTTTAAAGTGTTACAAGTCAAAAATCACCCAACATATAGCTAGAGAAAATATGAGTGTATAATAAAAGAAAAAATTATATTCATTTATAACTTATATACAACAAAATAACCGCGTTAAAACTAAAATAAACAGATCTTTATCAAGAAAATAGAAAATTTGAGGAAATCTGGTGTGCTGTAAAAATCCCCCAGATAATAGTGCCAAAGGATAAGTCCAGTGAACCTAATTCTATATCGATACGAGATAGTATCAGTATTAATACTATATACAATGTATACTATGGCATTTCTGCCTGATATTTTTATCCTATGACATATTTACCTATAAACAGAAAATTTACAAGGATTTAAAAGCTAAATTAGATATTTTAATATTTAGCACTATAGTCATTCATCTTTAGGAAGCTCGCTTGACAGAGGAGAGAAGCTGGTTGAGACAGATGGGGTGGGGTATGTTATCATGGGTAAATAAAAATTACTTAGATGACGTTAATTCAAAATTCAGAATCTTTATTTAGAAAAAAATACGAGTGACAGTTTACAATTTTTGGTACTTTCCTGTTATCCCGGACCCCAGACGTTTTTCCAGTTGCCAGACTTCAATTTTGAAAGAATATTTTCGTTAAAACTAACGAAAATATCACGACTTAACCTAACCTTACCAACTAATTAGGTTAATTGAATGCCCGATTAGGTAAAGTGTACGCCCTTGATAATTGGTTAGGTTAAGTCGTGATATTTTCTTAGTTTTAACGAAAATATTCTGTGTCAAAATTGAAGTCTGGCGAATGGCAAAAAGTCTGGGGTCCGGGATAACGGGAAAGTACCCAATTTTTAGATATTTGATATGACATTTAATTTTAAATTAAATGATTTATTATATATTTTGTAGAAAATAAATGAATCTTAATAAAAAAAGAATAAATTACGAAGTTAAGTGTTTAATGAAATTACTATACAGGGTGAGTCAAAAGTCTCCATACATAGGCAAAATGGTCATGATAAATAAATGATTATTTATTTTTTATTCTTTGCAGGTGATGTGCTGAGATGCCTTTGTCCCAAGAAGAGCGTATAGAGATCATTCGTCTGGCAGAATTAGGAAGCTGTCGCAAGGTTGCCGAGGATTTTAACAGGAGACACGCCCCCGGCACGCACATCACACGACACCGTTGCCAAACTCATTGAGAACTTCAAGAAGACTGGAAGTGTTGCAGATCAACCGAGAAGTGGCCGTCCACGAACAGCCACCGATGAAGGCACAGCGACCATGGTGCTGGCAGCGTTCGCAAAGAGTCCCCAAAAAAGCATTCGACGGACGTCTGCAGAATGTGGTGTCAGCCAAAGGAGTATCGTCCGCATTATGAAAGAGCACAGATGGCATCCATACAAAATGCAAATGTTGCAGTATCTTAGCGAAGACGACCCGGACAGGCGGCTGGAATTCTGTGAATGGGCAAGAACAAAAGTGGACGAAGACAGGGAGTTCTCGGATGGCATCCTGTTTACAGATGAAGCCAACATTTATGTTCATGGAGAGGTTAATCGTCAAAACGTACGTTATTGGAGTAATGACAACCCGCACTGGATGAGTCCCTCAAAGACGCAAGGCGCTGGAAAAGTGAAGGTGTGGTGCGGGATATGAGGCAAGACAGTCATGCCGTCCCTGTTGAACGAGGACGGGGGATTTCCAGCGTACTTTCAGCAAGACAGGGCGCCACCCCATTACGGTATCTGGGTGCGCCAGTGGCTGGATCAGCAGTTTCAGGCCGCCGTGGTCCCTTGGAGTGGCCTCCGAGGTCCCCAGACCTCACCCCCTTTGATTTTTACTTGTGGGGGCACTTGAAGGCCATGGTGTACCAGGTGAAAATACAAAACACGGACCACCTAAAGGAACGCATTCGTGATGCGTGTGCACGCATAACACCAGACGTGTTAACGCGCGTTTGCCATGACTGGGGGGAACGCATCCGTATGTGCATTCAGTGTAATGGTGCCCACATAGAGCATATTTTGTGACTTACAAATGATTGCATAATAAAGTGAACATTTTGCCTATGTATGGAGACTTTTGACTCACCCTGTATTTTAAATAGTTCATAATAAAATGGGAGCTTCGTTACTATGGTAAAAATGGCAGTATTGAACTTGTACATCAATAGGAGCTACTGAGGTGCTTTATTTTGTGGTTTGCGAAATACATTTAGTGATGAAGCCTGCCTGATATATGCATGGGAATTGCATTCCATACATCTTCTCCTTTGAAAGACAGTGCATTTCCTGCAGTTTCTATTGTATAGTTAGCTTTGTGCATAAAATCCCTGAGCAGTCTGATGTTACAGTATAACAATAGTGTATTTTATTGGGGGTGATCATAAGTATAGGAGGCGGGGGGTCAGAGGGGTCAAGTGACCCCCCCCCCCCCCAATTCAGCCCAATTGAATTTTTTCGCGCAATTACACCTGAAAATTCGGGCAAAAGCCCAGTACACATTTTCAATCACCACGATTTCACCCACAACTTTTTGATTTTCATATCGTATATCATCTCTTTGCCCGAAATGTACAGTATGTCTTCAGATCTTGAACCATATAATACAGTACTCCCCCCCCCCCCCGATTTACGCCCTCCCCATTTGCGCGTTTTCCGTTAGTCCGAAAACGCGTAAATGGGGGGCGCGTAAATCGGGGGGTTACTGTATTTGATTATAGAAAAGAAAACCTGTCGCAAAACGGCAGTATTTAAGTACCCCATTTGATATAACCTGTTACAACTTACTCTATTGTTGTAACTTGTTTGGTGCTCATCCTGTTTGGTGCTCATCCTGCAGATGATTCTAAGTTGAATGGAAATGACTGATGTCTTAAGTAATCTCGTTTTGCTGATAAATAAATGCTTAAGTCTACCGAAAATTATTAAAAACCAAATAGTGTGAGTTAAAGTAGGGCAATCCTATATTTAGGAATGCCTTGCACTATTCACCTAAAGTCAATGCTGTTAATCTGAATTGGATTTCGAAATTGCATAAAAATTTCTTATCAATCCCATTCAGGCATTCACGAAGTTTCACTCAATCGAAAATGTCACTCATTTGGAAAACCATATTTGAAAGGAAAATGTTACTGATGTGTAGAACAATAGAGTGATCCAAAATTACCAAATAAACAGTCCAACTAAATTTTCAATAACACGTTCATCAAGTAATTTTCAAATACTCTGTAGTTAAATATTAAGGCAATCCTTACCCGATTTCTGTTTCCTCTCTGTCGCGGGTTCGAATTTCCTCCGTTTCCAGACATGTCTGAAGATACCGGCACTAAAAGAAAGAACAGTTCTAAGTTAAACACTTTCAATTAAACAAGAACTATGTGGGAACGACATCAATGTCCTCACCTGTATTTGTGACGTAGATCTAGGGTGCCGGAACCCGATTCTTGCTCGCGACACATCGTCTTGTACTGATACATATACAAGTATGACAACATAAATTGCTGAAGCGTTTCAAAAGTTATGTGGCGGACACCAAAAGTTTCATTTGATCTTTGACCTCCATTTGCGATCTTAACTTTTGAGGCAAGGATCCGATTCTTACTCATAACATTTGCGCGCTGATACATACGGCTTACGTACTATTGAAAAAAAAATAATAAGGTTTTGTAGTAGTAAATCCATTTTATAGAAAATAAATATATACTTTAATAAATTATTTGTTTCATGTTTTAGAATAAGACATTTTGCTTGTGTAGTTTAAATATATAAACCATTTTCTTTTAATTAAAACCAACATGCTACAACGCAAGCTCAATAACTACTTTCACCTTCTTTTATATTTCAAATAAAAAATGTAAGTACTAGGGACACTCAATATATTTTGCCCCACCCTTTTTCTTTAGCTAAATAATAGGCCATGGGGCTGAAATGTCTTTTGGGCCGTAAGTTTGAACTTTCTGCGCTTCACATAACCAGATTTTTCCAGTTTGAACCTACCCTCCTTGGATAAAACCGCTTTTAAACACCCTTGTATAAAACCGATGGTTAACGCAGTTTCGAAAATGGCGTCTGACAGTGATGTGCCTCGTAAACAGAGCTGTTATCGAGTTCTTAACGGCAGAGAAGGAAACAGCTGGAAATATTCACAAACGTCTACAAAACGTTTACGGAGATGCTGTTGTTGATCGAAGCACAGTTGGACGCTTGTCTGAACGTATGAGATCCTCGGAGGGAGAGCCAGCCTCGATGATGAGCGACGCAGCGGTCGCCCGGCATCGGCTGTGACATCTCACACTGTGCAACGTGCTAACGTTGATTCGATACGAGACGGAAGGGGATGACTTCCTTTCACGAATTGTAACTGGGGATGAGACTTTGGTACACCACTTTGAACCTGAAACAAAACGCAAATCCATGGAGTGGAATCACGCAGACTCCACACGCAAGAAAAAGTTCAAAATGGCTACCTCTACAGGAAAGGTTATGGCCACCATCTTCTGGGACATGAAAGGGGTGATTCTGGTGGATATTATGAAGAAAGGACAAACAATCAACTCAGAGGCATATATTGCTACCCTACAGAGACTCCAGAGACGTATAAAGCGAGTTCGACCGGAGAGAAAACTGGAAGACGTCCTTCTTTTGCACGATAACGCAAGACCACACAACAGTTTGCAAACAAGAGAGGCCATCACAAAAAATACGCTTGACTGTGTTACCTCACTCTCCATACAGCCCGGATCTGGCACCTTCAGACTTCCATTTGTTTGGGCCAATGAAGGATGCTATTCGTAGAAGAAAGTTTCAGAGTGACGATGAGGTTGATAAGGAGGTTAAGAGGTGGCTCCAGCGGAACCCAGCGGACTTTTACCAGCAAGAAATAAAGGCCTTTGTTTTGAGGTGGAGGAAAGCCGTAGAAACGGATGGAGACTATGTGGAAAAATAAAACCTTGTAAAAAAAGGTATGTAACTACTTGTGTACAAAATTTCTGGAACTTACAGGGAAACTTGGAAAGAAAAAAAAAGGTGGGGCAAAATATATTGAGTGGCCCTCGTATATAGAGTCACAATAAAATACCTAATAAATGTTATGAAAACAAAAATATCCAGCATGCCAGTAAAAGATATACAAGATTTTATATTAATTAAAGTTAGGCCTAAGCTCTAGTTCAGGGGTCGCCAATTAATTTTCTATGAGGTACGCATGGGCGTTTCTGTCGGGCTACAACGTTTGTGCCAAAAAATTTAACTTATGAGCCAAAAGGTTTTCGTTTTATATTGTTTAGTTTGGCCCAAATGAAAGCGTGTTTCGGGAGTTAACCTCCTTCATAACAGCAAACGACGGGTGGATACATTATTTGGAGATAAAGGATGGTACCCGATCCAACTACAACCCAAACTCACTGTCGTTTAACTTCGCTGATCGACTGGAAGTGGTGTTACGACATTGGCTACGACGTAGACAAAACGGGAAAAGTAATTTCAATAATGAAATTCGAAGTATCAAAATGGTTGAAAAGAATAAATGCTGGTTGAAATGGTTGTCTGCACGTGTGTGGTCGCACATGTGATGATTAGTCCAGGCAATTTGTAGTTAGACCTGGGCAAAATTGCTTCAGAAGCTTTCTAAACTGTTTCCAGCTCAGGAACCATTGCCGATTAACATATCCAAAATCCGACAAAATTGGACTCCGGGAACACCCCCAAAAATGAAATTCAAAATGGCGGACTGGATGTTTCCTACGAAAAAAAAAATATATATAATTTACGCTTTTATTTATAGAGATACATTTGATGCTTTTTCTTTCAGTTGTAATGTGTTTTAAATAATTCAACAATATACAACACAACCAGTTATTACGCAAATATAATGTTTATAGCTTTTTACAGATTTTTATAATCAATAATACAACAATTATTTTTTTCCCAGTTTCAAGTTATGTTCATTACAGAAGAAGTGATACCTGGTCACAAACATACAGAAATTAATCATCTTCATCACTATCATCGGATAGATTACCGGTACTTGGGTTGTTATCGCAACCACTGATTTGGCACTCGCCACAAGCGGCTGTACAGGGCATTCCATTACGCTTGCATCCACATCTTGAAGTAGCACATTTCGTCTTGCAGGAGCAGCGGATCATGTTGAGTAGATAATTTGGAGCTGGTGGCTTGTCGCAGGCTGTAGGGTAGTAGGAATTATTCTTTACATACCAACCCCACTGTTCTGCATCGATCTTCTCTTCTGTAGACTTCCAGATTAGTATTTGAAAGTATGTGCGAAAGCTGTGGTACTTTGTGGACGCATCGGTAGGTGGCAAACGTTCAGGTGTAACAAAAGATTTAGCTGTAGCTACCTTTTCAACTAACATTCGATGACGTAGTGCGTTAGTGGATTCAAGTGTTTTGCAGCCATACAACAGAAGCATTGCCTTTCTTCCAGCGGCTTCAATGTCAGAGTGTTGGCAACAATCAGAACAGAATGTATTTGCAATTGAACGGAGTTCAGCCACCTTCATCAGTGTGTCGAATGCTTTGGCTTTACCGATCGAAAAAATTCTGGATGTGCTATCACAGCCCGTGAAAGCATGCACAAACAGGAGATACTTGCAGATGTCATTGCCTAACAATGATTGAATGCTGAGAATATCATACACAGGATTAGGAGATGGTCCCCGTCTTATATCGCTGCGATAGTACAACTTGAAACCACTGTCCTTGGCATGGTACAGAAGGAGAATCAGCAAGTCGGTGTCTTCCCCTATTACTGTTGTAGTTGCATTTTCTGATGAGGAAACTGCTGCACGAACGATGTCCACATCAGCATCCCCATCTGCGTTGTGAACAGTACACCCGTGCTTCTTCAACATCTCACCTACGAGGGAAATAAA
Organism: Bathynomus jamesi; assembly: GCA_023014485.1. NCBI lineage: Eukaryota > Metazoa > Arthropoda > Malacostraca > Isopoda > Cirolanidae > Bathynomus > Bathynomus jamesi. The sequence goes on along the minus strand of JAJOZX010000888.1, from coordinate 26,808 downwards.
TGCTTGCTTTGAGAATAAAAACCCACTCTAATAGACAGAGTTTATTTCCACGACAGTTTCGACGCCCACTGGCATCCTCCTCGGGTGGATACAGAAACACAAATGAAACAAAACAAGAGGGAAAAACAGTTCAGGGATCGACCGTTAAGAAATTCGCACCTAGGTTGGATTCCATTCTCTCGAGAATTGCCGGCTTAGAAAGAGTAAAACCGTTGACGAAAGAATTTAAGTTTGCTTTGGCGTTCAAATATTCGTCTACCGTGAAAAGTAAATTGGTTAGGAATAACGTTGCAAAAGAGGAACAAGCCTGTGTCTACAGCATTCCCTGTAAAAGTTGTGATTTAGTATACGTGGGAGAAACTGGAAGAAATATTGAAACCCGTATCAAAGAACACAAATATGCCTTCAGAAGTTGTAATACTAATAATGCCATTTTTTATCACGCTAGCCAAAATAATCATGCTATAGATTGGGAATCAAGTAAGGTACTTTATAAATGTAATAATTATGTCAAAAGAAAAATAATAGAATCTGTGTGTATAGAAAAAGTAGTATAATTTTAATTTGTGCGAAGGTACTTATAAGTTAGACCCTTTAATGAGATTCTTGGTCAATAAATCCCTTACGGAGTCGTGGGAACGTGTTCGAACCTAAGTGTGAATTTCTTAAATGTCTCTGGATTGGAATGTTTCCTTACTCGCTTTTAGTAAATGTAATAATGGAAGTAATTAATGTGGAAATAAATATATGCAGTAATTATGTCAAAACATTAGGATCTGTATGTATAGAACAAGAAGATATTTTTAATTTGTGGAAATGTAGTTATAAGCTGACCCTGTAATAAAATGCCCTTCTGGTTTCGGGAGAACGATATCTAACCTAGGTGCGAATTTCTCAATGGTCTCTGGATTATTTCCTAATCGCCTTTTTTCATTCGTTTTTCGGTTTATAATTTCTGTATAATAAACAACAATATAATAACCAATGTAATAATAAATTTATAATTTCTGTAATTAATAATTATGCAATATTAAATGTAATAAATTTAATTATAAATGTAATAATTATGTAAAAATAATAGAATCTGTATGTTTAGAACAGGAAGATAGTTTTAAAATTTGTGCGAATGTACTTAATGAAAATGCCCCTCCTGTCTCGAGAGAATGGAATCCAACCTAGGTGCGAATTTCTTAACGGTCGATCCCTGAACTGTTTTTCCCTCTTGTTTTGTTTCATTTGTGTTTCTGTATCCACCCGAGGAGGATGCCAGTGGGCGTCGAAACTGTCGTGGAAATAAACTCTGTCTATTAGAGTGGGTTTTTATTCTCATATTTTGACCTTCACGTAAAAAAGTGAAGTTTTTTGCATTTAAATGCTTGCTTGTTGTTTTCATTAGCCAAGAAGTGTTCCTTCTGGCCAACAAACTTCATGCTTGGACTGAGATTCACATTTCTGCTTGTCTTGGTGCTGCGTCTTCTGTGGGTCATGTCCTTGATCGTAGGAGAGCTGCTGTAGCCATCAAAAACAATGATTGCTTTTCCATATGTTTTCAGAGTGAAATCGGCATATGAGTTTGCGATGCTGTCATATGTTTCATCTTGACGCCAGGAAACACGATTTAGTAGAGATCCACCATCCAATACGTACTGGTCTGTGCACTGAATTTCTTGAACTTCTTCCATGCGTAAAGTGTCAGTGTATTTGATTATTGCATGAGCTATCTGAGACTTATCGGGTTTCCTCAAGATACTTCGTGATTCAAACAATGCAGGAGGATATGCACACAGTTCGTAACACATGACATCTTCAAGATTCATGTCTCAGCCAGTGGCAACAGTCATCATTCTCTGAAACAATAGTGCAGGATCTACTTCTATATCTGAAGCATCAGTGATCACAACGGCAGAAGCAGATCCTAGTGTTTTCACTTTGTCAGATCTTTTGGCAGAATATGTAAAGGCTTGTTTCCCAATCATTTTTACGACAATGTTCGTACCGATTGAATGCAATTGATGAACGTTAACTCCAGGATCAGCAGTTAGCCCTGTTACAATGTTGCAGAGACCCGAGGTAGAATGGAATGGGGATAAGGATTCCAGACGTTCAAGTACTTTCTTCATGTCATTACTGTCCCTGATTTGTCTACTTCCCCTCATTTCCTTGTGCTGTTCACTACTTTCCAACAAAACTCTGGTGTATTCCTGCATTGCTAAGTTATAAGTGGAACACAGAGGCATAGAAAAGAGCCACGTTGTCCTTTGGATGTCTGTAAATCCACTTCCGCGTGTCAGTCCGCCTCTGCTTTTCAGGGAACGCATTAGTACTTGTTCTATCACCAGGTCTGTGCCGAGTCCGGCCCATAATCTGTCGCTTCTTCTTACCACAAACTTACCTTCCTGGAACATTTTGTTAACGGCTGGATTTTCAGAAGGCAAACTTAACATTTTCTGCAGGTACAGGTATATCGATTTCAGGTAATTGTGATGTCCGGCTGCTGCAATTATGGGGATGGTCTCCAGCATAGCTTGCAAGTGCAAATCCCACGAGCGGGTTCTGTCTGCTGTTATCAAGGAACGTGCAATGTTGATCATTCGCTGATATTCCAACCAGAGTTGACTTGTTTGCGAAGTAGATTGTAGGTCAGTTTTCTTCGCATCCAAAGTGGTAGCAATCTGAGACAATGCATTCGAAGATTCCACATCCTCAACTGATTGTTTGGCGGTCATAACATCGTCGAGCAGGTCACAAGCTTCCTTATGGAGGTCATGAGGAGTTCCATCTTCATTACGAGGGAAAACGTCTGCGACTAGTAAGGTACTAAGAGCTGCATCTACTATCATATGACCACGTATCGCTCTTGAAACAGCTTTTCCAGACATCATGTGTTGCACGGCATTTGGTCCGTATATTTCTTGAAGTACTTCAGACAATCCTGAACCATTCATAAGAGTACCGACTGCTCCCAAAAGATTCATCAGAGTGTGAAATGATCCCAGCATTAAAACAATGTCCTGCAGGTCTCTCTGTTCATTGATGATTTGGGAAGCTTTCCAGAACAAAGGCTGATCAAAGGTAATAATGCATGGGACTTTTTGATCGCGTGCTATCTTGCTCAAATATAGTAATGTCGAAAATATGCAGGTCATGTCAGTTGGCGACATATCTATGATGGGAAGGAACGTGATCGACGCCACACCTGGATGTGAGACACTTGATCCTCCGTGAATTGCCTGCATTGTTCCGGACCAACTTGGACCTGATCTTTCTGCTGAAGATATCTGCCAGATAAGACTAAGTCGACTTATGGTGGCAGTGGGTACTGGAAGTTCGCGGAATGAGATGTCCCTCAACATGCTTCTCGCGTGTCTATATTCCCTAATGTGAACGGTTGCAATCTTCTTAATGTCATTGTCACCAACATTACGCCTGTGAATAGAAGGGTGGATCTTGATCTTCGGAGTTATTGCGGCAATCATACCCATTCCATGAAAGGTATTCTTCCCATCCAAAGTGCAGACATCATGATCGACGTTATCTGCTGCTAGAAGGACTGCAGTGTTTTCATCAACAGTAAAAGAGCCAGACCCACTTGCCAGCGCCGCGTTTCTTTCGAATCTTGTTACTTCTGCATACGACGAACAGTAACGCAGCTGATGGAGAACGTCAATAAGGTACCTTGACCTAAAGTTGTGGTGTAGCTGAACCAACAAACCGATCTGTAGTGGACATAGTAATCCTCTAGGACGGGTTGCTTGCATAATGCTCTGCCCAATTGCACCTATTTTTCTTGAAGCATCCTGTCCCGCAAATGCTTTTGATAATAGCAATTTCAGACTGTTGGGAATGTAATCAAGAGCACTTTCTGCAGTGATGTCATTTGGAGATGGATACACATCTTTTCTAGGCGAGTCGACAGACTTGATATCACTTCTGATTATTTTTGCAGCAGCTTCTACTAGGTAAATCTTCTGTAGCTCTATATCTATATCACATTCTTTCGACTTTTTGTGATAATCTATAAGAATTTCATTAGCTGTCTCTCGTAGTGTTACTACATCTGCCTTCCCACTTTCACCTGATATTATGATCTTGTCTCCGTAACGTTCTAAAAGCTTTCTCTTCATGTGCCTGCGTTCGTAGACAGAGCTCTGACTTCCTTGAAGATATTCCTCTATTTTGGAAATTAGGTCTCCAATCAACAGTTGTTCATCATCATTCTCTTCCAGGTAAGCACAGGTCTGAAGGAATGCTTGGTGTTGCTCTTCATTAGTTGGTCTCCTTTTCTTCGAATCATGATCGTCGGAGGAGTATGCGCGAGGAATGTTTTTTCCACTTCGAAAATTTACGCTGCAGGTGTGATGGTAGACACAATCTGCAGCAGGAAGATCACGAAGATAATACTCCAGACGGCCTTTTACATTAAACGACCATTCATCGCAGCGGCTTTCACAGCACCTTTTTATGGTTTCGGAGAACTCTGTAGTTCTTATTTTGACATGCTCTGATTTTGGTTTGTGTTTGGAAAAAAAGTCCACAAAGGTATCACAAAACAAACAGTGAGTAGCACTGTAAAATGCGTATTCATGAAAACGAGCACTTTTCCTTGGTATTGCCTCGGTTGCGGTCTGTCGCTTCTTTATTTCAATGGTCTTTTTATCCGTAAACCTTTTCCTACATACAACGTGAACACTTATTCCAGCTGTTGCAACAACATCGCTTCCACGGCTGCGGCTGGATGCATTTATACCATCTGCTCCTTTTTGCGAGATGTGAACCACTTCCTGTCCGCTGTCCAATTTCTCCTTACAAATCACGCACAATTCTTCAGGGGTCTGCATTCTTGAAGGCGGACGCACACCGAGTCAGCCGTACACCGAGTCAGTCTGAAACAGAAAACACAAATTAATAAACTGTGTTGCAGTATTTAAAAGGAGTACATAATAACAGTTTTAAAGAAAATGACAAGCACAAATACGCAGATTTGATAGTGGGTAGTAGGAATTAAAGAGTTGTATATAATATAAGTTTATAAAGATGTAGCAATGTCTATTCTCACATACACTCCATACAGTATATTTTATTTACATTACGTGACGTCATAGTTTAATACTAGCCGCCTAATACAATTTTTAGTGTCATATAGGTTAATTTAGAAACGAAAATGTGTTTTAAAACATTTTACTGATCAAGAAAAACGTCATAACTCTCTCTACAAAGCGAAATTAAAATTTATTGTATTTCGTAGGAAACTGTCAGTCCGCCATTTTGAATTTCACTTTTGGGGGTGTTCCCGGGGTCCAATTTTGTCGGATTTTGGATATGTTATTCTGCAATGGTTCCTGAGCTGGAAACAGTTTAGAAAGCTTCTGAAGCAATTTTGCCCAGGTTGAAGCTATTTTTGCTCTAGATTGCCTGGACTAGATACTTTTTTGACATTTGGCATGTCTGTAAATGTAAAATGTTTGTGACGGTAGAGATGACAACGACGAAGGGAAAGCTATAGCAGATTTCCCATCTACCTTAATTCAATATGGCTACTAGAACTCTTTATTCGTTAGTAGTATGGGCGAAAAATGGGAGAGTGCAATTGCAATGGTGATCAATGTTGCAAAGGGGAAGGGGGGCAATGCTGCAAGGGGAAGGGGGTTATGCAACAAGGGGAGTGGGGTTATCCCCCCAAGTTGCATGAAGGAGAGGAGGTTATGCAACAACGGGTAGGGGGAAAGCCCCAAGTTGAATGAAGGGGGAGCTTTGGGGGGGAAGGTGGGACGGCCTCAACCCCAAAGGGGTATCCTAACCTAAGAAGGTAAGACAACCTAAGGAGAGAGACCATGTTTTCGCCTGGCACCAGCCAGACGCATAATGCGAGCTTAGGGTACCAGCATCTGATATATAGAAGGTCGCGGGTTGCCAGATAGCGCCACTTATTTATATATGTTGGGTTCCAGTTAATTATTTTAATTTATATATGGAGGGTTGCCAGATATCTCTTTGAATTATTTATTTATTAAATGTAAGAGAAAGATGTTCTCAATGCTTAGAGGGGTTACCAGTTATTAAATTTATTTACATATGGAACGGTTGCTGGTTACTGAATTTATTTATATACAGAGGTTGCCAGAGAGCACCATTAATTTTAATTATCTATTTATTAAAACTTGTAAATCCATACCGTCTGAGAAAAAAATAAAATAAGAGATAAATTCCAATAACAGAGAGTGAATAAAAAACAAATGACAGAAAATAAATATACAAGCAAAAATAATAATACACACTTTAAACAATATATAATATATATATATATATATATATATATATATATATATAATATATATACAGGGTGTCCCATAAGTCCGGCATCATAAGAAAAATAAAAAAAGGCAGAACAAAAGCTTTTATTTACAGAACGTGCTCAATATGTCCACCATTGTTTTCAATACACAAATTCAGACGTGATACCCAGTCAGCAAGCACACGGTGAATGATGTCAGGAGTAATGGTGTTACATGCCCCAATAATGCGCTGCAGCAAATGTTCAACACTCCTAATTTTCTCTGCGTATATCAGCGCTTTCAAGTGGCCCCAGAGATAAAAATCTAGTGGCGTGAGATCCGGGCTTCTAGCTGGCCATTCCACAGGCCCTCGACGTCCTATCCAATGACCAGGAAATTATTGGTACAGGTATTCCCTTACTTGGGTGCTGTAATGTGCAGGAGCGCCGTCTTGCTGGAACCATGTTGGGAAATTTCCTTCTTCGTTCAAGACACTTGGAAATGCTTCTTCCTTGAGCATACGTAGGTAGGTGCCTCCAGTGACATGTTCATCGAAAAAGAGGGGGCCTATGATGCGATCCTTCCAAATGCCACACCATACCATCACCCGAGATGCACCTTGTTCCTTTGAAGAGGTATACCAGTGAGGGTTGTTTTGAGACCAGTAGCGGGTGTTCTGTCGATTTACCTCACCATTTCCATAAAAAACAGCCTCATCACTGAACAGAATGGTGGACGGGAAAGTGACATCCCGAGCATATTGTTCCGTAGCCCATTCACAAAATTCCATCCGCCGGTCGGGATCATCTTCGCTTAATTTCTGTAGGATCTGAAGTTTATATGGATGCCATTTATGAGCCTGAAGAATGCGATGGATGCTACTTTTCGACACTCCTGTCTCGGCGGACAATCGCCGAAGAGACTTATTGTGACTTCTGTTAAAATGAGCCAGGATAGCAGTCGCTGTATCATCGTCAGTGGATCTCCTTGAAGGTCCACTGCGTGGTTTATCTTCTATGGATCCTGTTTCCTTAAACTTTGCAACAAGTCTGCTAACACAACTCTGTGTTATTGGCTCGCGGTTTGGATGCAGTCTGTTAAATTCAGGAGCGGCCTCTCTCTGACTCCGATTTTCTATGAGTAGAATTATCTGGATTCGTTCTTCCTTGCTCACAGACATTATGGCCTGTAGAAAGAGAAAAATATGAATTATGGTTTGTAGAAATAGAAAAATATGAATTTCTCCTATGATGCCGGACTTATGGGACACCCTGTATATATATACAGGTCGTCCGATAAGTGAGTGGCGATTCGGGAACAATTTATAAATAAAAGATAAAGGATAATAAAAATTTTATTAGAAGGAATTTTATTATTAGTAAACTTACAATTAATTCGATAATTAATTGTCCTAGGGATCAACCTGATCGCCATTTACACGAACAGCAAGCTGTATGCGTCTCCATGTCCTGTCTGACATTTTTTGTAAAAGTTCTTTATCCTCATTGATGTCACTCAACACAACTTCTGCGATTTTTGTCAGATCAGATTCACTTTGATTTTCACGGCCATTAATCTGCATCTTGAGGATTCCCCAGAGGGTATTATCCGGGGTAGTCAAGTCCGGACTCCGCGGAGGCCAAGGTACAGGAACATACTTTCCGATCCATCTGCCAGGAAAATTTCTGTCTAGGAACTCACGCGCAGCGAAAGCGGTGTGTCCTGGAGCACCATCTTGCTGAAAAATAGGGTTGCGAATATTCGTATTTCGTAAAGCGGGTAGAAATCTGTTCTACAACATGTCGATATAACTTCCTGAAGTAATTCGACCAGTGCACACAAATGGACCAATTAAACAATGCGCTGATATTGCACACCATATCATGATTCGAGGGGGATACTGTTTTACTTGATCATAATAATGAGGATTTTCTTTCGACCAAAAAAACGAAAATTTGCTTTTGCCATCGCCATAAAGGGCACATTAATCACTGAAAAACGTACGATCTCTCTCGGCTTTACTTGGAAAAGCTTCAAGAATTTGTTGACAAGCATTAACTCTGACAATTTTATCTTGTGGCGATAAAAACTGAACGGAGGTTGGGCGGAAAGCTTTAAAATGCAAGTCTTTTTTCATCAAATCATGCAGTGTTGATTTCGGAACAATTAATGCAGATGCATGCCTACGAATACTTTTGGTTGGCGATTGTCGAATTGACACTTGAACATCATCTTCCAATCTTGCTCTTGCTTTGGGGCGACCACGGCGTTTTTTATCAATTATCTTCCCAGTTGTGAATAATTTGTGTTCCCATTTTCTAATAATTTCGCCCTTTGGCGGCACATCATTAAATCTTTGTTCAAACCTTTCGCATACTACCTTCATGCAATGCTTGGTTTTTCCAGATTCATGCCACCATGTTGCTGCTAATATCCGTGCTACATATGTGTAGGGACTTTGATCACAAATTTTATCAACACGTGCGTCTACCTCAGCCATTGCAACGCCAATAATTAGAAATAATAAAAATAAAACAATGAAAAACCAGAACAAACAGAAATAAACATGAATTATTGCAAAATTAAAAATTTGGATTTCATGTGAAGCTAGCTTAATTGAAAAAAGCATAGACATTTATTAGATATCAAAGATATTAGTACACTATGCTAACTCACATAGAATCGCCACTCACTTATCGGACGACCTGTATATAGTTTTATAGTTTCAAGGTTATTTTATTCTACTTTATTATTCTATATTTTTTTATAAAGAAAATTCCGCGAAATCAGAGTAAAAACAAAGAGGAAGCACGAAAGTAGACAAGCAAGCAGACAGGTAATCTAAAACGAGAAACTCAGTATACTAAATTTGACAATAAACAATATTCTCATAGAATATTTATAATGTTTGTCAATTTTAGTAACTTCCCTATAAATCGGAAGACACGAATTGCCTTAAAAAAACTAAAAACAACTTCTCTTTTTTATTCCAAGAAAGACGTACATGTACGTTATTTTCTCTTAGATGTGTACGTACGTAAAATGTATTTCTCGTCTTCTCTTGAATAAAAAAAAAGTAAGTAGCGGGGACAAAATTTAATACACAATAAAATCAGGTAAGTTGTCGGAGGCTGCTCCAAAGCCAAACAATTTAGCTTCAAGCAACAGCAGCGGCCACATCGGAATGCGGATGTCCCACTTTCTAACTGACCGCCTGCTTTGTGACAAATTTCTCGCTCTCTCCCTCTCTCCTCTCTCTACCCCCCCCCATCTCTCTCATATGGATCTGTTCCATTTTAAAAACTTTTTCAATCAATACCTCGCGAGTTTTAATAAAAAAATATTCAAGACTCAAATTATTTTTAAGACACTTGAAAAAGAGTCCGAAAGTCTTCCCTTAATATGAATGCAATTCAATTTATAAAAAAATCTGGTAATTTTATTGATTGAAGATATTAACATCAATGAATTTACGTTTAAAAATTTTTTAAATTACATGCTGATAAATTTTACCGCTGCACAGGGAATCAATCTATCTATCTATTAAATTTGTATACGGGGAGGAGGAGATCAGACAGCAATTTCCTCCCTTAACATAAGAAATACACATTTTAAACGATGGAATATAAGCATAAAAAATAATAATAGAGGAGACCAGACAGTAATTCACTCATTCACCAGACCTAGACACTAATATAATATATATTGATACTTTATTCTGAACCAATTCTTTTTATATATAGGCCTATAAATAAAGTGAATGACATAAGTGACAGCTAAAATATGTAGGACCCATGTACATTTAATGCTGCAACTCATCATTTCTGTGTCGGACTTTGGCGGTGAGGCCCTGGTTCGCTCCAGCATGCTGGCTCCTGGGTTGGGTTGGTAGTCGCCCTGTTACTGAACGACGAAAAAGGTTCTCTATTTACGTTATCGAACCCATATCTCGAACCTTTCTCTCACTAATGGTTTATAAAGATTTATATATAGAGATTGTCTCTAAGTATGGTCGTCCATAGATTCTCCTTGTAACTGGAATCTAACCTAACCTACGCGGTTGACCATAGATTCTCCTTGTAACTGGAACCTAACCTAATCTAAAAGCCTAAGAAGGAATATAAGGACAATCTAGCCTAAAAAAGTACCTTTCTCTAACTAATGGTTTATAAATAGAATTGTCTTTAGGTCTGGTCTTTTATAGGAACCGAACCTAACCTAACCAAGGTCTGGGTAGTAGTTGGACGGGAGACCGTGTCCAAATGATGTAGCGATCCATGGTTCGGATTCCATAACCAATCTAAGTTAACCTAACCTAACACATGTCCAAAATGGGAAATTGAGGATGAAGCTGAGGCGTACGAGTGCAAAGAGACCGGCGTTTGTTTTTAATTATTAATACAAACAAATTACATAATTAGAAATATAGAGAATATTATAATGGTACAAATGCAATCAAATAAGTACAAGTAAAGTATTCACACTCATCTTCTGAACAAAAAAATCGTGCAGGGTTGTAAGAATATTAGCGTTGTGGAAATATTTCAAATCTTATATAATAATGGAAAATAAAAATCTTATCTAATAATGCAAAATACTTGAGGGCACCGTGACAGAGCGTGCGAGTGGGCAATTCACTCATTCACCTGAAGATGCAGGCATTGAAAATAAATCTGCAGAGAGAATAAGCCAAATTTGATAAAAACACCACCTTCATTATTGTGTGGTGACCAATCAGGACTTCATTGCCCAAAGCGTGGGTTCGTTATATCGGTGTTACGACAGCTGATTGGCACACACATTTAACATAGCCGCCCAGTTACAGTGACAACCAATCAACAAACTTACGAACCATCTATTAGTCTTCTGGGGGTGATGTTTCACAATTGGGAATTATGCATATAAAAGGAAGTAATTTCAACTAGAACTCACAACAGTTATTTTACCAGTGATTAAACATTTGCATCATGAGTCAGTCACAACAACTTTACACTTTACCGGCTTTATATGAAGATGGAGACTGCCGCGGTAGGGTGTATCATGCTCAGGTCGAATATTGAAAAACTTGGAATTTCAAGATTGGCAGTATGTATTCCTATGTAAAATTGAATTTTAAAAGGGGTTCGTCCTGTGCAACGTTTGCAAAAAATCGCACTTTTTTGTCGAAAAATGCGATTTTTGGCCAATTTCAAAGACTTGGTAGCCTCAAATGACCTCCATATGTTCCATGTTGTTCACCTACACCCTTAAGCATTTCTAGGGGCAGGCTTGGACCCATTTAAGATCATCCAAAGTAGTTCATAACCTCTAAAATAACCAAAACCACGCAAAATGGCCCAAAACTAAGGAATTGTATGATTTTTAGTATCTTATACACCACATTTCGCGGCTGTTCTCTTCATCAGGCAGAATCTTTTTGTTCTTCCTTGGTCTTGCATTTTCTTTTTTTTAGAAACGCCTCTACCAGTTTTTATTTATTTTATTTTCAGTACCACTGAGTGTGATGGCAGCTGTCCCCACCTTTCCGCAAGCTGCTGTGACGTTCAACCTTTTTTTTTGCAAATGCAATTCTTCTTTAATATTTGTATAAGTCCCTTTTCCACTCCCAGCTTGTAATAATATGCTGGTCAACTGAATGTTTTGAGATTTTTTCTTCTGAAAGCATCTTGATTTGTCTAGCAGGTCTTGTAGAGATCTAAAACATGTTCATAATGTCTTACTTTGATTTGAAAACTGGCAGCAATTCTCTGTGATCGATCCAAGCACGAACAAAACCATCTCTTCTCTCTTGCCCATACACTGCATGAGCTGCAGCTGAAACTTCCTGGACTGCTCTTTCACAGCTTTGAGTGTGAACCGAGAAGTTCTCAATTTCAAGTGGAGACCTGAGAAGCTCCTCAACTTCTCCTCTTGACATCTTACAAGTGAAGAGTGGCTCATACAGTTTCTCCTTTTCCCAATTAATCAGAGTAATTGGAGAATTGGCATCAAAATTCAATTTAGGGTTTCTATGAGTTCTCAGACTCGTGTCCCCATACTCAGACTTACCTCTGATCTTCTTGATCATCTCAACCCCCCATGTCCTCTCCTCCTCATCCTCACTGCACAGGAGAGAGGCAATGAAGTTCTCACTGTCAGCATGGTATGCTCCACGAACTATCACACGAGTGATTATGTTCCTGACTTCAGAGGTCTGGCTTCTCAGCAGTCCCAGACCGGTCACAATATGGCGAGGTCCATACCTCATATGGTGCTTCACCTTGATCTCAAAATACATATTGAAGTAGAAGTCCAGACAGAACTTCAGCAGTACCTCTAGCTTCTTCAACACCTCCCCTTCAGACCATGCTGCCTCATCCACAGCATCAACAGAGCCTCACCTGTAGTCAGTCAGCGTGACTGATTCAGTGGGTCACACTTCAGACCAGCAACTTCCTTGCTCAAATCTCTTGTCTTGAGAGCTTTGATCAGTAGGTAGCAGTTCTTCTGGTCAGTGCTAAGGTTCTGTACAATGCCTTCTGGCAGTTCAATTATATCTTCTCCTGGCAGAGCCTTGAAGCTAAAGTTGACAGGTATGTCATTGATCTTCTCCAAACGTTTACCTATTGGGCCACTGAACCCAGACTTGTGCGTGTATGGACCATCAAGCTTGATGATCATGTGCTTGAGGCTGAGTTCATTAATATACAACTGGCATATCAGCCAGTGACACTTGTGACCTAGCAGTCTCTCCAAGTGAGTAATGGCTCCTCCATCAGGTCCTGTGTTTGTGGAGTCACCACCAAGGACCGCAATAGTATCTTTAGCACCATGAGCACTAATCCACTCAAACAAAGCCTGAGCTATCTTCAGTGCAGGTTTCTCATTTCCTTCAGGTTCTTCTGGTGTACAATGGAAGAGATACTTCCCCTCGGGTTCCCAGGTAACACTATAGACCTCTTCAGTTGTAATATCAGCATGGAAGCGGCCAGTTTCTTCATTGTACCTCATGATCTTTGTCTTCTTATCTTGTTTTCCATCAAAGAAAATTCCCTTGATCTCGTCCCTCTGTTCTTTTCTCCAGGGCCTCCACCGAGGCACCTATTACAAACTCCTTGCCCCCTCCACATCGTCATCCTGTCAACAGCTAGATATGCCTTATCAGCAGACAGATGGCCAGCTTTGATGAGATCTTGCAAGAAACCAGTTGCAATGACTGCTGCAGGAGTGTTTGCCACCTTCAACCTGACTGCAGCCGCAGCAGTGCTTGAAATATCCATGTAGTTCCCCCTGGCAGAGGTGGAGACTTTGCCAGTGTTGACACTGGAGGTTGTGCCTGGTGCAGTACTGGAAAAATCTGTGTCAGCAGTAGGAGCTGCTCTGCCTGGAGACTCTTGCAACGAAGTCACCTCATCTTCATCATCATCACCATCATCAGCTCTAAGCAGTAGCTCCTTTTCTTCTTCCTCTTTTCTGTCTCTCTTCTCAGCTGCCTTCTGTTCTTCCTCCTTCCTCTTCGCAGCCTTCACCTGCTTCACTGTTTCCTTCACATCAACAGATGCCATCCGGAAGCCAGAAACTTCTGAGGTTTTGATCCTCTGGTAATGGAGCCACTCTAGCTTTAGCTTTGGAATCTTCTGAGGCAGAGGACAGTCACAGTTGACATGAACTCTAGCAGCACAGCCAGAGCAGCCAGATGCTTCGGTTCCACAGAGAGTGATATCATGTCTGCTGGTTGTTATGTCAAACAATGTATCAAGTTCAGATATTCTCTTCTCTCTCTTTGCAGCCTTCACTCTGCCATTCACTAGGTCAATCATTTCATTCCACCTGACAAGAATCTTCCTGGCAATGGATCTCTCTTGAATGATCACAGGAGGAGTGAACTTGGTATTGCTTTTGCGCCACTGTGCCAGTACCAGTGATACCAAGTCCTTAGCCAAATCTTGCAGAGGGTACTGAGCTCTCTTCATATCATCCAGAAGCAGCTTCTCTTCCTGGAGGAGGATTCCTCTCTGAAACACAGCTCTCCAGGTTGGAACTTCTGTGGGAAATAACTGCTTGCCTGGACCCACCAGATCACTCAGCTTTGAACCAGAACTTTTTCTGGTCTTTCGTCCTTGCTTAGCCATGGTGGCTACACAATCTTCACCAAGCTTTGTATCTGAAACATAGAAAATTATCACAGTGAAACTAGCAGCCTATAACAGCTGTTACAATGGTTTTTTGTTTGGCAAGAAATCGGTCTGTTACATTTGTACTGCAGTGTATGTCCTGCACAGCTGTTCCGTACATAACCAGAAAACGAAAAAGTGGAAATTTGAACACTTAAACGTGATTTTTAGCAAAAGTTCAAGAAAACAAACCCCTCCTAAAATTTAATTTTACAATGAATACATACTGTCAATCTTGAAATTCGCGCTTCAATGAACATGATACACCCTACTGCCGCGGTGGCTACAATTAGTCTTTTTAACGCAACTGATCGGGACGGATTATTTCAAAAGCAAACAGTTGATGATATTTACAATGACGCTCATTACGATCCGTGCTGTTACAATACGAGCACGGAAATCTTGCAGATCTGTAATCCTCGTTTGATATACGTTTGATTTGATAAAGCCCATGCAAAGAAATCCAAGGGCGTTAGGTCAGGAGATCGAGCCGCCCAGGTCCTGTTGCCTCTACGTCCGACCCACCGATTTCGAAATCGTTTATTTAGGTACTTCCGAACAATGTTTGCGTAATGACAAGGTGCTCCATCTTGTTGAAAGACGACGGTGTTTAAAATGCCATCTGAATGAAGCTGGGGTTCCAGGAATTGCTGAAACATGACCAGATAAATAAGCCCTGTAACTGTAGCTCCAACAAAAAAAAAAGCACATAAATCTTAGATTTGGTCATACCAAACCAGGCAGTAACTTCAGGAGAATCTCGTTCCCATTGATAGAAATAAACTGGCTTTTCATGAGCCCATATGCGGTAGTTATGGCGATTAACCTTTCCACACGAGTGGGAAGTTGCTTCATCGCTGAAGAGAATGTGGTCCATTAAATTTTCATTCTGAATGTGTTCAACAAGATCGGCACATATTGCACTTCGCGTTGGATAATCCTCTTCATGTTAAGTCATGAGGCACCTGAATGTGATAACTTCTCTCCTTCAACGTCGATTTCAAAATTTTGTGGATAGTTGATTTGGGTATCCCGAGTCTATGTGATGTGGTGCGAATTGACATGCTTTGATGTTCATCGATAACATTACGTACCGCATTTACAGCATGCTCAGACACTTGGACGTCCAGATCTTGACTCATCATGAACAGATCCCGTTCTTTTAAGTTTATTAAGCAAATCACGAATTGTCTTGTCTGTAGGACCTGCCTTGTGAAATGTTCTTTCAAACCTCTAATTTCTTTGCATTTCTTTCCTTTAATCCGAAGTGTCACCACCATCACCCGTTCTTGTACATTCATTTTCATAGGGTTCTGCAACGAAAACAAATAAAAACCATTAATTCAACGAAATAGATAGGGACTTTATAAACACACTATATATAAATATATATGGAGGGGCTGTAGTAATTTATTTTCATCTTATTACATTTTATTGTAAAATGTTTCATCAAAATAGCAGATATCCTCAATTTTTAATTATATATTAGTTTGCATTAGTAATAAATTAATATTATGATAAAGTCCTGTTTTGATATTTATATTCATCAAAACTCGTTGAATTTTTTTAACTTATAACAATCAAAACTCCTTTGCAAGTTTAAATAATTTTATAAAATCCCATAATAAATTCATTTGAAATGTAAAGTTATTCGACATTTTCTCTTAACCCTTTCGCTCACGAATTGTGACATAGGGTAAAAAAGAAATTTGCCTTTATGTGTGGTTATATAAGATTCAATATGGTTTATTTTTCAGCTTTTTCAGTTTTACCCAGTGAGTGAAAGGGTTAAAGGGGTCACAAACTTCTCTGAGCGGTTCGAAGATATTTGATACTTCACAGAGCTTTTTTCTTTTTCATGTGTTTCGGGTAAGAAGAAGACTCAATGTATTTTCAGCAATTTATTAAATGATAGAAATCATGGTTTATTAAACAATACAATTTCTATATCCATCTTAAATTAGCTACAGAATTAGCTGCCGTTACATTTTAAATAAGCTACAGAAAAACAAACTAACATTATTGGAGACAACATTGATGCAATTATTCATTTTATATATACGAGCAAAACATCATACAACACATCGAGTGCGCACAAACGGGAACCTTCTTTTTTATCTGTCTGCATGCCATTTGATCATTCCGCTCAGTGTGACACGGGTGGAAATTTTTAAAAATTTATAAATTCCTTACCACATGACATGTGCATGAGAAATGAAAGGCACTACATACCACATACGTTACTACAAGATCTCTGGAATCGCTAGGGATTCAAGACAATTTCGGGAATGTGTAGCTGCTCGAGAAATTTTTCAATAATAACGTCATTCCACGAGTCCTGAGTGAATTAAAATAGTACAGGCGGTGCCTATTTTTAAAGGAGATAGCTATCCAATGAATCCCTTCACCACCAATAACATCGGTATTCACAATAAAACCACTGCATTCTCTTGTAGTTGGCAATTTCAATGTTTCATTCTTTGCAAAAACATCGATAAATTTGGAGCGCGTGATTCGTTCACTATTCATTACTCTCTGAAGTGTATTCGCGTCCATTTTAAAAGTCAGTGACAACGCCCCTAAATCTGTAAACTTCTATTAGGGCTTGTGACTCGAGGTATACTAGTAACCTAATAGGCGCGTCTATCGGCTTGGCGAAGTCCAATCTGACTGAGATGTTTCCACTCTGTTGTGGACTTAAGTGTGTATTTACACTAGCAGATAAGTCAGGTATGATGTCAAACGGATGAAGGTTAAATTGACTGATGAATTCTTACTGCGTTACCCCAATCACGAGCTCATTAAAAGCACCTGCAATATGGGCTACATTTCTATATGCTCGCGCGCAAACGGGAACAAAGCGTCTGATGAATAATCTGTATCCATAGCCCCGCCCAACGCAACGCCTCTGACGTATAG
Source organism: Bathynomus jamesi (assembly GCA_023014485.1). Taxonomy (NCBI): domain Eukaryota; kingdom Metazoa; phylum Arthropoda; class Malacostraca; order Isopoda; family Cirolanidae; genus Bathynomus; species Bathynomus jamesi. The sequence goes on along the minus strand of JAJOZX010000888.1, from coordinate 9,464 downwards.
TTATATTTTTAAGGCCGAAATTCTCGAATTTAAAGGCATTCATTTTATATTTTCCATTCACCAAAGCGTGCTCCTGAATTCCAATTGATATCCTTTTAGGTAGAACTCTCAGTGCCACGTTTTCTATCTGTCTCGAGGCCAACCCTGCTGTTACTGTGTATAGTTTGATCTGTAGTTTGTTAATTGGGTATTTTACTGTGGCATGTAACGAATTTTTCTGAACTTCTATTTGTTTAGGCGAACTTAATTTCACACGGCGTATTCGAAGGTATGTTTCCATAATATGAATCACAACGGGCTTTACACCCTCTTCTTGATCAGCCCCCGGATTTAAAGAAATCTCAGGATTCGTGCAGATGAGCTTTATTTTCATATCCACCACATTCACAAGCAACTTCTGGAATGTGAAGTCTGTATGCAGGCGTCCAAAACACATGTTTTTAGAATTTTTAAATGTCCTTTATACTACTTTCGTCTTTAGTCTGATAATAGCCCTCAGTAGTTAAAAAGGTACCCTTTGCTTCTTTGGAAAAGTTCAGCACATTTTCCAGATAGGCTCGTAGGTGATAGTACCTTGTTCCTGCCGAGATGTTAACCCGATTTAAATATACGTCACACTGGTTGAATATGGAGTGCAGAAAGTTTGTTTCAGGGTATACAGCATATTTGTCATCGCAGTCCGTTCCATCAGAATGGACTATACGTAGTTTAGTGTACATGCACACACAGCTTGGATCAAAAAAGTAAGGGGCTGAGCTGGGTATCATGAATTCTATAGGAGCACTCGGGGAACTAATTGTGTTTAACGCATTAATTGTAATAAAGTCACTGTGTTCAATAGAAACTCGAGTTGGGGCCATGTCAAAGAGGGAAAGCTCCGATTTACAACATTGTGAACTACACGGATGGATGAAGCGTGCCATGACGAGTCTGAAATAGTGCCACCTCTCTCGATAAGTAGTAAACAGTCCATTATTCATGAAAGCAATGTCCTTCCCTTATACCAGTCAAAAAAATGGTCAATCATAGGTTTTAGTCGCTTAGAACACTTCTTATTCTTTTTCTTGATGTCCTTTTACGTTTAACGCCACGTGCTGGTAACCCCTTCCTCCAGACAGGCCTCTTCTTCTTCCCACCACCACCACGCATTTTTCTCTGCATCTTTGATGATTTCGTCCCGTGTACGCTTTAAGTGTTTCTAGAGCTTCTTTAGGTTTAGCCCCCGCCATTGTCTTCTACTGTGTTAAGACCTGATTTTAACGTTTTCCTCCAGAGGTATCTGGCGTAGTATGGTTGTAAGAATGGACCCAATTCCACTCCCACACTGGTATCTCACACCTCGATAGACTGTGAAAGGCTTTCTGTTCATTATAACTCAGTGCGTCGAAAGTGCAGTTTCACTGTTAAGCTCCCATCACCGAATGGGAAACATTTTCCCTCAATCGTTCTTATATATATATTGAGATATTGATTAATAGATTACTCGTGACATTCACATAATGGGGTTTGTCATATGTAATGCTCAACCTGCTCCCTCTATGGATGGTAATGTGAGGAATGCGCAGCATTCGTGCCTGGGTATCCCCAACAAACTGGTGCTCCGCTATATTGCTGTAAATATAGCACATGTCTGGAGGAATGTAGCCATCACTCAATTTATCCAATTTCAACTGATACATTAGGCTGGACAAGTCATGTTGAGTCTCGTGAAATGTATCTCATTGGATGGCAGCTCCATATCGGCCATCGGTTATAATTTTGAACAGTCCTTGTTCTTTAATATTTCTGTTAGCCTGTGATTTTAGGATCAGAGTATATGCATGGAGATCTTCATTTACGATTTCGTATACTAAATCAGCCGTAAGATTTGAGCCTTTTAAAATTACGTTTAACTCTCTCACAACATCCTCGGCCGCACTATAGCGGCCCGGGCCTAGTGTTACTACTGTAGTGTAATACATTGCAACCCCACTCAGGGCAGTACGCATGGTTTCATCCCGAGTTACCCCTGCCTTTTCACACTCATTACAGTCTCTAAGAACCGTAAAAACGGTTTCTTTATTATCATTACTTAAAAAAAGGTTGTCCAACTGAATTCCAACCTTATACGTATCACGACCAAATTCAATGGGCCCATGGAGTTCTGTTACAGAGTTGGCCAGGGTATTGTTAGGGTGTACAGACAGAGAAGAGGAGGACGGGAGTGTGAGAGAAATGGTTAAGCGCCATGTTGCATACTATTTAAACTTCATTATTGCATCAGCGTTTATATAGGTATTAAAACTTTCTGGGTACCTCAACCATTTCACCAGGTAAATTTTTCTCTTTTCTGAGCCTTTGTTTCCTAAAATTTTTCAATTTTAAATATATTTTTTTCTAAATTAAATGTCACTTTCTGCAACACCTCGCTGTAAAAGCCTTCTGCGATTTCTTCCCCATTCAAATCTTCAACGTAATACAGCATTATCTCGTCTTTAGGTCTTATAGCCCTAACTTAAAAAATCTCACGTGTCCAAACTTCCTCAAACCCCTTCGCGAATTTATTTCCCGAACGCGACAGCCTTACATAATCATTGTTTTTGAAACGCACAGTGTGGCGGTGTTCTACGAATATCTCTTCTCACATCAGGCTCTGTGCGCGAACCTCTCTAAAATCTCGTTAGGTGTTGTCCCAATCGTGCGATGATGTGAGCGGTTGTATGATGAGGCCAATGATTCCAGAATGTCTATATATATCTGTATGTGTTTTTGTGTAAAATAACGGTGCATGCGTTCCTTTATGGTACGTTGAACTCTTTCAGCTAAAGAGGCCTTACGTATAGAATTGGCAGTGTAGTACCTGATATTAAACTCTGTCAGCATGTCCTGAAAAGCTCGGCCTATAAATTCTTCCCCCATATCCGTACAAAAATAGCCTGGAACCCTGTTTTCTTTCAACATCAACGTTTCGGTGGCTGTAGCAACTGTTTCAGGCGATTTATTTTTTAGAGGATTTAGCCACAGATATCTAGGGAATACACCTATTATACAGTCTATCAACGCCTCCGTAGGAGGCTGGGCTAGAAATGTCATAATAACGTCTTAATATGTTAGCCATTTGCATATTTCAGAGGCACGTGGAGAGGGTTGATCGTTGTTGTTTGGCCTCTTCTTTCTCCTCTTCAGAGGTGCTACCGCTCAGGGTGATGGCGTTCTCAGTTGTGGCACATCCGAGGCATGCTCCAAGTATTTTAACCTGTTCAGATTTCCTATCAATATTTTGGCGACATTTATTTGTTGTAGTCTTGCTTTATTATGCTTCCATCGTGATGGTGAGGGCCTGTCCCACTTTCTCACCAGATCATGGACAATGTCGACGATATTCGAGCCTTGTACCTTTGTTCCTTCCACAATGATCTCACCTGTATCGCTCCACTCTATGTTGGGATCCTCATTCAATAGATTATAAAGACAAACCTTTATTCCTCAATGTATGTGGGAGGCTGCTTTTTAATACATGTTTGATATGTTGTGCGGCCGACCCGTTATTCTTTCGTTGGTCAACGTTAACGTCGGACACAGGTCCTATGTCGCCATGCTCATCGTTCCGTGCTGTGTCTAATAACCAAGGGGATCGGTCGGATTCTTATAATTTTTCGGACTCGAAGAAATTTCTGCAGAGCTTCTTGGTATAAGATTCTTTTCTCATCAGGTATTTTTTCACTGTTTAATAGAACTAACAATTCGCTTTCCATTCTTTTAAGCCTGCTTTTACCGGGTTCTAGAACCGTGTCTGGATTCTTTGAACTTTGCAGTGAAGCACACACCTTGTGTGGAATTACTGCCACTTTCTTCATTATATTGATCTAGTCAGTAAAGGCTCCAAAACTGAAAATAAGATGGGGAGGAATGACCCCGTCTTTGTACAATAATTCGTTTTTTCTTCCCCATAGTCTGACTTTTTACGAGCGAGTGTACGTACTACGTTCTTGTATCGGCGTAGGCGAGCCTTCTGAGGGGGTTTCATTGATACATTGCAATTTATAACGTTAAGACAGATTTTAGAGGGGGCTGCCTGATACCACTATATAATTTAATTATTTATTTATTATAGGTAAGAGAGAGGGAAATGCTCTCGTTAATTAGTTCAGCAAAAGTATTAAATAAAACACCAAAACATTATTTTTGTTTATTTAGACGCAATACGAACCCCATTTATTTGATAAAAAATTAATAATATAAGAAATACACAGGACTCTTTATATTTTACATTAATATTTAAAAGAAAACCTGCAAGTCCGTACATTGATTAAATCAGCCTGATTTAAGACGTGAAACACAGACCTTATAATATATTAGACGTAAAACAAATAATTTTTCAATAATAATAAGTAAAATTACATTCATTAATTAACCTTCATACTCTTATTCAGTGGTGGGCACCGTTAACCAAAAAGTTAACTTCGATAACGATAATCCGTTAACCCCAATTTTTAACTCCGATAACGATAATCCGATAATTTTACTACAAAGTTAACAGAAGTTAACGATAATCCGTTAACGATAACTATTTCTTTACTAACATTTAAAAAAATCAAGGAAAAAAGGTTTAAAACCCATAGAAAATGTTTATTTATGCAAAATCCAACAATAAATAGGTATTTAACTGTATTTTTATCAAGTTTTGCAACTTTTTTGCTTAATAACTTTTTTTTTTATTTTTAATAAAAAATGTACTGATTACATGTTTTGAAACCCTTGTAACAGAGAATTATTATTGCGGGAACTGAAAGGTAAAATTAAATTTTAGACACATTTATTAAAGACTATGACACAATGTGCTGGTTGCCCTTCAGAAAGACCAACTTCTCAAAGTTAGGCCCAACTGCCAGTCTTGACCTCTTGGGCCTCAGGATGTCCTTGCCGAGAGAGAAGAGCCGTTCCACTGCGGCAGAGGACGGAATTGGCGTATTGTACTTCAGGAAGAGGTTGATGAAGATCTGCTCCCCCATGAAGTCAGAGTCGGCCATGTCTACCTTCCCATCAGTGTCCAGCCAAGTGTCGACAAGTCTCTTGGCCTTCTGCTTGACACTGGTACTTGAGCCACCGGCCGTCCACCCAGCGAAGAGGTCGTCAGGCATGCTGCTGTCGCTAGAGCTGGTGGTGCTGTCAACGTTCCGGTTCCTCAGTGCTCTCTCGACCTCGTCCTCCATGGCGGCCCTGACAGAGACAATTTGGTCGCTGTCGAACCTGCGCAGCCAATGGAGCCGGAACTTTGGGTGGAAGGCAGCTGCCAGCTGGCAGTCCCGGTCGTTCAGGTAGTGGTTGAACCGGGTGGTGACGGCTGCTACCAGGGCGTCGACCAGTGGCTTGCAGACGGCCAAGCTGCTCCTCATGCTCCTGAGCTTCATGAGGGTAATGGCCACTGTGGGAAGGAGGGTTCCAAGGTAGGCGTTCTTCTCCCCCTGGATGGTGTCGAGGGCGATAGCCACATGGGACATGACTTTGGCCCACTCCTTCAGGAGGGCTATCTCCTGGTCATTGAAGGGCGAGAGTTTCTCCGTGCGTATAAGGAACTTGTTAAATTCAGCCTTCGTATTGGCCACTGCCAGGATGTTGTTGAGGACGACGATGGAGTCGTACAAGGCATTCCACCTTGTCTTGCCAGGGACCACCAGCCTCCTGCCCAGTGCCTCCTCGATGGCGTCGCCGATCTGAGGACTCCTCACCTGGGCATTGAAGAGTGCGTGAGCCTTGCCGTGGGCTTTCTTGTTGATGGCGTTGAAGGCAGCGACGTTGGGGCCCGTCTGCTTGAGGAAGTTCGCGCCGAAGTCCACGAAGGCCACCAGATTGAAGGTGTGAGCCGCACACCTCATGTGGACTGGTAGAATGGGGTGCTCATGTTCCTCATCAAGGAGTTCGCCGAGGGTTACAATGTTGATGGCGTCGTCACCCTCAGCCGTGTCGTCCTCGTTGTCTGAGTCGGCCTCAGGCAGTTTGGCAACATTGTTGAGGTCAGGCAACAGCTCCACCTGGCCACCATACTGGGTGAAAGCCTTCACGAAGTTGGACCCGTTGTCGGTGGTTGTCCTGACTACCTTGTCCTGAATGTTGAAGCGCTCATGGACCTGGACCATGATCTTTGTTATGACATCATAAGTGTGGCGACCAGTCAGACGGGTACAGGTGAGGACAGCATGCTTCCTGGCCCTGGTGGTTGGGTCAATCCAGTGACCTGGCATGCCGAGGAAAGATCTAAAACAAAGAAACACATAAGAATACAATTTATTTTCTTTATCATTTTATGCTTATTTACTCGATATTGTACTAACTTCATTAAATGTAGTTAGTACAATAAATATTTATAAAGAAATAAATGATAAAAAGATAATTACCTATTGTGAGCAGTCCAACAGTCGGCAGTGGTCGCCAAGTACGTCAACCCATCAAAAGTGTTGATGACGGCCTCCTCGACTGCCCGTTGTTGGTCATCAATGCGCCTGCCCAGGGTGCGGCGGGACATGCTGACCTTTGTTGGGTTGAGGGTCCTGACCAGGTCAACAAACTCCTCGGACTCAACCACGTGGAGCGGGAGTATGTTCTTGACGAAAAGACGGACTATCTTTTCGTGAACGTTATATAAAATATTTTATTTTACTTAACCTTTTTCTGTGAATTTTCAGTAGAAGTAATTTTTCTCTATGTAATTATTTTATCTATAAAATATTTTATCTATGAATTATTTAGTCTATAAAATAAAAATAATTTGTCCATGAATTATTTTGTCTATAAAATATTTTGTCTATGTAATATACGCAATTGTTATTTAATTCGACGACAATATTACAATCAGTGAATAAAAACTATTATTCAAATTTTACATACTATATATACTTTTTTAGAGATTTACTAACGCAGTGTAAAAGTACTTATTCATTAGTCATTACTATAAATTAACTTTTCTCAACCGTACATTTTACCATACGTATCTCCATACGTATTAATATATATATAATATTATAGGACTTTTACTAACGTTAAAAGAACCTTCTTACCTTCAATAAAAAGCGCACAACCTCCCCTTGCGAGATCTGGAAGCAGACTGAAGTTATGGCGGTTTGAATTCATTCGCGGAGCGGTGATCTTCCGTGAATGACTCCTCGCAGTTAACGTGTTAACGGACTTTAACAGACTAAATATCGAGTTATCGGAAGTTAACTGGTCCGATAACGATAAATGGAAATTAACTTCCGTTAATAGTCCGTTAAAAAAAGTTAACTTCGTTAATTAACTGTTATCGGATTAACGCTTTAGTGCCCAACACTGCTCTTATTAAACTAATTTAAATTATATATTTACGATGGAAACGTGAATAAAAAAAAAAAAAAAATCATCAAATGGGTGTCATTTAATGATTGCAGCTACCAAGGTAAGCAATACGAATATTGAATTGCATACAACACAAACAGTTTGCTGATAAAAAAAAAGAAAAAATACTCTATTTTAAATAGCACATCCATTGTTTTAAGCAATACAATTAAAACTATTGCTATGGTTTCGGTCTCGTTGTGTCACGGTATTTGATTTTTCTACTTCTCCTTTCTTCTGTTTTCATCTGCTCCTTATCCCAATTTTCCTCTAGAAAATAAATATACAATCCAATTAGTTAATCCTATACACAGCGTTCAATGGTACTGGATCCTCTCAAATGCGGTGATAGCTTGTACGGAGGGTGTACAAATCCCTTCAAGCTATACATTCCGCGTACGGAGGGCGTGAAACTGCATTACTACGACTTCTGCTCTTTATACCCCTCGTGATGAAGAACAATCCGTACCCCGTAGGTGCACCTGAAAAACTGGTAGGATCAGCCCTGCCCACCATCGAGTCCTCAGCAAATTTGAACAAGAACTATTTCGGTCTTTTTTTCGGAGACGTGCTCCCCCCTTGCGATTTATGGATGCCGATCTTACCCGTCGTTATAGACCACAAGCTACAGTATGTTTCCCCTCTGTGTGAAGTGCGCAGAGGAGAACAATGGGACTTGTAATCACACAGCCAACCAGCGTAAGATCAGAGGCGTATATACAAGCCCTGAGCTGTCCCTAGCCATTCGCCATGGCTACAGAATATTGAAGATATATGAGGTGTGGAGGTTTCAGAAGCTCCACAACCTTTTCACGCCATTTATAAACACTTTTTTGAAGGATACGGTAGAAGCATCAGGGTATCCGCGAGTTGTTCCCGAAGATAAAAAATCGGCTTATATTCAGCGTTACCGTAACCGTGAAGGGATACAACTTGACCGTTCCCAAATTGTAAAGAACCCAGGCGGGCGCATTAGTGCAAAGTTGTGTCTAAATAGCCGTTGGGGAATATGTGCACAGAATACAGGCAAGGGGAATGTTCACCTAGCCCAAAGTTATAGCGAGGTGTGGGATTATGCCAACGCTCCCGATAAAGAGGTCATGGAGATCGTGAATGTAGGTAATACGTACATAATAAAGTACAGCATTACCAAACTGGCCACAGAAACAGCGCGTGTTACCTGTAGCCAGCTTCATAACGGCATACGCGCTGATCAAACTTTGGGGTCTTGCATTCTCTTGGGCGGAGGGTTCTGTACGCCGACACATATAATGTGATATTCACATCGAGGGAGAGTGAATACACGCCGTCTACTGGTGAATTTCTCAGAGAGTTGACTGAAGAGTTCAAGGATGAGTATGGAGACATCGCATAAGCCGATTCTTTTGTCTCAACAGGTCCAAAAAGTTATGGAGTACGGGTGAGGGTCGGAGAGGATATGAAATATATCGTGAAGGCTAAGGGTATCTCGCTTAATCAGGCGAAGCGATGGGTTGTAAACTTTGACTCGTTGAAGGATCTAGTGTGCTTGGAAGAGGGCGGTCAACCGCCCCAACTGACTGTAGGGACCCACAATTTTCGTGCGCAGAAGCTGGGGGGCGTGAAGGAAATTAAGGGTACGAAGGTATGCCGTAACACCTATAGGAAACGATACCAGGTGCCTGGTACCTATGATACCGTACGCTTTGGATACCATAATCCATGATTGTTTTATATATATATGTCTATTTGCTTCTTAACGATATATTTATTTTGTTTATTACATGTATTACTATACGTAAAAATGAACAATGAATAATCCCTGGCTTACACTACTGTGTGTGTGTGTATATATATATATATATATATATCTTCCCACAAACAAATTTGTGGAATCGCCTCGCCCTTTTTATGTTAGGAATATATATAAATATATACAAATATAAATATATATAAATAAGTCTGTGTATAGTATATCATAGTTTACATTACTTTCAAGTGAATCAATAATGTTGTTGTAGTGTTCCATTAGTTGTGATAGGCATGATCTGCCTGATAAATATATATATATTAATATTAATATATTATATTAATATATTAATATATATATATATATATTAATATATTAATATATATAT
>JAJOZX010000887.1:1075000-1115143 GCA_023014485.1 Bathynomus jamesi | reverse complement strand
TTTGTTCAGCATTTTCTCTAGCAGTTTGGCAGCTCCTCTGTGAACTCCACTGTTACTGGATGTAGTGTCAAAAACAAGGGCAGTAACATTATCCGTAAGTTCCCATGTCTCCAGTAAATCCATTGAAGCCTCAGCCTGAGCTGTGCCAGAAGAATTGTCGATGACAGGTACTCCCAATAACTTTCCTTCAGTGTATGAAGGTGGACCAGACACTAGCACAGCTAAAGTCTCTGAGGTACTTCCAGGTTCACTGCCCAAGACATCTTTGAGCAACTTTCCATCCCAGTGTAAGGCAGCGTAGTGTGGGGGTTTTCACAAAACTTGGACATGTGACTCTGGCTGATATTATACCTGGACAGCATTCTGTTGCGACGTGTTGTTGAGGTTGAGATGACGAAGTTATCCAGATCAGCCCCTCCAGCTTTCAAGGTGGCAGAAACCATGGCAGTAACTTGATTGTCTGATAAACCAAGACGATCAGCTGTATTGCAGATGACATCACATTCCATGACCTTCTTTGGAAACGTCAAAGTCACACTAGTCACAGTGTCTTGATGGTGAGAACATCCAGGACGAAGCTGATGGTAATCCATGTCCTCTGTGTTAGCGTCGTTGTCAGTTGAGTCACCCCAGGTAATGTCATCCACATGAACAACTGCCTCTTGTTCTGCTGCAGCTGTAAAATAGTACAACATGTTAAGACAGTAATTGTTAAGTACATGCTAAATATCGCAATGGAGTAAAACTTAAAACTTTTTGTGACGTTCAAAGTAATTAGTTTTACCTTGTTCTTGTCTATGCTGCAGTCTTTCATTCCTCGCTGCTTGCTGCAGGGATCTTGTCCTTTGACTTTAGCTATCAATCTAGCGTGAGGGACTTTGTCAAAAGCTTTTTGAAAGTCAAGATACACTATATCTATTGCCCTACTTGCATCGTACAGTGTATGCATATTATGGAAAAACTCTAACAGGTTTGTCAGACAGGATCTATGTTGCCTAAATCCATGTTGAGAATAAAAAATTAGATTGTTAGATTCAAGGTGATACACAATACGTTTTGTAATGATGGATTCCAACAGTTTGCCGACAACTGATGTTAAACTGATCGAGAGAGAGAGAGAGAGAGAGAGAGAGAGAGAGAGAGAGAGAGAGAGAGAGTTACAAGGAGTTACAAGGAAAAGAAGTACCTAAAAAGGCCTTGCGGCCCATACCGAGGAGGTACCAATGGCAACGGGTGCCAGGGAAATTTTGTACACACTGAAATAGTGTGCAACATTTGGTCTAACCTTTTCTTGAACTGATCCAAAGAGGAACTGTTCATAACTTCCGAAGGTAACCTGTTCCAAGTTAGCCCTGTTCAAAAATCAACTTTTTCTTATTTTCATAGGTTTCTGTACGTTTTCCCATGCTTTTTGACCTGAAAAGGCCGAAAATCACAACCATTTTGACCTAGGTTGTTGGGAAGCATTGCCGCATGGAGCTTTAATTTTTCTGCCTTGAAATCGGCCAAAAGCACCAGTTCCGGGGTCCCTTGAATCATGTTTTGCACTATAACTTTTATCTAAACAAGATAGAGCAACAAAATAGGCACCAAATTAAAGTGTTTTTAATCCTCTTTCTAACTTACACAATTATGATAGTCTTGGAACAAGAAATGGCACATTGGTACATACAAAGTTTTCAGAAATATCACATAATTCGTTTTCTCACACTCAAGGCAGACAAGGCGCCTTATTCATGACACAAATTTGAGATTAACATTTTGTCACAAGTCTAATCGATCAAGAAGTGAAAGCATTACATGATGATTAATTTCATAATGACATTTACACAGTCAGTTGTTGAGAGTTTGTTTCTTGAAGCTGTCAAAGCGGCGTCTGTTGAACTCCACAGCTTGAAGGAGATAGTCCCTTTGCTTGGCATCTGTTGTTATGACATTTGCAAAGTCGCTCATCATCTTGACACCACGTTCAGCAATGTCATTCACCGCTTTCAGATTCTTAACATAGTCCAACGCTTTTCTGTAGTCCTCATTCTGTGGCCAAGACGTGACAGGTTCCAGAAGCCACTCGGATCCAATGTTCAGTGTGTCCAGCAGGAAATGTGATTCTGGGCCAATGAGATCAACCAGGGTGGTCTTAGCTGTGACTCTCTGGAATAGAGGCTTTCCTGTTCTGAAGCTGTCTGGCTTCTTAGTGGCATGTAACTGGGCAGCAATGTCGTGCTTCAATGTGTCACTCAATCTACTGCTGAACAGGGCAAATGGCACGACTTCCTGCGTCAGGTACCATTTGTGGTTTTCCATCTTATTAAGTACTGCATCAGCAAGCTCTGGGTCAGTTTTCTTGTACTTCAACATGTCCTGGATTAGACTTAGATCATTCACGGGAGCATCTGCAGCAGACATTGACATCATCCATACAGGAGTGTAGAACAGCGCAAGGAAGGTGTTGAGTCTTTTCAGCTTTGATACAGTGTCTTCGTCGTACTCAAGTTGATCTGCAAACATCAGCATTTTCATGGAGTACAGGTTTCTGGCCATCCATCTGGCCTGATGAATGGCGCATGGTCGACTCCAGTGAATACCTCGAGGAGGCGTTCCTCCAAGAACAATGACTGTCAGTTCAGCCATTTCCCTGTAGTCGGCTCTTGGAAGCCTTTCTGCTGTTAGAATGTCTTGGAGTATTTCTTCACTGTTCTTCTTCTTTTCCTTCAGCCATTTGCTGTTGATAGCCAGCATCTTTGGGTTTTCCTTGGACAAGTCCGTCCAAACATCCTTCAGATGCTCAAACCAGGGATTATCTGGCCCCTTCACCTTCCCAAACAGCTTCTCCCAAACTGCTCCTACTAGGATTTCCAGGATGTGATGTCGACAGGCCAGATAAAACACCTTTTTGTTCAGCATTTTCTCTAGCAGTTTGGCAGCTCCTCTGTGAACTCCACTGTTACTGGATGTAGTGTCAAAAACAAGGGCAGTAACATTATCCGTAAGTTCCCATGTCTCCAGTAAATCCATTGAAGCCTCAGCCTGAGCTGTGCCAGAAGAATTGTCGATGACAGGTACTCCCAATAACTTTCCTTCAGTGTATGAAGGTGGACCAGACACTAGCACAGCTAAAGTCTCTGAGGTACTTCCAGGTTCACTGCCCAAGACATCTTTGAGCAACTTTCCATCCCAGTGTAAGGCAGCGTAGTGTGGGGGGTTTTCACAAAACTTGGACATGTGACTCTGGCTGATATTATACCTGGACAGCATTCTGTTGCGACGTGTTGTTGAGGTTGAGATGACGAAGTTATCCAGATCAGCCCCTCCAGCTTTCAAGGTGGCAGAAACCATGGCAGTAACTTGATTGTCTGATAAACCAAGACGATCAGCTGTATTGCAGATGACATCACATTCCATGACCTTCTTTGGAAACGTCAAAGTCACACTAGTCACAGTGTCTTGATGGTGAGAACATCCAGGACGAAGCTGATGGTAATCCATGTCCTCTGTGTTAGCGTCGTTGTCAGTTGAGTCACCCCAGGTAATGTCATCCACATGAACAACTGCCTCTTGTTCTGCTGCAGCTGTAAAATAGTACAACATGTTAAGACAGTAATTGTTAAGTACATGCTAAATATCGCAATGGAGTAAAACTTAAAACTTTTTGTGACGTTCAAAGTAATTAGTTTTACCTTGTTCTTGTCTATGCTGCAGTCTTTCATTCCTCGCTGCTTGCTGCAGGGATCTTGTCCTTTGACTTTAGCTATCAATCTAGCGTGAGGGACTTTGTCAAAAGCTTTTTGAAAGTCAAGATACACTATATCTATTGCCCTACTTGCATCGTACAGTGTATGCATATTATGGAAAAACTCTAACAGGTTTGTCAGACAGGATCTATGTTGCCTAAATCCATGTTGAGAATAAAAAATTAGATTGTTAGATTCAAGGTGATACACAATACGTTTTGTAATGATGGATTCCAACAGTTTGCCGACAACTGATGTTAAACTGATCGGGCGAGAGAGAGAGAGAGAGAGAGAGAGAGAGAGAGAGAGAGAGAGAGAGAGTTACAAGGAGTTACAAGGAAAAGAAGTACCTAAAAAGGCCTTGCGGCCCATACCGAGGAGGTACCAATGGCAACGGGTGCCAGGGAAATTTTGTACACACTGAAATAGTGTGCAACATTTGGTCTAACCTTTTCTTGAACTGATCCAAAGAGGAACTGTTCATAACTTCCGAAGGTAACCTGTTCCAAGTTAGCCCTGTTCAAAAATCAACTTTTTCTTATTTTCATAGGTTTCTGTACGTTTTCCCATGCTTTTTGACCTGAAAAGGCCGAAAATCACAACCATTTTGACCTAGGTTGTTGGGAAGCATTGCCGCATGGAGCTTTAATTTTTCTGCCTTGAAATCGGCCAAAAGCACCAGTTCCGGGGTCCCTTGAATCATGTTTTGCACTATAACTTTTTATCTAAACAAGATAGAGCAACAAAATAGGCACCAAATTAAAGTGTTTTTAATCCTCTTTCTAACTTACACAATTATGATAGTCTTGGAACAAGAAATGGCACATTGGTACATACAAAGTTTTCAGAAATATCACATAATTCGTTTTCTCACACTCAAGGCAGACAAGGCGCCTTATTCATGACACAAATTTGAGATTAACATTTTGTCACAAGTCTAATCGATCAAGAAGTGAAAGCATTACATGATGATTAATTTCATAATGACATTTACACAGTCAGTTGTTGAGAGTTTGTTTCTTGAAGCTGTCAAAGCGGCGTCTGTTGAACTCCACAGCTTGAAGGAGATAGTCCCTTTGCTTGGCATCTGTTGTTATGACATTTGCAAAGTCGCTCATCATCTTGACACCACGTTCAGCAATGTCATTCACCGCTTTCAGATTCTTAACATAGTCCAACGCTTTTCTGTAGTCCTCATTCTGTGGCCAAGACGTGACAGGTTCCAGAAGCCACTCGGATCCAATGTTCAGTGTGTCCAGCAGGAAATGTGATTCTGGGCCAATGAGATCAACCAGGGTGGTCTTAGCTGTGACTCTCTGGAATAGAGGCTTTCCTGTTCTGAAGCTGTCTGGCTTCTTAGTGGCATGTAACTGGGCAGCAATGTCGTGCTTCAATGTGTCACTCAATCTACTGCTGAACAGGGCAAATGGCACGACTTCCTGCGTCAGGTACCATTTGTGGTTTTCCATCTTATTAAGTACTGCATCAGCAAGCTCTGGGTCAGTTTTCTTGTACTTCAACATGTCCTGGATTAGACTTAGATCATTCACGGGAGCATCTGCAGCAGACATTGACATCATCCATACAGGAGTGTAGAACAGCGCAAGGAAGGTGTTGAGTCTTTTCAGCTTTGATACAGTGTCTTCGTCGTACTCAAGTTGATCTGCAAGCATCAGCATTTTCATGGAGTACAGGTTTCTGGCCATCCATCTGGCCTGATGAATGGCGCATGGTCGACTCCAGTGAATACCTCGAGGAGGCGTTCCTCCAAGAACAATGACTGTCAGTTCAGCCATTTCCCTGTGTCGGCTCTTGGAAGCCTTTCTGCTGTTAGAATGTCTTGGAGTATTTCTTCACTGTTCTTCTTCTTTTCCTTCAGCCATTTGCTGTTGATAGCCAGCATCTTTGGGTTTTCCTTGGACAAGTCCGTCCAAACATCCTTCAGATGCTCAAACCAGGGATTATCTGGCCCCTTCACCTTCCCAAACAGCTTCTCCCAAACTGCTCCTACTAGGATTTCCAGGATGTGATGTCGACAGGCCAGATAAAACACCTTTTTGTTCAGCATTTTCTCTAGCAGTTTGGCAGCTCCTCTGTGAACTCCACTGTTACTGGATGTAGTGTCAAAAACAAGGGCAGTAACATTATCCGTAAGTTCCCATGTCTCCAGTAAATCCATTGAAGCCTCAGCCTGAGCTGTGCCAGAAGAATTGTCGATGACAGGTACTCCCAATAACTTTCCTTCAGTGTATGAAGGTGGACCAGACACTAGCACAGCTAAAGTCTCTGAGGTACTTCCAGGTTCACTGCCCAAGACATCTTTGAGCAACTTTCCATCCCAGTGTAAGGCAGCGTACTGTGGTTTTTTTTCACAAAACTTGGACATGTGACTCTGGCTGATATTATACCTGGACAGCATTCTGTTGCGACGTGTTGTTGAGGTTGAGATGACGAAGTTATCCAGATCAGCCCCTCCAGCTTTCAAGGTGGCAGAAACCATGGCAGTAACTTGATTGTCTGATAAACCAAGACGATCAGCTGTATTGCAGATGACATCACATTCCATGACCTTCTTTGGAAACGTCAAAGTCACACTAGTCACAGTGTCTTGATGGTGAGAACATCCAGGACGAAGCTGATGGTAATCCATGTCCTCTGTGTTAGCGTCGTTGTCAGTTGAGTCACCCCAGGTAATGTCATCCACATGAACAACTGCCTCTTGTTCTGCTGCAGCTGTAAAATAGTACAACAAGTTAAGACAGTAATTGTTAAGTACATGCTAAATATCGCAATGGAGTAAAACTTAAAACTTTTTGTGACGTTCAAAGTAATTAGTTTTACCTTGTTCTTGTCTATGCTGCAGTCTTTCATTCCTCGCTGCTTGCTGCAGGGATCTTGTCTCAAAAATCTTGTCATGACCAGACATATGACCTTTCCTCTCAGTCTTTTGGTCTTCGTAGAACCTGATATCCTCATCTTTCTTCTCTCTGGATAACAGTCTGTTGTTCTGTATTTCCTGGATTGCATCTGGAGCTCCTATATCGAACAGGCTGTCTAATTCTAGCACAAATGCTCCTCTTTTTCCTCCAGGGTTACTTGCTCTTCCTTTACTTTTCACCAGAGCACGATGTTTCTCATGTAGTTTCATGAAGAGCTTCATTGCGTTGTACTTGGTCATTGTCTTGATCCTAGCCATCTGCCAGAATGGGATGATAGATTCAACTGTTTCATATGCAAGGTCTTGAACCATGGGCCTCCCTGCATTTTCCGGTAAATTCTGAAGATTAAGGAAATACTGGAACGCCTGTCTGTTGGTGGGAAGCTGGGAACCACTCATAAAAGCTGAAGGGTATCCAACCAGGAAAGTTTCAGTGAGAGATCTGGTAGATGGCCCAGTTGACACCTGCCTGTGGACAGTACGTGGAGGTTCTGAGATATCAACTGTGCGCCCACGGAGCTCCCTCAGCTCCTTGCTTAATGCCATTGTGAAGTTGTAACTTGTAGATGGTTTTCTAGTTTCTGATTGAGTTTCTGTTGTTTCCTTGAAAAATGATAGATAATTATTATTATTATTATTATTATTATTAATTATTATTTATTTATTATTATTATTATTATTATTATTATTATTATTATTATTTATTAATTTTATGCTCTTTCATTTGATACCTAATTTGTTGCTCTATCTTGTTTAGATCAAAAGTTAAAGTGCAAAACATAATTCAAGAGACCCCGGAATTGGCGCTTTGGCCGATTTCAAGGCAGAAAATCTAAAGCTCTATGCGGCAATGCTTCCCAACATCCTAGGGCAAAATAGTTATGATGTTCGGCTTTTTCAGGTCAAAAAGCATGGGAAAATGTACAGAAACCTATGAAAATAAGAAAAAGTTGATTTTTGAACAGGCGTACATTGTTCCATGTGTCACAGATCTTATACGTAAAGTAATTCCCACACACACTACTCCTAATCCGTTTCAAATCCAACTTCCAACCATTGTTGCGAGTTGGGTTATCATTTAAACTAAACATACTTCTAAAATCGACATCGTTGAACCCGCGTAAGAGCTTGAAAACCTCGATCAGTTGACCGCGCAGCCTCCGAGTTTCAAGCGAAAACAAGTTCAGGGCGCGTAACCGTCGATTGTAGCCCATATGCCTAACGGAAGGGATTAACTTTGTGGCCCTCGCCTGCACTCGCTCCAGCCTCTCAATATCTTTCCTGAGGGTGGGTGACCAGAACTGCACAGCATACTCCAGGTGCGGCCGAACAAGGGAATTGTACAGTGAGAGCACAATCTCCTTGTTCCGAAACTGAAATTGCCTCCTGATATAACCCAATAGTTTTTGGGCTTTCTTTTCCACCTCTACACACTGTTTCGTAAACTTAAGGTCGCTGCTAATTAGCACACCCAAGTCCTTTTTTAAATCAGTCAACTCGATATTACTACCCAACATCGAGTAGTCCGAATTGGGATTGGCTTAGCCAATGTGCATCACTTTGCATTTACCCAAGTT
This sequence comes from Bathynomus jamesi, assembly GCA_023014485.1. NCBI lineage: Eukaryota > Metazoa > Arthropoda > Malacostraca > Isopoda > Cirolanidae > Bathynomus > Bathynomus jamesi. The sequence continues at coordinate 1,106,897 of JAJOZX010000887.1, read as the reverse complement.
AAACGGCATTTGCCATTTTTCGGACCACTCTCCTATCCTACCTAGGTCCGCACGCAGTTCCTCGATCGCTTCGGGCGTTCCAACATTGGCCCCAAGCTTGGTTTCATCAGCGAATTTGGCGATCTGACTGACGACGATGCCACCGTCGATATCATTTATGGAAATGATAAACAACAGTGGCCCCAAAACGGAACCTTGAGGAACCCCACTAGTGACCGAGGCCCAACCCGAACTAGCCGCTTTAATTACCACCTCTACCGCCTATTCCTCAGTCAGTTTTCAATCCACCTACCTATTTCCCCACCGATACCCAGCGCGCGCACTTTCGCCATTAGCCGGCGGTGAGGTACCTCATCAAAGGCTTTCTGAAAGTCGAGATAAAGTATATCAATCGCCCTACTCTTATCGTGCTCACTCAACATGACGTGGAAAAACTCGAGCAAGTTGGTGAAACACGACCTATGCCGTCTAAACCCATGTTGCGAGTCCCCAAGCAGCTTGTACGAATCCAAATGGTCAACGATCCTATCAGCTATTATCCCTTCTAATAATTTACCTACAACTGAAGTGAGACTAATGGACGATAGTTCCCTGGACTTTCGTGATCCCCTTTCTTAAAGATAGGGGTCACGTTGGCTTCCCTCCAGTCACCAGGCACCTGGCCCCTCTCCGGTGGCCGGTATATTCCCCGACGGTATATTCCCCCACGGTAAATTCCACCATGTATATTGCACCGAGGGTAAATTCCTCCACGATAAATTCCATCGCGGAAAATTTCCCCTATGGAAAATTCCACCGCGGAAAATTCCCCCTGATTTCTTTTATTATTTAGTTTCAACTTTGAATATATCTATAAAATATATCTATAAAAAAAATTCTATAAAATATAACTATAAAAAATATATCTATAAAATATAACTATAAAAAATAATTTATAATAATAATTTAGTCAAATAAAAGTTGGCAAATGGCAACCCTGCATGGTGAGTCTACATTTGACCTTGATTTCTTTTATTATTTAGTTTCAACTTTAAACCCTTAGACCATGGCTGCTGCGTTTATTACAACCGAGAAGAACAAACGCAAATTGTGCGATGAAGAATTCACATCTACGAAAAACACTCAGACAACAGCACCAAAACAAAAACTTATTGGCGTTGTGAGCATTTTTATAAAGGCTTCCGAGCTAGAGTGCATACAACTTACAATTGCAATGAACCAGAAATAATTCATTCGACGGGAAGCCATAATCACTCGGTAAGCAGTGCGCAAGTTAAAGCTCGAAAGGCAGTTAGTTTAATTAAGAATGAAGTAAAGAAAACTGGTACGGTGTCTACACGGGAAGTAATTGCTAGTGCTGTGCAATCGCTCGAAGAGGAAGCAAAGTCAAAGATGCAAGACTTACCCGGACTTTCACGTAACATTCGTAACTGGAGGCAGCGAGCTTCAGGAATTCCACTCTTCCAACTTGTCGGTCAGGGTTTGAAATTCCAGATTCTGTTAAATACTTAGAAGATGGCTCCTTGTTCTTAGCTTTTGATAATGGTGTTGAAGACGCAGACAGAATTTTAGTTTTTGCCTCGGAAACTGGCTTGAAAGACCTTGAAAACTCTCAAAATTGGGCTTGTGATGGGACGTTTAAAATAGCTCCAAGCTTGTGGACCCAGCTAGTCACACTGCATATCTGTATTGGAGGGTCATGTGTACCACGCGTATTTGCCTTGCTTCCAGACAAGAAAGAGGTTTCATATCGTCGGCTATTTTCTGCTGTACGTGATCTTATACCAAATAGTAATACTTCAAGTTGTATCATGGACTTTGAAAAAGCACTCCATAATTCATTTACATCTATATTTCCGTTTTCTGAAATCGCTGGATGCCTTTTTCATCTCGGGCAATCCTGTTGGCGAAAGATCTCCGAACTGGGTGAGCGTACGAAATATAATAATGATGAAAATTTTCAAATTAAAATTAAATCATTTAACGCCCTAGCGTTTTTGCCGATTGAAGATGTTATCGACGCATTTGAAGAATTGTCAAATGATGTTAACATTCCTGCAGAGTTTATCTTGTATTTTGAAACTACATATATTGGCAGCGTGAGAGGACGGGGTGCGCGTCGGAGAAGAGATACCCCACTGTTTCCTATTCAAGTGTGGAATCATTACGACCGCGTATTAATGGACTTACCAAGATCGAATAACTCTGTGGAAGGGTTCCACAATGCTCTACGGTCATCAGTAACTTCGCCACACCCAAATTTGTGGAGACTTTGCTCAGCTATTAGAGCAGAAGAAGGAATAAGCCAGACAAAAATTGCCCACAAGCGACGAGGAGATCCCCCAAAGAAGAAAAAAGCCTATCAAATTGTTGACGCACGATTGAAGAGGCTAGTTGAAAATTACAAAAAGGAAAACTTACTGCAATTTTTAAGAAACATTGCACGCAATTTGTCGTAAAGATTCTTCAATAAATATTTCTTACTTAATTTTTAACCTGTTTTATGTGAAAATAAATTTCCCATTTTTTATTTTTTTAACTTACCTAATTTAACTTACTTAATTTTTAACCTGTTTTATGTGAAAATAAATTTCCCATTTTTTGTTTTTTTAACTTACCTAATTTTAATTAAAATACCAATGGTGGAATTTACCTTTGGTTAAATTTTCCATAGGGGGAATTTTCCGAGGTGGAATTTACCGTAGAGGAATTTGCCCTCGGTGCAATATCCATGGTGGAATTTACCGCGGTGGAAATTACCGTGGGGGAATTTACCTAGAACCCCCATCTCCAACGATTTGTTGAAGACTGTAGCCAGGGGGAGCCACCTGGTCGCGCACTTCTCGCAACACTCTGGGGAGAAACTGGTCTGGCCCAGGAGCCTTAAACGCGCTCAGTTTGTCTATTCTATCGGCAACGACTGTCGTAGTACATCTAACACTATCCAGGCCAGCACCTTCGTGCCTCACGCCTGGGTCGGGGATGACGCGGGTATCCTCCCTGGTGAACACTCCCGCAAAGTACTCATTAAGCACATTAGCGATGTCCGCGTCGGAGGTCCGCAGAACGCCGCTTCCGTCCTTTAACGGACCTATCATGCTTCTAATGGGCTTTCTACTATTAACATAACTGAAGAATTCCTTAGGGTTCCCCTTGCAGAGGCTTGCCACCCGTTAAGTTTCGCTAGCCTAACCTTCGCCTTCACTTACCTACACAGGCGGACATACGCTTCAGTGTTCTCGTGGGAACGATTGGCCTTCGCTCTCCTATACGCTACTTTCCTATTTCGGATAGCCGAAGCGATGTCACGATTGAACTACTTAGGCTGCGTTGAAGCAGGGGTGACCGGTTTTGAGGGTATGGCAGCAGACTGCAGCACCATAAACTCGTCCCGGAATGCACTCCACACTCCCTCAACTTCGCCGCCAACCTCTAACCCCATCTCTCCTACGCTATCCCTGAGGCTAACAAAGTTCGCCCGCCGGAGATCGAGCTTACTGCCTCTCGAGTTACTACGCTTCACCCGAAGGACGCACACACGGAACCTAATAAGACCGTGATCACTCCCGCCCAATGATTCGTCAACGGTGAGGCCAGTGACGAGGTTGTCTTCGGTCGTGAATACTAAGTCTAGAACGCTTTCGCCTCTAATTATTTACCTACAACTGAAGTGAAGTGGTGTTATTTATAGAGTTTCCAAAGCCTCTCTTCCCACGCATGAGGTAGCAGTAGGGTCCTAATCGTAAGAGTAGAGAAAAAGACTTACTAAAAGTTTTTTTTTTTGCAGTCAGAGGAAAACATCATTAACCTAAGCTAAAAGGACAGAGTAGGGATGGGAAGGGGTCCTAGTAACCCACGGGACAGGTTTGTACAACAGACTTCACCCGCCCTCCCGAAAGAGAGAGAACCTAAAGGAATTGGCAGCCAATTTCTTTAGAATCCCAAGACTCGGGACCGGAGGGCTGTCACACCCCAAGTATAAAGTTTACTACACCCAGAAGGAACGTGCATAACCTTTATACCCCCTGCGAGAGAGAGAGAGAGAGAGAGAGAGAGAGAGAGAGAGAGAGAGAGAGCGAGAGAGAGAGAGAGAGTTACAAGGACAAGAGGAAGCCTCAAAGACCTTTCGGTCCACTGTGGGAGGTCCCTGTTATTAAAAGTTTATTTTTCTTTCAACTATCCTAGCAGTAGTAGAAAACTGGATAGAAAAGTAGAAAGCTCTCTCCCCACACTCCGCTCCCTCCCTGCCAGAGGCAGGTACGGAAAAAGGTTGAAGAAAATACCATAACCCTGGAAAAGTACCCAAGGAAATTTTACAGGAAAGTGGAGAATATATAAATAGCTCCATATTTAGCTTGCTCACAGAGACACCGTGCAAGCGAACTCCTGCAGAGTTTTCTTATGTTTTAATCTTAAACTATGAGAGTATTCAGTACTTTGTCTAGCCTATTTTTAAACACATTTACACTTTGACTGGAAACAACCTCTGAGGGAAGTTGGTTCCAGATATTAACTATTTTATAGGAAAAGAAATTTCCGCAGACAGAGGTCCTAAATGTCTTTAGTTCCAGTTTAAACCCATTATTTCTTGTCGGATTGGCATTAAGTGAGAATAAGTGTCTGTAATCTACCCTGTCCATTCCTTTGAGCATCTTGAAGACTTGAATAAACTGACCTCGCAACCTCCTCGTCTCTAAGCTAAACAGATTTAGGCGCTCCAATCTCCGTTGGTAGCTTTGCATTCTCAGTGAAGGGATCAATTTTGTAGCCCTTGCTTGTACTCTTTCTAACCTTTCTATGTCCTTCCTGAGGGATGGAGACCAAAACTGCGCACAGTATTCCAGTTGAGGTCTGAATAGAGAATTATAAAGAGACATTACAGTCTCCTTGTTCCGAAACTGGAACTGTCTTTTAATATAACCTAATAATTTTAAGGCCCTCTTTTCGACTTCTGCACAGTGCTTCGACGGTTTCAGATCGTTGCTGATATAGACTCCTAAGTCTTTCTCTAGATCGGTCTCAGTCAAGTTCCTTCCCAAGAGAGAGTAATCGGTCTTCGGGTTTTTATACCCTATGTGCATTACCTTACATTTGTCCAAGTTGAATGGCATCTGCCAAGTAGCAGACCATTCGCCCAACCTGTTAAGATCGTTCTGAAGCGTTCTTACGCCCTCCTGAGTACCTACACTACTTCCTAATTTTGTATCGTCTGCAAATTTGGAGATTGCACTTAGAAGCCCGACGTCTATATCGTTAATATAGACGATAAAAAGTAAAAGACCCAGCAAGGAACACTGTGGGACACCACTGGTGACTGGTGCCCACTCCGAAGCCACTCCATTTATTACCACTCTCTGCTTTCTATCTTTTAACCAATCCTCAATCCAGTTGGAAACGAGCCCGGTGATTCCTAGTCCTTTGACTTTAGCTATCAATCTAGCGTGAGGGACTTTGTCAAAGGCTTTTTGAAAGTCGAGATACACTATATCTATTGCCCTACTTGCATCGTACAGTGTATGCATATTATGGAAAAACTCTAACAGGTTTGTCAGACAGGATCTATGTCGCCTAAATCCATGTTGAGAATAAAAAATTAGATTGTTAGATTCAAGATGATACACAATACGTTTTGTAATGATGGATTCCACAGTTTGCCGACAAATGATGTTAAACTGATCGGGCGATAATTACAAGGATTTTCCCTATCACCCTTTTTAAAGATTGGTGTTACATTTGCTAACTTCCAGTCGGTTGGAACTTTCCCTAACTCTATTGATTGTTTGAATATGGTTACTAAGTTGTCAACAACATTGTGGCTAACCTCTTTTAATACTCTTGGAAGAAATAAGTCGGGGCCAGGTGATTTGTATTTGTTCATCTTATCAATTAATTGCTGTACCTCATTTCTCGTAAAACTTATGGTCTCTACGGGCTGGTCACCGTCATATGTAATCCGAGGACTTGGCACTTCTACTGTGTCTTCCTCCGTGAAGACTGTAATGAAGAACTCGTTTAACATATTAGCTATATCTTTATCACCGAATTTCAGTACGCCATTTGTATTTTTTAAGGGGCCTACAGAATTTTTAATTGGTTTTCTGCTATTAACATGGGCAAAAAATTCTTTAGGGTTAACTTTACAGAGTGAGGCAACTCTAGCTTCTTCATCACGTTTGGCTGATCTAATTAAGGACTTAACCCTCCAACGTAGGTTTATATAGTTTTTTGAATTAGTCTGGTTGAAATGCGACTTAAGTAGTTTGTAGGCTCTATTTCTTCCCGTAATAGCCCTCCTAATTTCGTTGTTAAACCATTTCGGTGACTTTGTTGACAAGGAGACCATTTTAGTTGGTATAAAAGTGTTCTGTAATATTCTAAATTGATCCCTATATGAGCTCCAGGTGACATTGACATCCTCACTTATTAAACTTCAAGTGTGTCTAAACTACTTCCGAAGCTTTCAAAATTTGCTCTCGAGAAATCCAGTCTTTCACGAGTCTTTTCGCGTGTATTAACTGGAACCCTGAGGTCAAACCTAATCAAATTATGATCGCTGTTACTTAAATTTTCACCAATAGTCAGGTTAGAGACTAGTCATCTTCGTTCGTGAATATGAGGTCTAGTTTATTATTACCCCTAGTAGGCCCGTCAACCCATTGACTTAATAAGTTATCATCGGCAAATTCCAACAGTCTTGAGCCCTCAGCATCAGCTGTTTTGTTTTCCCAATTTACATTACCACAATTAAAATCACCAAAAATCACACTGATCTTATTATTCACTATTCTGCTTAATTTGTTATACAAGTTTATATCCTTATCAACGGGGTAGTGAGGTGGTCTATATACTAGAAGTAGCTGCACTACTTTATTATTATTTAGGTTTAGATCAATTCCCAACATTTCATGAGCAGATACGATATTACTGTTTACCGGGTGCAGGGAGTCCCGAGCATACAAAAGTACACCGCCGCCTTCCCTTCCGTTCCTATCTTTGTGAAACATTTTGTAACCTACCATTTCAAATTCTCCTACAAAATCCCTTGATTCAGAATGAATCTAGGATTCCGTTATTCCGATGATATCAAAGTTCTCAGTTTTGACAAGCGCTATAAATTCCATTAGTTTGTTTCTAATTGACCTAGCATTGAAGAGCACAGTTTTGAGTGATTTTAAGTTGTGATTTTTCTTAACTGGCCTGAGTCGTTTCCCGATGCAGTTGAACTAACTATTGGGGGAGTGGGACTTACTGCTGTTGGAGGGGGACTAACTGCTGTTGGAGGGGGACTTACTGCTGTTGGAGGGGGACTAACTGCGGGGGAGGGGGACTAACTGCTGGGGGAGGGGGACTAACTGCTGGGGGAGGGGGACGACTGCTGGGGGAGTAGGTTTAACTGTTTGGGGAGCAGGATCAATTGCTGGTTTGGGGGGTCCTAGTTTAAAAAGATTATACTAATTAATGTTCAGTAAATCACCATACTTCCTTTTCCCCTTCTGGTTAAAATGTATCCCGTCCGAACCGAAGTATTCCCCATTTTCGTAGAATGTAGGCCAAAAATCGACAAACTTTAGGCCTTTTTCATCACACATGCGTTTAACTTTATTTATGCTAATGGCTTTACTTAGAGTATAGTTACTAGCACGCATTCGAGGGAGAATTCCTACGACCATACCCATGTCTGTCCTATCAAAACGTCATTGCCACCAACATGTACAATGATGGGGCAACTCTTATTCTTTATATTAATTGCCTAATCCCTATTAATATCTGGCTTGTTGCACCCGGAAAACATCGGAGTTTTCTTGGTCGCGCGTCTTGCTCCAAAAAAGTCCCCTTGATTCCTTACATAGAATCCCCAATTAAAAAGGATTCATCCTCCTCGTCAGCAAGAGGAAACTTATTTTTGATGGTAATGGGTTCCAAATCCTTATGTTTGGTTTTGGTTTGGAGGGTCTTTTATTTTTGACCAATTTGAATTCTTGTTCCTCCGTTCTATTTTCCGGAATAGTCACCGTGTTTCCAAGCGTGCCACGCTTTGTTCTAGATGCTTAATCTTACAGTTTAAATGTGCTGATGTGTGTTTTTAGTTTGATCTTGTCCACCGGGTTGGATTTCAGTGCTACGACCCTAGCTTCAAGCTTTTTTACTAATTCCATTAGCTTTAACTTCCCTTTCGTGGTTGTCTCTAAGTTTACAAAACAAACATACACTAAGGGATGTGATATCGCTGATATACCTTCAGGGAAGTCAACGCACCAATGATAACTTTGCATTTAAAGCATTCTGCTTTCAATTTAGCTGGCCCTGCCATATTTCTCTTTTTTTTTTTTCTGAATACTCTGAATAAGATAAAGCGTTCTAGCAATGAAAACTATAAAAACGTTCTGACCAGTATATAAAAAAAAGGGGGGGGGGGGGGGGTGAATTCATCCCGGCGTAGACGCATCCACTATTTGCAAGTGACGTTCATCCCTTCCAGAAGACTACACCTCACGCTGCTGCCGCACCGACCAAAGGTCTCCCCAGGGCCGGACAGTCCCAAACGTGTTGCAGCTACCAACTGACAAACACTGGCGATGCAGGCATCACGGATTTCTGCAAGGAGCGACAGCGAGATGCAGCCCCTTACAAAGTCTTACTAGTCACCCACAAGCGGCCAGACTCTTAGAATCCAGTGTTCAAGGGATATCCCACCAGACCCAGTCTACGCCCGAGACTTTACGCTGGCCTGGCAGCCAGCTGGGCAGTAAAGCTCTCTCACCTAAGAGCAGTACAGCCAAGCACCATCAATTGGTCACCAAAGAACGGTCGCAGGGGGCTGGTCAGGCCATTACGCGTTAGGAATGGGCTTAAAGGGGCAGTAGCCACACTCCATTCATCGCGCCCCTACGCCTGGGACCCCTCCATCCCAGTCTCTCACAACCTACGAGCGTTAAATGGTGTTATTTATAGAGGTTCCGAAGCCTCTCTTCCCACGCATGAGGTAGCAGTAGGGTCCTAATAATAAAAGAAGAGAAAAAGACTTAAAAAAAAAAAAATCTTTTAGTATTAAGTCAGAGGAGAACATCCTTAATGTAGGCTAAAAGGACAGAGTAGGGAAGGGATGGGGTCCTAGTAACCCACGGGATAGGATTGTACAACATACTTTACCGCCCTCCCGAAAGAGAGAGAGAACCTAAAGGAATGGCAGCCAATTTTCTCTAGAATCCCACGACTCGGACGGAGGGCTGTCACACCCCAAATATAAAGTTTACAACACCACAAGAAATGTGCATAACCTTTACACCCCCTGCGGAGAGAGAAAGAGAGAGAGAAAGAGAGAGAGAGAGAAAGAGAGAGAGAGAGAAAGAGAGAGAGAGAGAAAAGAGAGACGAGAAAGAGAGAGAGAGAGAGAGAGTTACAAGGAGTTACAAGGAAAAGAAGTACCTCAAAAGGCCTTGCGGCCCATACCGAGGAGGTACCAATGCAACGGGTGCCACTGAAAATTTTCTACACACTCAAATAGTGTGCAAAATTTGGTCTAACCTTTTCTGAACTGATCCACAGAGGAAACTGTTCACAACTTCCGAAGGTAACCTGTTCCATGTGTCACAGATATTATACGTAAAGTAATTCCCACACACACTAGTCCTAAAACCGTTTCAAATCCAACTTCCAGCCATGTTGCGAGTTGGGTTATCATTTAAACTAAACATACTTCTAAAATCGACATCGTTGAACCCGCGTAAGAGCTTGAAAAACCTCGATCAGTTGACCGCGCAGCCTCCGAGTTTCAAGCGAAAACAAGTTCAGGGCGCGTAACCGTCGATTGTAGCCATAAGCCTAACGGAAGGGATTAACTTTGTGGCCTCGCCTGCACTCGCTCCAGCCTCTCAATATCTTTCCTGAGGGTGGGCGACCAGAACTGCACAGCATATCCAGGTGCGGCCGAACAAGGGAATTGTACAGTGGAGCACAATCTCCTTGTTCCGAAACTGAAATTGCCTCCTGATATAACCCAATAGTTTCTGGGCTTTCTTTCCACCTCTACACACTGTTTCGTAAACTTAAGGTCGCTGCTAATTAGCACACCCAAGTCCTTTCTAAATCAGTCACCTCGATATACTACCCAACATCGAGTAGTCCGACTTGGGATTGGCGTAGCCAATGTGCATCAATTTGCATTTATCCAAGTTAAACGGCATTTGCCATTTTTCGGACCACTCTCCTGTCCTACCTAGGTCCGCACGCAGTTCTCGATCGCTTCGGGCGTCCCAACATTGGCCCCAAGCTGGTGTCATCAGCGAATTTGGCGATCCGACTGACGATGCCACCGTCGATATCATTTATGTAAATGATAAACAACAGTGGCCCCAAAACGGAAACCCTGAGGAACCCCACTAGTAACCGAGGCCGAACCCGAACTAGCCCCTTAATTACCACCTCTGCCGCCTATTCCTCAGCCAGTTTTCAATCCACCTACCATTTCCCCACCGATACCCATCGCGCGCACTTTCGCCATTAGCCGGCGGTGAGGTACCTTATCAAAGGCTTTCTGAAAGTCGAGATAAAGTATATCAATCGCCTATTCTTATGTACTCACTCAACATGACGTGGAAAAACTCGAGCAAGTTGGTGAGACACGACCTATGCCGTCTAAACCCATTGCGAGTCCCCAAGCAGCTTGTAGGAATCCAAATGGTCAACGATCTAATCAGCTATTATCCCTTCTAATAATTTACCTACAACTGAAGTGAGACTAAGGGACGATAGTTCCCTGACTTTCGTGATCCCTTTCTTAAAGATAGGGGTCACGTTGGCTTCCCTCCAGTCACCAGGCACCTTTCCCATCTCCAACGATTTGTTGAAGAATGTAGCCAGGGGGGAGCCACCTGGTCGCGCACTTCTCGCAACACTCTGGGGAGAAACTGGTCTGGCCCAGGAGCCTTAAACGCGCTCAGTTTGTCTATTCTATCGGCAACGACTGTCGCGGTACATCTAACACATCCAGGCCAGCACCTTCGTGCCTCACGCGTGGCTCGGAGAGAGAGAGAGAGAGAGAGAGAGAGAGAGAGAGGGAGGTAGAGGGGGAGGGAGGGGAAGGGGGAGAGAGAGAGGGAGGGAGGGAGAGGGATGGGGAGGGAGAGGGGGGAGGGGGAGGGAGGGGGAGGGAGAGGGAGAGGGAGGGAGAGGAGAGAGGGGGGAGAGGAGGAGAGGGAGAGAGAGGGAGAGGGAGGGAGAGGGAGGGGGAGGGGGAGGGGGAGGGGGGAGAGGAGGGGAGGGAGAGGGGAGAGGAGGGGAGGGAGGGGGAGGGGAGGGAGGGGAGAGGGAGGGGAGGGAGGGGGAGAGGGGGAGGGAGGGAGGGAGGGAGAGAGAGAGATGGAGAGGGGGAGGGAGGGAGGGAGGGAGAGAGAGAGAGAGAAAGAGAGAGAGAAAGAGAGAAAGAGAGAAAGAGAGAGAGAGAAAGAGAGAGAAAGAGAGAGAGAAGAGTAGAGAGAGAAAGAGATAGAGAGAGAAAGAGAGAGAGAGAGAAAGAAGAGAGAGAGAGAGAGAGAGAGAGAGAGAGAGAGAGCTGAGGCTGGTATGTGAATCGGTTTATGGCTTTGAAATATAAAAGTGGAAGGTAATTTCAGATTCAATTATCCATGAAGAAAACCGCTGTAAAAGTTTATTGGGGTCCTTGCGTTATCGTACGATACAATAAATAAATTTAAAAAAATAATAGATGCGTGGTGGATGCAATTCATTAAACACTAAAGTTTATGACGTCGTGAGAATGGAAATAGATTCCCTCGAACCGTTATTTATTATCGAGATTTTAAATCCAATGTTATCTTTCGGTTCCTGGCGCTGCTAAAACTAGCTGCAGAACAGGTGTTTCAAATTTTATTTTAAAAGATAATCTTTAATAAGCGTATACATATATATATAATATATTATATATAGATATATATATATATATCGTAAAGAACGACGCTTGTATAGGAGAACATCCGTGCAAGATGAGGAGGGAGAACGAAAAATTAAAAAATGAGGTAACCACCCTGGAATCGAACCGGGATCTTCCGGCCGGTCAGATATGATACCATTACACCATGATCCTCACTCAATCAGAAGTCGTAATTCTCCTACATACGCGCAAAGGACCATGGTGTAGTGGTTATCAATCTGACCGGCAATCGAAGATCCGGGTTCGATTCCCGGGTGGTTACCTCATTTTTTTTTTGTCGTTCTCCTCCTCATCTTACGCGGAATGTTCTCCTATAAGAGCGTCGTCTTTACGTTAATTATACTGCGTGTTCTTTGCAGTTGAAATGTATGTGTGTATGTATATATGTATATATATATATATATATATATATATAAATATATATATATACAGTATATACATAATATATATATATATATATATTATATAGATATATATATATTAATATATATATGCGCCTCGGTGGTGTAGTGGTTAGCGTCGCTGAGTACGAATCCATCGGCCTCGGGTTCGAGACCCGACGGCAGCCGGCGCGCAGCAAAACCCAGCTGTTCATCCTTCCACACAATAAAGAAAGTAGTTGGTAGATAAATGGGTACCCTAGGTGGCCTAGTGGTTAAGACGCTGGGCTGCTGATGGGGCGTGGTTCGGATTCCACGTTAAACTGTAGGTCTAAGGTGGAGTGAAAAGCTTGACCTTCGTCAGAATGAACAATTCGGGCGGAAGCTAACCAAAGGTTATATATATATACAGGGCGTCCCAAAAAAATGTATACACACTTTAAATACTTATAAAGGCAGTGTTTATTAAAATACATTTCATTTTCAAAATGTAATAGAATCTACAGACATTATTTAATTGTTTTGTCAACGCCTGTTTTGAAACTGACGTCCGTTCTGGTCCAGGCACTGCTGATAACGCGAAGCAATGGAATCGCAAACATCACGAAACATTCGTTGGTATTTGTGTGCATTCTCGTTCAATGGCTGCTCTCAATTCAGCGACTGTTTCAGGTTTTATAGCGTAGACTTTGTCTTTTAAGTATCCCCATAAAAAAAAGTCTAGTGTGAGGTCTGGTGAACGTGGAGGTATTCTACGAAACCCTTCGTCAATCCACCATCCACATCGTGCCAAGTACCACTCGCAATACTCCACTCTTCGGTCCGGATCATCTTCATTATAGCATGGACTAATCTTGGAAGTAACTTTTCCATTGACAGCGCTTCAAAATGCGTTGGACAGACGATTCTGAAATCCTACCTCACGACTCGCTTGCCGCACAGATTTTCTGGACTTTGGTGATACGTTTCCAGTACTCTTCTTGAGCTTGTGGGGCTTGTCGATGTCCGTGGTCTTCCGGAAACGCTTCGTGTGGACATTCTGAACAGTTCCATCGGCTTCAAACTTATCTCTAATTCGAGTGATGGTAAGTCGCGTGGTGGATCTGTTTGAACACCCCTCCTAAACTGTCTTTGCACTTCAACTGCGTTTTCACACTTCCAGTAGCATTTTAGAATGAATTTCCTTGTTCAAAGCTTAGTCTGATGCCATTATTAATTCTAATGGGTTTAACTTGGAAAGAAAGAAACATCAATTGAGCTATCAGCTGTTAAAGTGTGTATACATTTTTTTGGGACGCCTATATACATATATATAATATATATATTATATATATATATACAGTGATATATATATATATATATTACAGTATATATATATATATATTATATATATATATATATATATACAGAAAGAGAGAAAGAAAGAGAGAGAGAGAGAAAGAGAGAGAGAGAGAAGGAGAGAGAGAGAGAAAGAGAGAGAGAAAAGAGAGAAAGAGAGAGAGAGAAAGAGAGAAAGAGAGAGAGAGAGTTACAAGGAGTTACAAGGAAAAGAAGTACCTCAAAAGGCCTTGCGGCCCATACCGAGGAGGTACCAATGGCAACGGGTGCCAGGGAAAATTTTGTACACACTCAAATAGTGTGCAAGATTTGGTCTAACCTTTTCTTGAACTGATCCACAGAGGAACTGTTCACAACTTCCGAGGTAACCTGTTCCATGTGTCACAGATCTTATACGTAAAGTAATTCCCACACACACTAGTCCTAAACCGTTTCAAATCCAACTTCCAGCCATTGTTGCGAGTTGGGTTATCATTTAAACTAAACATACTTCTAAAATTGACATCGTTGAACCCGCGTAAGAGCTTGAAAACCTCGATCAGTTGACCGCGCAACTCCGAGTTTCAAGCGAAAACAAGTTCAGGGCGCGTAACCGTCGATTGTAACCCATATGCCTAACGGAAGGATTAACTTTGTGGCCCTCGCCTGCACTCGCTCCAGCCTCTCAATATCTTTCCTGAGGGTGGGCGACCAGAACTGCCACAGCATACTCCAGGTGCGGCCGAACAAGGGAATTGTACAGTGAGAGCACAATCTCCTTGTTCCGAAACTGAATTTGCCTCCTGATATAACCCAATAGTTTCTGGGCTTTCTTTTCCAACTCTACACACTGTTTCGTAAACTTAAGGTCGCTGCTAATTAGCACACCCGTCTTTTTCTAAATCAGTCACCTCGATATTACTACCCAACATCGAGTAGTCCGACTTGGGATTGGCGTAGCCAATGTGCATCACGTTGCATTTACCCAAGTTAAACCGCATTTGCCATTTTTCGGACCACTCTCCTATCCTACCTAGGTCCGCACGCAGTTCCTCGATCGCTTCGGGCGTCCCAACACTGGCCCCAAGCTTGGTGTCATCAGCGAATTTGGCGATCCGACTGACGATGCCACCGTCGATATCATTTATGTAAATGATAAACAACAGTGGCCCCAAAACGGAACTCTGAGGAACCCCACTATTAACCGAGGCCGAACCCGAACTAGCCCCTTTAATTACCACCCTCTGCCGCCTATTCCTCAGCCAGTTTTCAATCCACCTACCTATTTCCCCACCGATACCCATCGCGCGCACTTTCGCCATTAGCCGGCGGTGAGGTACCTTATCAAAGGCTTTCTGAAAGTCGAGATAAAGTATATCAATCGCCCTATTCTTATTGTACTCACTCAACATGACGTGGAAAAACTCGAGCAAGTTGGTGAGACACGACCTATGCCGTCTAAACCCATGTTGCGAGTCCCCAAGCAGCTTGTAGGAGTCCAAATGGTCAACGATCCTATCAGCTATTATCCCTTCTAATAATTTAACTACAACTGAAGTGAGACTAATGGGACGATAGTTCCCTGGACTTTCGTGATCCCCTTTCTTAAAGATAGGGGTCACGTTGGCTTCCCTCCAGTCACCAGGCACCTGGCCCATCTCCAACGATTTGTTGAAGACTGTAGCCAGGTGGGGAGCCACCTGGTCGCGCACTTCTCGCAACACTCTGGGGAGAAACTGGTCTGGCCCAGGAGCCTTAACGCGCTCAGTTTGTCTATTCTAACGGCAACGACTGTCGCGGTACATCTAACACTATCCAGGCCAGCACCTTCGTGCCTCACGCCTGGCTCAGGGATGACGCGGGTATCCTCCCTGGTGAACACTCCCGCAAAGTACTCATTAAGCACATTAGCGATGTCCGCGTCGGAGGTCCGCAGAACGCCGCTTCCGTCCTTTAACGGACCTATCATGCTTCTAATGGGCTTTCTACTATTAACATAACTGAAGAATTCCTTAGGGTTCCCCTTTCAGAGGCTTGCCACCCGTAGTTCTTCGTTACGTTTCGCTAGCCTAACCTTCGCCTTCACTTCCCTACACAGGCGGACATACGCTTCAGTGTTCTCGTGGGAACGATTGGCCTTCGCCCTCCTATACGCTACTTTCCTATTTCGGATAGCCGAAGCGATGTCACGATTGAACCAATTAGGCTGCGTTGAAGCAGGGGTGACCGGTTTTGAGGCTATGGCAGCAGACTGCAGCACCATAAAGTCGTCCCGGAATGCACTCCATACTCCCTCAACATCGCCGCCAACCTCTAACCCCATCTCTCCTACGCTATCCCAGAGTTACTACGCTTCACCCGAGGGACGCACACACGGAACCTAATAAGACCGTGATCACTCCCGCCCAATGATTCGTCAACGGTGAGGCCAGTGACGAGGTTGTCTTCGGTCGTGAACACTAAGTCTAGAACGCTTTCGCCTCGTGTAGGCTCGTTGACCAACTGAGTGAGGAAGTTCTCATCAGCAAAGTCAACTAGCCTCCTCCCTTCAACATCGGCAGTCCTGTTTTCCCACTTTATGCCGCGACAGTTGAGGTCTCCTAAAACTACACACACCCTATCCCCTAGCAGGCTACTGAGTTCGGTGTACAGGGCTGTATCCTCCTCGAGGAGGAGATGCGGAGGTCTGTACACCAAGATTAACCTATAGCTCGTCCCTCCCACATTCAGATCGACGCCAAGCAGCTCCCGTTCCGACCGGAACTGGCAGTCAACCGGACTCAACGTGTGTCTGACGTATATTAGTACCCTACCCCCCTCCCCACGGGTGCGGTCTTTGCGAAACATTCTATACCCGGGAATTTCGAACTCCCCAACGTAGTCCCTACGATCAGTATGAATCCAGGACTCGGTGATAGCAACGATATCCTGGTATTCTGATGGTAAGAGCGCCCGTAGCTCGCAAAACTTGTTCCTAATCGACCTAGCATTAAAAAGCATTGCACGGAGGGAGCCTTCCCTATTCTGACCGCCCCCTAGCACGACCCGTTTCCCGAACAGCCAGCGCTTTCGGGAGTTGAAGAGCCCCTCACTAACAAGGGGGCAACTTCCGCAGGAGCCTGAGCCCCCTCCAACGTAGGAGGAGGGTCACCCACCTGTACCTGGACGCACCCTTCAGTTGAAGGTACGTCCGCCACCGGCTCATCATCATCCCTCCCCGGTGGGGGCCTATCATCTCTCCCCGGACTCGACCTCACCATTCTGTATAGGTGCCGGTCGAGCAGCGCGCCTAGCACACCTTTACCCTTGTTATTGAGGTGGACACCATCTCTCTGGTAAAGGTCCCACCTACCTGAAAATGCGTCGAAGGGGTCAATAAACCTCACGCCCAGCGGGACGCAAAAGTCTTGCACCCTCTCGTTGATGCCAATGACCTTACTGAGTGCGTGGTCACTGGCATTCATTCGTGGTAAAATTCCCATTAACATTCCCCTGTCTGTCTTCAGTTTTAGATCATCCGCAAGAGACATGATCTCGGTGATGATCCCCTCTGAAAGACCTACCCTACCGCCTTTGAGGAACAGGTCGTTGCCACCAGCGTGGACAACGATCGCAGTCCTCCGACTAGCCACGCGCACCTTCTCTACCTCCTTCCTTAAGTGAGTCGTTCCCCGCCCAGGTAAGCACCTTACCTTCCTCCCATCCCGGTTTGCAGAAGCAAAGTACTTCTCCTGGTCCCTGATCTGTGAGTCCCCAATCAAAACGGTGTCTTCCTCCATCGAGCACAGGAGACTAAAGCGGTTAGAGGTCCTGACAGGGGCAACTGGGGTCTCAGGCTTCGGCTTCGCAGCCTTCTTGCCTGAGACCTTTCGAAACCCGTCGCCACCCATACACGCAGTTACACCACCCGACCCACACCGACCGGTAGCTACATCCTTCGGTTTCTTTGGGCCATCAGTAGGCCCCTTGCCACCCTTTTTCTTCATCGGCCCCTTCCCACCCTTCTCTATCGACCCCTTCCCACCCTTCTCTATCAGCCACTTCTTTGCGCCCTCCACCTTACGCCGCGTTTCCAAGCATTCCACGTGGGTCGCTGGCGATTCCTGACACTGATTTAGGACCCTGGCCCCCGGTTGCACCTCTACCCTTTCTCCGCGGTCCCGAGATCCGTCCATTCCATCGCTGGACCGCCTTTCCACGGCAGCTATCCTATCCTGAATGAGCTCCGGGTTAGGCGGCAGTGCAGCCTCGTCAGTGACTGCCGCACCTCCAACAGCCGGTCTGGACGACTCGAGCCGCCGGACCCTCTCCTCTAGCTTCTCGTAAAACCGCATGAGTTCGCAAAAGCGGCACATGCTGGAGTGGTTGATCTTCTCGAAGCAAGCTTCTTTGAAGTTCGTCACCCACTGTTTCACTTCACACTTCGCACATTCAGCCTTCAATTTCTGCGGTCCAGTCATTGTAACTTTTTTTTTCTTTTTTCAAATTCTGAATACTCTGAATAAGATAAAGCGTTCTAGCAATGAAAACTCTCAAAAACGTTCTGACCAGTATATAAAAAGGGTGGGGGCGTGAATTCTTCCCTCGCGTAGACGCATCCACCTATTTGCAAGTGACGTTCATCCCTTCCAGAAGACTACACCTCTCCTGCTGCCGCACCGACCAAAGGTCTCCCCAGGACCGGACAGTCCCAAAAGTGTCGCAGCTACCAACTGACAAACACTCGCGACGCAGGCATCACGGATTTTCCGCCAGGAGCGACAGCGAGATGCAGCTCCTTACTAAGTCTTACTAGTCACTCACAAGCAGCCAGACTCTTAGAATCCAGTGTTCAAGGGATATCCCACCAGACCCAGAGGCTACGCCCGAGACTTTACGCTGGCCTGGCAGCCAGCTGGGCAGTAAAGCTCTCTCACCTCAGAGCAGTTCAGCCAAGCACCATCAATTGGTCACCAAAGAACGGTCGCAGGGGGCTGGTCAGGCCATTACGCGTTAGGAATGGGCTTATCGGGGCACTAGCCACACTCCATTCATCGCGCCCCTACGCCTGGGACCCCTCCATCCCAGACTCTCACAACCTACGAGCGTTAAATGGTGTTATTTATAGAGGTTCCAAAGCCTCTCTTCCCACGCATGAGGTAGCAGTCGGGTCCTAATACTAAAAGAAGAGAAAAAGACTTAATACTAAGTTTTTTTTTTTTTTTTTTTTTTGCAGTCAGAGGAGAACAACCTTAACGTAAGCTAAAAGGACAGAGTAGGGATGGGATGGGGTCCTAGTAACCCACGGGACGGATTGTGCAAAATACTTCACCCGCCCTCCCGAAAGAGAGAGAGAACCTAAAGGAACTGGCAGCCAGTTCCTCTAGAATCCCACGACTCGGGACCGGAGGGCTGTCACACCCAAGTATAAAGTTTACTACATCCAGAAGAAATGTGCATAACCTTTATACCCCCTGCGGAGAGAAAGAGAGAGAGAGAGAAAGAGAGAGAGAGAGAGAGAGAGAGAGAGAGAGAGAGAGAGAGCTGAGGTTGGTATGTGAATCGGTTTATGGCTTTGAAATATAAAAGTGGAAGGTAATTTCAGATTCAATAATCCATGAAGAAAACCGCTGTAAAAGTTTATTGGGTTCCCTGCGTTATCGTACGATACAATAAATAAATAAAAAAAATAACAGATGCGTGGTGGATGCAATTCATTAAACACCAAAGTTTATGACGTCGAGAGAATGGAAATAAGATTCCCTCGAAGCGTTATTTATTATCGAGATTTTAAATCCAATGTTATCTTTCGGTTCCTGGCGCTGCTAAAAGTAGCTGCAGAACAGGTGTTTCAAATTTTATTTTTAAAAGATAATCTTTAATAAGCGTATATATATATATATATATAATATATATATATATATCGTAAAGAACGACGCTTGTATAGGAGAACATTCCGTGCAAGATGAGGAGGGAGAACGAAAAATTAAAAAATGAGGTAACCACCCGGGAATCGAACCCGGGATCTTCCGATTGCCGGTCAGATATGATAACCATTACACCATGATCCTCACTCAATCAGAAGTCGTAATTCTCCTACATACGTGCAAAGGACCATGGTGTAGTGGTTATCATATCTGACCGGCAATCGGAAGATCCCGGGTTCGATTCCCGGGTGGTTACCTCATTTTTTCATTTGTTCGTTCTCCCTCCTCATCTTGCGCGGAATGTTCTCCTATACAAGCGTCGTTCTTTACGTTAATTATACTGCGTGTTCTTTGCAGTTGAAATGTGTATGTGTGTATGCGTGTATATATATATATATATATATATATATATATATACATGTATATATATACATATATATAATATATATATATATATATATATATATATATATATATATATATATATATATATATATATACAGTATATATATTATATATATATATACACATATATATATCAAAATATATATACAGTATATATATATATATATATATATATATATATATATATATATATATATATTATATATATGTATATATATCATATATAATATATATATACAGTATATATATATATACATATATATCTATATATATATATATATATCATATCTATATCTATATATCTATATATCTATCATCTCTATATATATATATCTCTATATCTAGTATCTATATATCTATATATATCTCTATCTATAATCTATCTCTATATATATATCTATATATATATATATATATATATACAGGGTGGGCGGAAAGTAGCTCCCTATTTTGGATTGATAAAAAATATCGTATTTATCCATTTATTTCAGAAGAAATAATATGAAAGGTAGGCATACATGGTAGGTTTTCTCTAAAATTCAATGTGGGCTCCAACTCTTTCCACCAGCTTCTGGCCGCCAGGAATGGCGTCCACCTGACTTTAGCAGGAACTCCGGCGGGATGGAGGACATGACTTCCGAATTAGGTCCTCCAGTTCTTCCAATGTCCTCGGTTTGGTGCGGTAGACTTCTTCCTTTACCCACCCCTAAAGAAAGAAGTCGCACGGTGTCAAGTCGGGGCTCCTGGCTGGCATTGATGTGGACCACGACGACCCATCCAACGCCCAGGGAAGTGGGCATCCAGCTACTCACGGACAACAAGAGCGAATGCGGAGGGGCGCCATCTTGCATAAATTCAGGTCGTCGATGTTCTCCCATGTGCTGACAACCGGCCAGACCTCGTTTCGCAACATAGCAAGGTTACCGCTCAGCATTCATGGTGTTGCGCAGGGGCTGGATGCCCACTTCCCTGGGCGTTTGGATGGGTCGTTCGTGGTCCACATCAATCGCCAGCCAGGAGGCCCCGCTTGACCACCGTGCGACTTCTTTCTTTGGGGATGGGTAAAGAAGAAGTCTACCGCACCAAACCGAGGACATTGGAAGACTGGAGGACCGAATTCGGGAAGTCATGTCCTCCATCCCCCGGAGTTCTGCTAAAGTCAGTGGACGCCATTCCTGGGCGGCTCCAGAAGCTGGTGGAAAGAGTTGGAGCCCACATTGAATTTTAGAGAAAACCTACCATGTATTCCTACCTTTTCATATTATTTCTTCTGAATAAATGGATAATATACGTATTTTTTTATCAATCCAAAATAGGGAGCTACTTTCCGCCAACCCTGTACAGTATATATATATATATACTGTATATATATATATTATATATATATATATATATATATATACAGTGTATATATATATATATATATATAACGTAAAGAACGACGCTTGTATAGGAGATATTCCGCGCAAGACGAGAAAGAGAAAACAACAAATGAAAAAAGAAGTACCACCTGGGAATCGAACCCGGGATCTTCCGATTGCCGGTCAGACGCGATAACCACTACACCATGGACTTCACTCTTCCAATGCCGTAATTCCTCTACATACTCGCAGAAACCAATGCCCCAAGGGGGCACCTCCCGCATGCCGTAACATTATATACATTCAACTGCAAAGAACACGCAGTATAAATAACGTAAAGAACGACGCTTGTATAGGAGATATTCCGCGCAAGACGAGAAAGAGAAAACAACAAATGAAAAATGAAGTACCACCTGGGAATCGAACCCGGGATCTTCCGATTGCCGGTCAGACGCGATAACCACTCACCATGGACTTCACTCTTCCAAATGCCGTAATTCCTCTACATACTCGCAGAAACCATGCCCAAGGGGGCACCTCCCGCATGCCGTACATTATATACATTCAACTGCAAAGAACACGCAGTATAAATAACGTAAAGAACGACGCTTGTATAGGAGATATTCCGCGCAAGACGAGAAAGAGAAAACAACAATGAAAAATGAAGTACCACCTGGGAATCGAACCCGGGATCTTCCGATGCCGGTCAGACGCGATAACCACTACACCATGGACTTCACTCTTCCAAATGCCGTAATTCCTCTACATACTCGCAGAAACCAATGCCCCAAGGGGGCACCTCCCGCATGCCGTAACATTTATACATTCAACTGCAAAGAACACGCAGTATAAATAACGTAAAGAACGACGCTTGTATAGGAGATATTCCGCGCAAGACGAGAAAGAGAAAACAACAAATGAAAAATGAAGTACCACCTGGGAATCGAACCCGGGATCTTCCGATTGCCGGTCAGACGCGATAACCACTACCCATGGACTTCACTCTTCCAAATGCCGTAATTCCTCTACATACTCGCAGAAACCAATGCCCCAAGGGGGCACCTCCCGCATGCCGTAACATTATATACATTCAACTGCAAAGAACACGCAGTATAAATAACGTAAAGAACGACGCTTGTATAGGAGATATTCCGCGCAAGACGAGAAAGAGAAAACAACAAAATGAAAAAATGAAGTACACCTGGGAATCGAACCCGGGATCTTCCGATTGCCGGTCAGACGCGATAACCACTACACCATGGACTTCACTCTTCCAAATGCCGTAATTCCTCTACATACTCGCAGAAACCAATGCCCCAAGGGGGCACCTCCCGCATGCCGTAACATTATATACATTCAACTGCAAAGAACACGCAGTATAAATAACGTAAAGAACGACGCTTGTATAGGAGATATTCCGCGCAAGACGAGAAAGAGAAAACAACAAATGAAAAAATGAAGTACACCTGGGAATCGAACCCGGGATCTTCCGATTGCCGTCAGACGCGATAACCACTACACCATGGACTTCACTCTTCCAAATGCCGTAATTCCTCTACATACTCGCAGAAACCAATGCCCCAAGGGGGCACCTCCCGCATGCCGTAACATTATATACATTCAACTGCAAAGAACACGCAGTATAAATAACGTAAAGAACGACGCTTGTATAGGAGATATTCCGCGCAAGACGAGAAAGAGAAAACACAATGAAAAATGAGTACCACCTGGGAATCGAACCCGGGATCTTCCGTATTGCCGGTCAGACGCGATAACCACTACACCATGGACTTCACTCTTCCAAATGCCGTAATTCCTCTACATACTCGCAGAAACCAATGCCCCAAGGGGCACCTCCCGCATGCCGTAACATTATATACATTCAACTGCAAAGAACACGCAGTATAAATAAACGTAAAGAACGACGCTTGTATAGGAATATTCCGCGCAAGACGAGAAAGAGAAAACAACAAATGAAAAATGAAGTACCACCTGGGAATCGAACCCGGGATCTTCCGATTGCCGGTCAGACGCGATAACCACTACACCATGGACTTCACTCTTCCAATGCCGTAATTCCTCTACATACTCGCAGAAACCAATGCCCCAAGGGGGCACCTCCCGCATGCCGTAACATTATATACATTCAACTGCAAAGAACACGCAGTATAAATAACGTAAAGAACGACGCTTGTATAGGAGATATTCCGCGCAAGACGAGAAAGAGAAAACAACAAATGAAAAAATGAAGTACCACCTGGGAATCGAACCCGGGATCTTCCGATTGCCGGTCAGACGCGATAACCACTACTACCCATGGACTTCACTCTTCCAAATGCCGTAATTCCTCTACATACTCGCAGAAACCAATGCCCCAAGGGGGCACCTCCCGCATGCCGTAACATTATACATTCAACTGCAAAGAACACGCAGTATAAATAACGTAAAGAACGACGCTTGTATAGGAGATATTCCGCGCAAGACGAGAAAGAGAAAACAACAAATGAAAAATGAAGTACCACCTGGGAATCGAACCCGGGATCTTCCGATTGCCGGTCAGACGCGATAACCACTACACCATGGACTTCACTCTTCCAAATGCCGTAATTCCTCTACATACTCGCAGAAACCAATGCCCCAAGGGGCACCTCCCGCATGCCGTAACATTATATACATTCAACTGCAAAGAACACGCAGTATAAATAACGTAAAGAACGACGCTTGTATAGGAGATATTCCGCGCAAGACGAGAAAGAGAAAACAACAAATGAAAAAATGAAGTACCACCTGGGAATCGAACCCGGGATCTTCCGATTGCCGGTCAGACGCGATAACCACTACACCATGGACTTCACTCTTCCAAATGCCGTAATTCCTCTACATACTCGCAGAAACCAATGCCCCAAGGGGCACCTCCCGCATGCCGTAACATTATATACATTCAACTGCAAAGAACACGCAGTATAAATACGTAAAGAACGACGCTTGTATAGGAGATATTCCGCGCAAGACGAGAAAGAGAAAACAACAAATGAAAAATGAAGTACCACCTGGGAATCGAACCCGGGATCTTCCGATTGCCGGTCAGACGCGATAACCACTACACCATGGACTTCACTCTTCCAAATGCCGTAATTCCTCTACATACTCGCAGAAACCAATGCCCCAAGGGGGCACCTCCCGCATGCCGTAACATTATATACATTCAACTGCAAAGAACACGCAGTATAAATAACGTAAAGAACGACGCTTGTATAGGAGATATTCCGCGCAAGACGAGAAAGAGAAAACAACAATGAAAAAATGAAGTACCACCTGGGAATCGAACCCGGGATCTTCCGATTGCCGGTCAGACGCGATAACCACTACACCATGGACTTCACTCTTCCAAATGCCGTAATTCCTCTACATACTCGCAGAAACCAATGCCCCAAGGGGCACCTCCGCATGCCGTAACATTATATACATTCAACTGCAAAGAACACGCAGTATAAATAACGTAAAGAACGACGCTTGTATAGGAGATATTCCGCGCAAGACGAGAAAGAGAAAACAACAAATGAAAAAATGAAGTACCACCTGGGAATCGAACCCGGGATCTTCCGATTGCCGGTCAGACGCGATAACCACTACACCATGGACTTCACTCTTCCAAATGCCGTAATTCCTCTACATACTCGCAGAAACCAATGCCCCAAGGGGCACCTCCCGCAT
The DNA here is from genome assembly GCA_023014485.1 of Bathynomus jamesi. Classification (NCBI taxonomy): domain Eukaryota; kingdom Metazoa; phylum Arthropoda; class Malacostraca; order Isopoda; family Cirolanidae; genus Bathynomus; species Bathynomus jamesi. The sequence continues at coordinate 1,081,885 of JAJOZX010000887.1, read as the reverse complement.
GCCGTAACATTATATACATTCAACTGCAAAGAACACGCAGTATAAATAACGTAAAGAACGACGCTTGTATAGGAGATATTCCGCGCAAGACGAGAAAGAGAAAACAACAAATGAAAAAATGAAGTACCACCTGGGAATCGAACCCGGGATCTTCCGATTGCCGGTCAGACGCGATAACCATGGTGTAGTGGTTATCGCGTCTGACCGGCAATCGGAAGATCCCGGGTTCGATTCCCAGGTGGTACTTCATTTTTCATTTGTTGTTTTCTCTTTCTCGTCTTGCGCGGAATATCTCCTATACAAGCGTCGTTCTTTACGTTATTTATACTGCGTGTTCTTTGCAGTTGAATGTATATAATGTTACGGCATGCGGGAGGTGCCCCCTTGGGGCATTGGTTTCTGCGAGTATGTAGAGGAATTACGGCATTTGGAAGAGTGAAGTCCATGGTGTAGTGGTTATCGCGTCTGACCGGCAATCGGAAGATCCCGGGTTCGATTCCCAGGTGGTACTTCATTTTTCATTTGTTGTTTTCTCTTTCTCGTCTTGCGCGGAATATCTCCTATACAAGCGTCGTTCTTTACGTTATTTATACTGCGTGTTCTTTGCAGTTGAATGTATATAATGTTACGGCATGCGGGAGGTGCCCCCTTGGGGCATTGGTTTCTGCGAGTATGTAGAGGAATTACGGCATTTGGAAGAGTGAAGTCCATGGTGTAGTGGTTATCGCGTCTGACCGGCAATCGGAAGATCCGGTTCGATTCCCAGGTGGTACTTCATTTTTTCATTTGTTGTTTTCTCTTTCTCGTCTTGCGCGGAATATCTCCTATACAAGCGTCGTTCTTTACGTTATTTATACTGCGTGTTCTTTGCAGTTGAATGTATATAATGTTACGGCATGCGGGAGGTGCCCCCTTGGGGCATTGGTTTCTGCGAGTATGTAGAGGAATTACGGCATTTGAAGAGTGAAGTCCATGGGTGTTATCGCGTCTGACCGGCAATCGGAAGATCCCGGGTTCGATTCCCAGGTGGTACTTCATTTTTCATTTGTTGTTTTCTCTTTCTCGTCTTGCGCGGAATATCTCCTATACAAGCGTCGTTCTTTACGTTATTTATACTGCGTGTTCTTTGCAGTTGAATGTATATAATGTTACGGCATGCGGGAGGTGCCCCCTTGGGGCATTGGTTTCTGCGAGTATGTAGAGGAATTACGGCATTTGGAAGAGTGAAGTCCATGGTGTAGTGGTTATCGCGTCTGACCGGCAATCGGAAGATCCCGGGTTCGATTCCCATGGTACTTCATTTTTTCATTTGTTGTTTTCTCTTTCTCGTCTTGCGCGGAATATCTCCTATACAAGCGTCGTTCTTTACGTTATTTATACTGCGTGTTCTTTGCAGTTGAATGTATATATATATATATATATATACAGTGTGTATATATAAACAGGGCGTCCCAAAAAAATGTATACACACTTTAACAGCTGATAGCTCAATTGATGTTTCTTTCTTTCCAAGTTAAACCCATTAGAATTAATAACGGCAGTCAGACTAAGCTTTGAACAAAGGAAATTCATTCTAAAATGCTACTGGAAGTGTGAAAACGCAGTTGAAGTGCAAAGACAGTTTAGGAGGGAGTTTCAAACAGATCCACCAACGCGACTTACCATCACTCGAATTAGAGATAAGTTTGAAGCCGATGGAACTGTTCAGAATGTCCACAAGAAGCGTTCCGGAAGACCACGGACATCGACAAGCCCCAAAAAGCAAGAAAGAGTACTGGAAACGTATCACCAAAGTCCAAGAAAATCTGTGCGGCAAGCGAGTCGTGAGGTAGGAATTTCAGAATCGTCTGTCCAACGCATTTGAAGCGCTGTCAATGGAAAAGTTACATTCCAAGATTAGTCCATGCTATTAATGAAGATGATCCGGACCGAAGAGTGGAGTATTGCGAGTGGTACTTGGCACGATGTGTGGTGTATTGGACGAAGGGGTTTCGTAGAATACCCTCCGCGTTCACCAGACCTCACACCACTAGACTTTTTTTTATGGGGATACTTAAAAGACAAAGTCTACGCTATAAAACCTGCAACAGTCGCTGAATTGAGAGCAGCCAATTGAACGAGAATGCACACAAATACCAAACGAAATGTTTCGTGATGTTTCGATTCCATTGCTTCGCGTTATCAGCAGTGCCTGGACCAGAACGGACGTCAGTTTGAAAACAGGCGTTGACAAACACAATTAAATAATGTCTGTAGATTCTATTACATTTTGAAAATGAAATGTATTTTAATAAACACTGCCTTTATAATTATTTAAAGTGTGTATACATTTTTTTGGGACGCCCTGTATAATTATATATATATATATATATATATATATATATATATATATATATATATATATATATATATATATAGTATATATATATATATATAGTATATATATATATATATCATATATATGTAGCGATCGACAAGAAATAGACCAACAAATCGACAGAATACTTTCTTCCACGCTACATCAAAACTTGGAACACACGTGGGCAATCAAACAATGGAAAGTCTGTGTCTTCCCAAGAAAGGCGCGAATGAAGCCTTTGTAAACTAAAGGACACGCGGACCAAGCGTCTTAAGAATGAAGTCTACGTCACAGCCTACGGTATAAAAGGAGCTTCCATTTGACTCACTCTCACTCACTCTCACTCACACTCGGACGCACGTCATCACGTGAGCAGCGCGTCCACCAACCGCTTTCCGGCCCCCTGGCCGAGGGGCCGTGGCCGCTACTTTCTTCAGGGCCTACAATTTGTCTTCACGTAAGATCTAAAGACCACCTGCAGAAGCAATCCAACGAGGCCCAACCGGAATCACTTCGGGCCTGCGGTTTGCCGGGTCGGCCTTCAAGTTTCTCCATTCCTCGAGATATATTCAGCATCCAGGCCTACGCCTGCACTCACAAGGCCAGCCTGCACCTCGAGAAGTAACATCACCTCAGGCTCCACGAAGCCTACATCCATCATCTCAAGAGGCTTAACGAACAACGACAGCTCGAATCTGCGTAATAGGTTCTGTCTTCAAGTTTTTACATCGCCCTAAGCTAAGTACATCATATTCGTAAGTACCTCAGAAACCTACATTAGCCTACCGCCGAACGGTAGGCTATACTCCCAAAGTGTGTAATCACGCGTCCATTGACTCCCGTTAATAACGCAGTAGGCCTATCATCCAATTCAAGTGTCAATTCAATACCGTTTATTCCGCGTACCATCCGTCATTATGTTCAAGTCATATAAATGTGTGTTTAAATAAATGTTCTCTTGACGTAATCACTTAACATCACATAATGTCCTTTATATAAATGATATTTGTGCAAGCATTTCAATCCATTATTATTAGGCCACATCAATTATTCTATGTGCATCCATGCAATCATTTAGCCTACTTAATCAGTGTCATGTTTTCCATTCAATGTACCAAACGCACGTGCATTCTTTATATCATTAACTAGGCCTATTCAATGTTCTATGTGCATGCCATTTACATACCATCGATGAGTATTACATTATTTATTACGTGTCAATTAAGCTATTAACATTTCATCTTATTAGCTAAGCCTATGCCATAAGCATAACGTAAAACTACCAATTAATTACTGTCAATTCTTTGTTATATCACAGTGAATAAAATAACGGATTTATTTTCATAATAAACTACAAAAGTAAGGTGTCTTTCATAACCTTAATATTAATTTGCTTGGCGTAAACAAGCTGGTGACCTCGCTGCCATTTCGGTCACTTCCAATAGTATGGTGGATCTAATCAAATAACCATTCATTCCAATCGGTGATATTGTATTACATATAATATTAACCCAGCCTATCATTATAAAGCAATCAGTCATTGCCTAAATCAATCGTTGCATACAATTAAATCATTATCACCTTAAACGGCTAAAACTAGCTCCACTATAAATTGGTGTAACCCCGGAGTGACTCGATCTTATTTTACGTTATTTATTCACAGCGATCCTTGTGCTTAGCTATTATTGACCATTTCATTTTTTTGCAGCCACATTAAATAATTTCTATGTAAATACGGTATTCATAAATTCAATGTGATTTTCTGCAGCCATATCAAATTTTCTATGTACGTACGGTTTCATAAATTCAGTGAAATTAAATAGGCCTACTTGCAAACAGTGATATTCGTTCCGCGCGGTACTTTAATGCCTTACTGTCTCGCGGTCATGTGCCGTCGCACAATCACCGCAACTTTCAAATTCCCGAGTGCGTCCCCCTGAGTCGAGTCTCACTGCCTCCTGACGGCAGGGGCGCGGCGACCCCTTGGAGAAGCCACCACTGGCATTGGGTCCTGCTCCGCCGTCAAACGGATCGTGGAGGGACTCACGAAATCACCCTAACGCCTCAGGACAACACTCACCCCCCCACCCCCCAGCGCTGCAGTCAGTCCCAAATTCGTTTCAAACGGCGCATTCTTTCGTCACCACCTCGTCCAAAATATTCAACGGTCCCGTCTCGGCCGTTGTACGGTAAATCATTTGGCGATAAATCTGGTGACGCGCCTCATTGATCAGCGAATTTTTTTCCGTAAGCACGACGGGTTTTCCCTTCCCCATTCCCTACGGGAAGGCCTAAAAAGAAAGCATTCTTTAATCAACGAGCAGAGTGCACACATGCCTCCACGCAACAAGCAAACTGCAAAACAGACACTTCAGGCACAGGGTTGGCGATCCCCTGCCTTCATCAACTGTCTCTTTGCATCATTCCGTGGATTAATTCCTGCTGCTCGTGGACTTGAACGACGTTTCTTTTTCTCCCTTCGGCAGGAGCGACCTCGACGACAACATCCACACGACGAGTTACGGGCACAGCATTCGAACTCAGACAGTTCCCCGGCCCCTCTCGTTTCCTTCGTCCACTCTTCATTGCTCCACATTCCTGCCGAAGTCCAACCCCTGCGGCAGGAGCGACCTCAACGAGAACCACCACGCGACGAGTTACGGGCACAGCATTCGACCACCAACACAGTCCCCCCGCCCCTCTCGTTTCCTCCGTTCGCTCCTCACTGTCCCCCATTCCTGCCGTACCCCAACCCCACCCCCCTGCGGAACCCCCACCCCATACACCAGCGTTTCCTCTTCCGAGCATCTGACGACCCTTCATTCCTTCCTGCGTCAGGAATTCCACGATATACCAGGCCAAGCGTCAAATCTCGGAGTGGCCTCATCAGGTCTCCCAACAGAATGGTATTTCTTCTCAGTATCGTTCCTTCGTCTCTGAGAGGGAACTACTTGTAGCGGATCGACAAGAAATAGACCAACAAATCGACAGAATACTTTCTTCCACGCTACATCAAAACTTGGAACACACGTGGGCAATCAAACAATGGAAAGTCTGTGTCTTCCCAAGAAAGGCGCGAATGAAGCCTTTGTAAACTAAAGGACACGCGGACCAAGCGTCTTAAGAATGATCTACGTCACAGGCCTACGGTATAAAAGGAGCTTCCATTTATACTCACTCTCACTCACTCTCACTCACTCGGACGCACGTCATCACGTGAGCAGCGCGTCCACCAACCGCTTTCCGGCCCCCTGGCCGAGGGGCCGTGGCCGCTACTTTCTTCAGGGCCTACAATTTGTCTTCACGTAAGATCTAAAGACCACCTGCAGAAGCAATCCAACGAGGCCCAACCGGAATCACTTCGGGCCTGCGGTTTGCCGGGTCGGCCTTCAAGTTTCTCCATTCCTCGAGATATATTCAGCATCCAGGCCTACGCCTGCACTCACAAGGCCAGCCTGCACCTCGAGAAGTAACATCACCTCAGGCCTCCACGAAGCCTACATCCATCATCTCAAGAGGCTTAACGAACAACGACAGCTCGAATCTGCGTAATAGGTTCTGTCTTCAAGTTTTTACATCGCCCTAAGCTAAGTACATCATATTCGTAAGTACCTCAGAAACCTACATTAGCCTACCGCCGAACGGTAGGCTATACTCCCAAAGTGTGTAATCACGCGTCCATTGACTCCCGTTAATAACGCAGTAGGCCTATCATCCAATTCAAGTGTCAATTCAATACCGTTTATTCCGCGTACCATCCGTCATTATGTTCAAGTCATATAAATGTGTGTTTAAATAAATGTTCTCTTGACGTAATCACTTAACATCACATAATGTCCTTTATATAAATGATATTTGTGCAAGCATTTCAATCCATTATTATTAGGCCACATCAATTATTCTATGTGCATCCATGCAATCATTTAGCCTACTTAATCAGTGTCATGTTTTCCATTCAATGTACCAAACGCACGTGCATTCTTTATATCATTAACTAGGCCTATTCAATGTTCTATGTTGCATGCCATTTACATACCATCGATGAGTATTACATTATTTATTACGTGTCAATTAAGCTATTAACATTTCATCTTATTAGCTAAGCCTATGCCATAAGCATAACGTAAAACTACCAATTAATTACTGTCAATTCTTTGTTATATCACAGTGAATAAAATAACGGATTTATTTTCATAATAAACTACAAAAGTAAGGTGTCTTTCATAACCTTAATATTAATTTGCTTGGCGTAAACAAGCTGGTGACCTCGCTGCCATTTCGGTCACTTCCAATAGTATGGTGGATCTAATCAAATAACCATTCATTCCAATCGGTGATATTGTATTACATATATAATTAACCCAGCCTATCATTATAAAGCAATCAGTCATTGCCTAAATCAATCGTTGCATACAATTAAATCATTATCACCTTAAACGGCTAAAACTAGCTCCACTATATATATATATATATTATATATATATATATATACAGGGTGGGCCGTAAGTTTCCATACATAGAAAATT
>JAJOZX010000887.1:405000-427500 GCA_023014485.1 Bathynomus jamesi | reverse complement strand
AAAGTGGACGCTCAATGTCCCGGTTGAGGTTTAAGTTTTGGTTTTTTTGGCTAAAAATACAATAGTTACCCCTTTTTCTTTGATTTATTCAACACGACGTGAATGCAACGAGTCTTTTACTTATATAGAGGTTCTGAGTGTAGGGATCTAGGCTTGCTTTAAACCCTAGATCCACGTCCCAAAGCTGGATCCTGTCTGCTTTGCAGATAGCTGGTGAGGGAAGCTATATTTATGGATCTCTTTGCGAGAGACCCGTTGCCCACGTCGGGCTAAAATCATGAAAAAGGAAAAAAAACTATGGTATTTGTCATTTACCATTACTTATTCGGACTATAGTGGATTTAATTTTCCCAGAAGAGTTCCTTGTTCCATGCACGGTCTGTGTTTAAACATATATATATATATATAATATATATATATAATTTAGAAATTTTGCATCTTGCCTGTAGTAATCCTTGCTCAAATGATTCTCACTGTAAACTCATAGAGATGTATTATCGTACGATAATATCCTGGTTAAGAGAAGCAGGAAACCCCCTGATTAAATCTTACAACTATCATACTAAGATTATTCCTGGATGCAATGATTTTATTGCCCCCCCTGAAGAGGGAACAGAAAGACGCCTATGATTTGTGGTGCTTTCATGGTAGACCCAGCTTAGGACCAGTATACTTGAATATGTGTAGAAGTCGGGGGTGAGTATAAGGCGGCCATAAGGCGATGTAAACAGGAAGAAGAGGCTATTTGAGCATCAAAAGCCTGTGAAGCTCGCATAAATAACGATAATAACAAATTTTGGAAATTTGTTAAGAATCAAACTGGTGTAAAAAAGTCCCCCCTCCGATAATCGATGGGGTGTCGGGAAGGATGAAATTGCAAAGCTGTGAAAAAACCACTACTCTAACATTCTAAACAGTGTGAGTAGGGATAATCTTAAGATAAATTGCTGCGAAACGATTGTGGGAGGGACAAGGGTAAATAATTTGATATCATTTTCTGAAGTAAAGAGGTTAATTAAAGAGTTAAAGACTGGTTCTTCGTCAGGGGTAGATGACTTACCGAATGAGCACTTCAAATATGCCAATTACGTAGTATTTCTGCATATATCATTGCTCCTATCAGCAATGCTGGCTCATAGTTATATCCCTGCAGACTTCATTAAGGTATATATCTTGCCCTGGTCAAAAATAAATACGGAGACATTTTGCCCAGCAATAATTACAGGCCTATTGCTGTCGCTTCCTGCTTCTCGAAACTACTAGAAAAACTCTTGTTACTCCGATTAAATGATTTCCTATGGACATCTAATCAGTTTGGTTTTAAAAGGTCCCACTCAACTGACCTGTGTATCTATGTACTTAAAGAAACAATATCTAAATACGTTGACAGTAATTCAACTATTTATAGCTGTTTCCTAGATATAAGTAAGGCATATGATAGGGTGAACCACAATATTTTATTTGAAAAACTAGAAGACAAGAAGGTTCCCATGTACATATTAAACGTATTGAAATATTGGTATTCCTACCAATCTTTCACCGTTAGGTGGGGCAATGTACTATCCGAGTGTTTTACCTCCTCTTGTGGGGTGAACCAAGGCTCCTTGCTCTCCCCTATGCTGTTTAATGTGTATATTGACGGATTAATTGCTTCACTTAATGAGGCAACAGTGTGATGTTGTATAGATAACAGAAGGATAAATAACTTAGTTTATGCCGATGATATGGTGTTAATAGTCCCTCTGTTAAAGGTGTGGATCGGCTACTAAGAGTCTGCGAAGTGTATTCGTAGAAACATGAGTCTTTTTAATGTTACAAAAACTAAGGTTATGCAATTTCATCCTAAAAGCTGTTATCAGCCAGCTGATATAAGGTTTAAAATGAATGGTGAAGTAATTGAGGAAGTACAAGAGTTTAAGTATTTGTGTCAAACTATTACCAGCTCCTTGAGTGATAACTCGGATATAAGAAAACAATCTCGAAGCCTGTGTGCTAAAGCGAATATGACCATAAGGAACTTTCGATTTTGTACAAGTGAAGCTAAAGGACACTCTTTCGTACTTTCTGCAGTAATATATAAGGACAGCAACTCTGGGTGAATTATAAAAATGGTTCTGGCAGAACCCTAAATTTGCTGTACAACAGGTCTTTTAGACCCTTACATAAATTACCCCCGAGATGCTCAGCTTCGCAAATGTTTGCTACCCGCAATGTCCCGAGCTTCCCGGAGGAAACAAGACGTGATCAATACAGCCTAATGCAAAGAATTACAAAATCAACCAACCCGATTATCCAAGCTATCCATGAGTCCTGCCGTTTATCCTCTAAGCTATGGAATTCTTGGTACGAAAACGTCTGTCTGTAGCTCCACTTAACTTCGACATTACAGTATTATTTCTAATCAAATGTATGTATTTCTATCCCTACTATGTGAACTGTCATTGTATTAATAATATTTGTGATATGGACTATAGTCTTCCAATAAAGCTTTTCATTTTCATTTCACATATATATATGTAGTATATATATAATATATATATATATATATATATGTGTGTGTGTATATATGTATATATATATATATATATATATCTATAATGTATATACTGTATAGAGTATATATATATACACACACACACACACATGTGTGTGTGTGTATATATATATATGTATATATATATATATATATATATGTATATATATATATATATATATATATAATATATGTTTCGCATAAATATATATATATATGTTTTTAATGTTATAATATTTCAGACCAACAAAGAACTTAGGATCCACTCATGCCTATTCTACCAAACTGGGTTCGTAATTTTGTATTGTGCATGTCCTCCGTGGTGGCGGAGGGGACTTACAATTTTATGTGGGCTCCGAACCACAAAGCCTTAAATTTACTACCTTAAACTATACCCATTCTATCAACATATGCGTCTAATCGATTTTTAAACATGTTTATAGACGTGCTACTAATTTCTTCTTCCGGCAAACTATTCCAGCTATTTACAATTCTATGCGTAAAAAAGTTTTTGGCAACTGCTGTCTCCAACCTTCTACTTGTCAACTTACACCCATTACTTCTAGTCTTATTATATTGAGATATTTCGAAAAAGCTATCTCTATCTACGTTATCGAACCCATTCATAATTTTGAGAACCTGGATTAGATCACCCCTTAGCCTCCTTGTCTCGAGTGTAGTCAATTTTAATTCCTTAGGCCTTTCCTCGTACGACTTCGACCTAAGCGACGGAATCATCTTAGTTGCTCGTCTTTGAACTCCTTCGATTTTGTCTATATCTTTTCGCATATGCGGATTCCAAAATTGGATCGCGTACTCCAAATGGGATCGAACTGATGATTTATAAAGAGGAAAAACAATATCGCGCGATTTGTAATAAAAATTCCGAGCTGTAAAACTTAACACTTTGTTCGCTTTGTTGACCGCTGTTGTACTTTGTTTCGCTACTTTAAATCACCAGTGACTATAACTCCTAAATCTTTTTCCTGCTCTACGCTTGCTAACTCCTTCCCTGACATTCTATACGCAAAATTACCGTTACGCGAACCTATATGTAAAATTTTTCATTTATCGAAGTTAAATCTCATTTGCCATGTGACTGACCAATCATGATTTTATTCAGATCTTCCTGGATTTTACTTCTATCTTCGTCATTAATCGCCCTACCACCCAAATTCGTGTCATCCGCAAACATAGAAACAGTACTGACTAGGCCGACATCTAAATCGTTAATATATATATAAGAAGAAGCAGGAGGCCCAATACAGAACCCTGAGGAACGCCGCTCGGTACATTTGCCCAAGACGACTCCGCTCCATCAACGACCACTCTCTGTTTCCTACTTCGCAACCACTCTTCTATCCAATTTAATACTTCACCCCTGATTCCATGAGCCTTAGTTTTTTCAATGAGTCTTTTGTGCGGTACGATGTCAAACGCTATTTGAAAATCTAAATACACTACGTCAACCGCCAGATGACTATCGTAAACTTCAACTACGCTTTGAAAAAATTCTAAAAGATTAGTTAAGCAAGATTTTTTTCGCCTAAAACCGTGCAGCGTATTTCTAACAAAGTTATGCAATTCTAAGTGTTCGACTATACGATCCCTAATTATTGATTCCAGTATATATATATATATATATAATATATTATATATATATATATATATATATATATATATATATATATAATTTATAAAATATATATATATATAAAATAATATATATATAAAATATGTATGTAAAAAATAATATATAATATATATTTATAATATAATATATATATATATATATATATAAAATTTTATATATATATAAAATATATACATAATATTATATATATAATACATATATATATAGTAGGGTGCTCCGTAAATTAAAAGATGTTGAAAAAAGATCATAAAAACTTTGCTCCCCGGGCTGCTTCTCATTCTTTTATATCATATTAATGCCAGAAAAAAATATTAGCTACATTGAAACATACTAAGCCTTGCCACCACGTAGCTGAAAAATATGCTTTACTGAATTAATTTATTAGACTTAATACTTACATTTTTTAATTTTTTTTCAGATTTACCTATCATAAATAGCGTATCTATTAAATAAATCGTAGTTTTACTTGAGTTTATATAAACTTAAATAATTATTACAAAATTTAACTTATTTTTTGTCAAGAAGAGCAATAATTAATTACTTTTCAATGGCAAACGGAAACGGTAATAATAATGATGATCCAAATAAAAAATTAAAGGATAATTCAAATATTTCCTTAAGTAAAGATGATATAATATGGCTAATAGAAAAGTCTATCGAAAAACTCTCTGATGTTCGAATCCCAACGAAGGGGGACATTTTACGCTATTTTTTCTACCTAAAAGATGGACCAATGAAAAAAGAGAAATTTAGAAATTTTAACAGTACAATTGCTGAAAAAGACACCATATACTGACTGGAAAGAATCTTGCAAGCAGTTTGGCCAAAACTTTTTGGCGATTCAAGTAGTCCAAATAATTTAGATTTTAAAAATTTTCAGAAGTTTTGGAATACCATCAACAAAGAAATTTCAAAATTCTAGAATTTAAAGATCGATCCTTAAAATATCGTTGTGAAGATGTTAAAAAATTTCTTCAAGAAACGTTGACCCAAAGTTCTGACAAAAAATCATTACCAAGAGAAAATTACAAAGAGTGTGCGGAACTTATACTTATTCTCTTGGGAGGGACTCCGCCTCGTGGTGTGCATTGGTTAAAGCCAGGAACATATCACCATGCAAGGTGAATGGCGTACATTTTGTATGCGGCTAAAATGTTTGCGTTCAGTGGTCAACTTGGGTACGATTCCAAAAAAAATTAAAAATCTTGAACGCTTTTGCACATTCACATCGCTTTTTTATATACAACCCTGGTTATCAGCTATCAATGCAGCTGATGCTGCAATAAATGACCTAAAATTGTGGCACGATTTAAATTCTTATTGTAAAATTGATTCAAATGTGGCCTCAGCAGCTATAAAAACCTGATGAAAAAAGTAAACAGTTTTAAAATGGGAGTTCCCACTTTCCTTAAATTAAACTCTTCGACGAAATTAATTTCGCTGATTGGAGTAAACTCTACGTTTCTTTTACAAACTGGAAATAAATATGGAATGGATGACAAAGGACCCAAGTGAGTGGAACGTAGATTCTGAATATAAAAAAGCATTTGAATATGTTAGAAGTGTCAAAGTAGTAAATGATCTTACAGAAAGAGCTGTGAAGCTCATTCAAGATTACTCAAATAAAATTACCAAGGACGAGCCCCAAAGACAGTACATGCTTCCGGTTGTAGAGCGCACAGGAAACTAATTCCTGATTTCAAGAAAGGGACACTAACCAACTTCTGTAAAATCAAAATAAGATCAAAACGGACTGTTTATAACTGCCAAAAGGAGGAGGCCCACTCCTGCTAAAACAAAAATAAACCTGATGGCTACAGTTATAAACAATTACGCAGGAGTGAGGGGCATAATCCTCGGTAAAGGCCAATCTTCATCTAATTTCCCTAGAAATAAGAAGAAATACCAAATTTTAAGCTCGTCTGTTTTTTTGTTTTTTTTTGCACATATACTTATACTATATCAATGCTTTGTATTTTTAAATCAATTCTAATTAACCCTAATTTATTTTTATGAGGTTTATGTAACTTAATCTTAAGGAATAATACCTACAAATCAGACCTCATTGCATAATTCGAAAATCACAAAACCTCTATTTTACATGAGGCTGGTTGCAAGGCTTAATATGTTAGGATCGAGCTAAACATTCCCAAAAGTATTCAGAAGCATGATAGTAATGCGAAAATAACTGGGGAGCAAATATTCAAAATCATGTGGTTTTTTTGAGCACCCTAATATATAGTATACATATAATATATATATAAATATTTATATATATATATATATATATATATATATATATATATATATATATATATATATATATATATATATATATATATATATATATATATATATATATATATATATATATATATATATATATATATATATATATATATATATAATATATATATATATATATATATATATATATATATATATATATATATATATATATATATATATTATAGTATACATATAATATATATATATATATATATATATATATATATATATATATATATATATATATATATATATATATATATATATATATATATATATATATCTATATATATATATATATATATATATATATATATATATTAGGGTGATTCAAATATGGGGCTAAACAAAACATTTTTTTAATGTGGAAAGTTCCCCCGTAGGTCCTACCATAACCACAAGCATGCATAATTAAACTAGCATGATATTTGAGACATTAGCTGTCCTTACTTCATCAATGTTTCTTTTTTTCTATCAGGGTAAACAGCCCTGTAGTTTTTCACACTTGTAGCAAGAATTGTTTTTGATCTTCGTCATGTGTTAGTATTTTATTATATTTATCCATTAATTTTACTCCTCTTTCCGCTATATCATTCACGACTTTCCACTGTTTGATAGATTTCTTAGCGGAGTTATACTCTTCATCATTATGCCATTCTTTAGCATCTTTGAGTAAAAATTTTGAACTAAATTCTGTTATTGTAAAGAATCTTTGAGTATTTGATGTGACAAAATCTTCTAATTTCTTCGTTGGAATAAGTGCAGAATCTAGAAAAGCCCGTTTTGCAGGAAGAGTTTGTTGTATTTTGCAAGGACTTTACCATTTTGTTTTTTGTTTCAGTAGGCACTTCATCATCATAAAAGGCCAAGGCTACCAGTTCTTCTGATAGGTACCAGAGGTGACCTAACAGTTTTTTAATAGCAACAAATGCAATTGTGTCATTTATTTGTTTGTAGACTACAAGATTCTGTAATAATTCCAGATCAAGAAGAGGAGCGCAAGATGGCACAGGAGCTGTAAACCATGCCTTTTCACATAACCGAGTAGCAGATAGACAGATGTCTTTTAGTCCTTTTTTGTCTTTTACTGAAATTTTGAACTGAGATTTGAACATAAAAATTTTTAAGGAATATGTAATTTTGGCCATCCACCTAGCCCGATGAAGTCCCGCTGGATGTTTAAATTTGATTCCACCTTTTGGTTCACCTCCAAAAAAAATAATTGTTAACTGCAATAGTTCTAGGTAATCGTCTCTTGGTTGGAATGTATCTAGTTGATTTGCTGCAAATATAATTATGTCATCTTTGATGTCATGAATATTTTCATAGATATCTGGATCTGATAATGCTGTTTCTTAGTCCTCCTTATTAATGCTTGACCATTTTTCTCTGAACTTCTTAAAAAGGACTATATCTGGGCCAGAAGATGGTGATAAAGACTGTGAAGCAACAGCTTCTAGCATAATTTCAAATATAACAATAAATCGTTGTCGAATTTTTGTTCTAGAAGAATAGCTGCACCATTTCTAGGACCAGTATTGGCTGCCGTTGTATCGAACCACATGCATTTTATTTGTTCGCAGATGCCCCATTCAAGCGATGTCTGATTGTTGGCATTAAAACTAGAGACGCATTTCTGTCACTCAATTTTGCAACATCAAGACTTCCTAATAATTTATCATCAAACAATTTTCTACGTTTGCCTACCTTACTTTTCCATGTTGAAGGTTGTGCAGCACAGAAACCAGATTCATCACTTTTACTCTCCTCTGATTCTGATTCTGATGATGTACTGGTGAGTATGACAGCCTCTTCATTCTTCTTTCTTTTGATCTCTTCTTCTGCTTTCCTCTTTTCATAACGTTGTTGCTTTTCTGCTGCTCTTTGCTCTTTTTTAGCAACAGCCTTATCAATGGTACCCATTTTTCCATGACGTCCTTTCTCAAATTGCATTTTCAAGAATTTCTTATCATCATCTATTTTTATAAGCTGCATAGCATTCTCATGAGCAATGTCAAATAAGTTTTCCAGTTTATCTTTTCATTTTTCTTCTTTATTATTTAAATTTTGTGATCTTTTCAATTTGTTTGCTTTGTTTTTCTTAAGCAGCTGCCATTCCTTCAGTATTCCTTGAATTTTATCTACCATAATACATGTATTCTTTGTTTTGCTGGTATTCCTGTTTTTTTCCCAACTGCTAGCACATCATCTGCACTAGAGCAGCATGATTTTCTAATGCCTTGCTTTTTAATATTTCTGTAGTGCATGAAGAGGGCCATCATTTCCTTCTCTGATGGTAATACGGATGTTTTTAGTTCTGCAGAGGGCTGCCCAATTAGCCATACTTCAGTTTCTTTTCTTGTAGAACTTCTCCCAACTGAGCAACTAGGTGATGGTGAGTTAGGCCTAGCTTCCATAATCGATTAATTGGTACTGTATCAAAATTACAAGTTCCAAACAACAATTAAAAGGAAGCTAATATATAAACCATTAATTAAAAATTCTGAAATATAAACAATTAAACATAAAATCATAAGTTGTAAAAACAAACAAATTGAAAAATAGGGAAACTTTGACGCCTGGTAGCACATAGTAAATTTTATTTAAAATTCACCAAATTTGGCATACACTACTTTTTTGGCATCGGGAACAAAAATACAGGTTGAACAATTAAAAAAAAAATTTCATTTTTTAGAATCACCCTAAATATTATATATATATAATATATATATATATATATATATATATATATACACACACATATATATATACACACATATATATATATATAATAATATACTGTCTCTTCTTTTCAGGCTGCCATAATTCGAACTGTCCCAGCGTAAATTCCACAAATTTCCCCTGCGCTCGCGAAGGTGTCGCAATTACAAACAATTTGAAGGTTCTATCCTTAAATGCTCGTAGCCTACGAAATAAAATAAAGAATTTTTTTCTTTAACTGCTTGTAATGACTATGATTTAAGTGCGATAAATGAATCGTGGCTTAGCACTGAAACACGTGACTTTGTAGGGGAGTATCAAATTAGAGGTTATAGACTTTTTGTTAAAAACAGAATAGGTACGCGAGGAGGCGGTGTTATGTTGTATATCAAAGATAATATTGCGAACGTTATAGAAGTAAAGCACACAATTCCAGAACCGATAGATTCGACTATAGTAGAACTTAAATTGAACGATTTCAAAATTGTTGTTGCGGTTGTATATTGGCCCCCTAATCAAACAGCTGATACGGACGAAGCGTTATATCGTGAACTAGAGAGAATAGTAGGTAGTTAGCAGGCTTTATTTATGGGTTTCTTTAATTGCGCCAACGTGAATTACGATACAATGCAGGGAGACGCGGAAGGTAATCGTTTAGCTAATTTTCTTGAGGATAGCTTTCTTATTCAAAAGGTTGGGGAACCTTCGAGGTTGGACAGTATTTTAGATTTAAAAATACCTACGGATGATGGGCTAATTACTGATCTTCAAGTAATAAAACCGTTAAGCAATAGCGATCACAATATGGTAGAGTTTGTCCTCTCAGTAAGTCACTCGAAACCAGCTAACTCGAATAAAATTCCCAACTTCCAGCACGCAGACTTTTGTAAATTTCGAAATAAATTGTCACACGTCAATTGGGAAAAGGCAATGGGGAACTCCAACGCAAAACTAATGTGGGAATCGTTTGAAACAGTATTTAGGACTATAAATGAGGAATGTGTACCGTACAAAATTAAGCGTGCAAAAGTAAATAACAAACCCTTGT
The DNA here is from genome assembly GCA_023014485.1 of Bathynomus jamesi. Classification (NCBI taxonomy): domain Eukaryota; kingdom Metazoa; phylum Arthropoda; class Malacostraca; order Isopoda; family Cirolanidae; genus Bathynomus; species Bathynomus jamesi. The sequence goes on along the minus strand of JAJOZX010000887.1, from coordinate 417,255 downwards.
GGTTTACTTCTAGAGTAGGAGACATTATAAAGAATAGAGATAGGGCTTATAGGCTACATAAGTGCGATGAAGACAATTTGTGATTACGAAACAACTACATATCTCTAAGGCGTGAAGCGAAAAGTGTAATAAAAAAGTCCAAGCGCGAATTTGAAATCTCCATAGCTCGTGACGGTAAAGAAAACCCCAAGCGATTCTTTCAATACGTCAACAATAGAAATCCAGTAAAAAGTGTCTTGGGGCCGTTGACAAGTGTTAACGGAGAGTTAGTTTCTGAAAACAAGGAAATGGCTACCTTGCTAAACGAAATCTTGACGTCAGTTTTTAATATAGAAGATGTAACGAATATCCCTACGGTCATAGACATTATACCTTTTGATAATGGTAATATTTTGGATAATATTGTGGTCAGTGAAGGGGAGGTAATGTACTATATTGATAAAATGAAAACGCGTAAATCACCGGGGCGGATTCCATACATCCCATACAACTAAAAGAATTAAAAGAAAGCATTGTTGTGCCGCTAACAAAGATTTTTATTTCTGAGGGGTGCGTACCAGATAATTTCAAGTTAGCAAACGTAACAACTATCTTTAAGAAAGGCGATAAAGGTGCTGCGGTTAATTATAGGCCAATCAGTTTAAAGTCTGTTGTAGGTAAGCTACTGTAATCAATAATTAGGGATCATATAGTCGAACACTTAGAATTGCATAACTTAGAAATACGCAGCACGGTTTTAGGCGAAACAAATCTTGCTTAACTACTCTTTTAGAATTTTACCAAAGGTGGTTGACGTTTACAATAGTCATCGGGCGGTTGATGTAGTGTATTTAGATTTTCAAAAAGCGTTTGACACCGTACAGCACAAAAGACTCATTGAGAAAACTAAGGCTCATGGAATCAGGGGTGTAATAATAAATTGGATAGAAGAGTGGTTGCGAGGTAGGAAACAAGAGGGTGGTCGTTGATGGAGCGGAGTCGTGTTGGGCTAATGTAGCGAGTGGCGTTCCTCAGGATTCTGTATTGCGCCCCTTGCTTTTTGTTATATATATTAACGATTTAGATGTCGGCCTAGTCAGTACAGTTTCAAAGTTTGCGGATGACACGAAGCTGGGTGGTAGCGCGATTAATGACGAAGATAGAGGTAAAATCCGGAATGATCTGAATAAAATCGTTCATTGGTCAGTCACATGGCAAATGAGATTTAACGTCTATAAGTGCAAAATTTTACATATAGGTTCGCGTAACGGTAATTTTGCGTATACAGGATTGTATACAAAGTTTTGTCCGATAAATAAAATTTATTCAATAAAACCAAACATAATTTATCTTCAGTGGTAGAAAGATGTTCAAAGTAATCGCCTTTATTTGCAATACAATTTTGCCATCTTCCTGGCAATTTCCTGATGCCATGTGCAAAGAATGTCCGTGGTTTAGCGGTAATCCAGGCATCTAGAACAGCGTGAATTTCTTCCGCAGATGAGAACTTCCAACCACGAATTGAAGATTTAAGTTGGGAGAAAAGGTAAAAATCAGACGGTGCGAGGTCTGGTGAATATGGGGGATGTGGCAATACTGTAAAACCGAGATCGCGCAGTTTCTGAACAGTTTTAGCAGCTGTATGAGGCTTCGCGTTATCATGGAGGTAGTGAAGATGGTGGTATCCCCATTAACTAGTCGCCGACGTTTTTGCTGAATTGCTACCTTCAAGCGATCTAAATGCTGACAGTAAATATCAGCATTTATTGTTTGTCCACGTGGCAATACCTCCAAAAGACACCCTTGCAGTCCCAGTATACCGAGAGCAGATGTTTACGAATGGTCAACGTCCGTTGAACTTCCACATTTGGGATATCACCATCTCCTCTCCAACTCATATGGTGATAGCTGCCATCATTGTCCCAATAGATCTAAACTTCGTCCATTGTAATTAATTGTCCAAGAAATCATTTGCAGCATATTTCTCCACAACTCTAAACATATTCGTTCACGGTTTGCCTTTTGTTCAACAGTTAAATAATGTGGAATCCATCGATTAGATAAATAACGTTTCCCCATCTGAATAAGATGCTGCTGAATTGTTCTGTGACAAACTCCCAGTTCTAATGCAATACTCCTAGTCGTAGCATACTTCTCTGTATCCAGAAATTTTTGTATATCTGTGTTCAAATCCAGTGATGGTCGACCACAACGTGGTTTATCATCGACATTGAAATTGTTTTCCTTGAATTGAGCCACCCACCGACGACATGTACGTTCATTTGTTGTTTCAGCACCAAGTGTCGAATTTATCTCTGCTGCTATGATTGCAGGTGACATTCCACGTTTCCAGAAGAAATAAATCAGCTTACGTACGTCTCTTCGTTCAAATTCCATGCTTAAAAATAAGCAATAAATGATAATGCAGCAAGAAATGAATGAAGAGAAAATGATGATGGCTGACGGTTGGGTAGGCTAGGCGCTATGTAGCGCCTAGCCTACGCATAGCCTACGCATAGTGTTAGAAGCACGAGAATTATATATTAAATAAATCAACCGAATTTCAGTAGCCATAGACCTCATAATTACAAGAATATCAGCGTTTATTCATCGGACAAAACTTTGTATACAATCCTGTAGTATGTCATAGAAAGAGTTGATAAGCGTAGAGCAGGAAAAAGATTTAGGAGTTATAGTCACAGGTGATTTAAAAGTAGCGAAACAAAGTACAGCAGCAGTCAATAAAGCGAACAAAGTGTTAGGTTTTATAGCTCGGAATTTTGAGTACAAATCGCGCGATATTATAGTTCCTCTTTATAAATCATTAGTTAGACCCCATTTGGAGTACGCGATCCAATTTTGGAATCCTCATATGCGCAAAGATATAGACAAAATCGAAAGAGTTCAAAGACGAGCAACTAAGATGATTCCGTCGCTTAGGTCAAATTCGTACGAGGATAGGCTTAAAGAGTTAAAATTGACTACACTCGAGACTAGGAGGCTAAGGAGTGATCTAATCCAGGTTTTCAAAATTATGAATTGGTTCGATAACGTAGCTAGAGATAGCTTTTTCGAAATATCTCAAAATAATAGGACTAGAAATAACGGGTGTAAGTTGACTAGTGATCCTAGGGTCTTTGTTGGTCTGAAACATTATAACATTATAACATTATTATAACATTTTATATAGATAGATATATATATATATATATATATATATATATATATTATATATATATATATATAGTATATACAGTATATTATATATATATATTATATTATTGTATATATATGTAGTATATATAATATACATATATATATATATATATATATATATGTTAACCCACCCTTTATGGCCCTGAGTCGGTTCGGAATCGACGGGGGTTCTAGTTAGGAGGCAAGCAACGGATGTTTCTTCTATAACATTCTATAATTCTTTTCGGTCGCCTTAAATGGTGGGTCGCCACTCTGTTAAACCCTTGGCTACAGACTCGCCAGACTGTTAGGCCAATATCTTCTATGGTGCTTGGGTTGTCTCTTTCTCTCGCTTATGGGTCGAGAATTATTACTTCTTCTCTTGCTATAATACTCTGATCCTTTCTCTTATACTAAAATTATCGACTTTTCTTTTATAACTTGTCGACTCGACTAAGTTCTGAAGAGAGCACGGCTCGAAGGAAAAGATAAAAACTTTCTCTTACATTTAGTTTACTTCTAAAAATGTACAGTTAGTTCTCTGAATTTACAAGGGTAGAGGTTCGACCTCTTTCGACCATGGCTCAGGCCGGAATCTAAAAAGTTAAGTTAAGGAGGCAAGGGGCCTCTGCCCCCTCCTAATGAGGTGCTAATATCAAGAAGTGCAATGAAGAAGAGCCTTAAATGAAGTGGCAAATGAAGTGGTAGAAGAAGTGGTGCCTAATTTTACAAGTACATGTATAATATAGCTTAAATGTTTTGGGGGAGGACAGTTGAAGGTTAAATTTCCCCCCCTTTTTTTTAAACATATCAGATGTTTTTGAATGATTACAAATAAGAATTTAAAAAAATAAAAATAAAAACTAATTTGTATTTTTCGCCGAGTCTATAATTTATGAAGGCGATATCATTTCGTAATAGTACACAAGTACAAATTAAGTACATGACTGAGTACGTATTAATTTTGGTTCATTACAATTACGATTACAATTACCAATTATTTCATATTCACTTGTTGTTTAATTACACTTCTATTAAAGTACATTCTTACATTATAAATTAAATCATTACATTTAATTACAGTTTCACTGAAGTACATTACAAGTTATTGTTAATTACAGTTAATTACAATTAAACAGTTACTATAACTTTGTTTTGTTTTTACAGTGTTTCTTATTAATAGACAATTAAGATGTTAAATATAATACAACGTACATGGCACTTACGAGATAATTTATTTACGAAATAATATGCTATAATATGTTATGAATTTGAAATCAGAGCGAACGGAGGTATTTTATCTTGGAGGCGCTCGATTCTGTCGTAGTGAGTGGAATTCGATCTTACTAAGCATTGTTTTGAGTTCACCTCGGGAGGTCATATAATTAAAAATAAAATGAAAAAAATACGAGAACGTTTTTTCGCGTTCTCGAACGAACGCCCAAAGTTTCGCGCGTCACAAATTGACACGAGTAAAAAATGAATATTTAATAAAATTTATATAGTTACAATGATCAAGGGAAATCAATGACGAGAGGTGAAATAATAAAAGAAAATAAAACGTAAAAAGAATACATGTACGTAATCATGATCGTCAATAGACAGGTACGACTGCACACAGTAGTGTACACATATCATTCGTCACACAATAGGTTGTGTGCGTAATATAGACACGAGTAAACATAGACTGATAAGTTGATAGGGCATAAGTAGACAATAGGTAGATGAATGAATAAGTAATAAAATTAATAAGGGATAGCGGTCAAGAAAGAACATGAATGTAAGAATGAGTATGGTTGAATAATAATGTTTATACTACATAACATATAAATATTGACTTCTATAGAGTGTTTCGTCCTTAGCATGATGTTAAAGAATTTTCATACATTGGATACTAGATATATGATGAAGGGAAAATGTGACGTCATAGTTATTGAATTTTTACGTATAGTACAAATCATTATTAGGAAGATTTACAAGAACAAATTAGAGACAGAGTGGGAAACGTAAAGAGAATAAAGTTATTTTATGACGTCATAGTGCATAAGTCATTATTACAAATCGAAATTCTATCCAAAACTCGCTTATGCGATTTTTGGTTTCTTATGTAAAAATGGACATTCGAACATAAAACTACACGAACATAAGTATTGCATGAAGACAATGAATTCATATAATGATGGTGTAGGAATTGTTCATTGTTCACTTTTTACATATATATATACAGTGCTCGAAGTGGAAATTTTAAAGCAAGTCTTTCAAAAATTTTGGTTAGCGTTGCCCCTCATATTTTAAGAACAATACAATTTTAAAAAGGCATTCTAACACGATAAGTTAAGTTTAATTCAATTTTTCAAGCATACAAAACCGTATTAAATTTTAAAAATTAGCTATTAGTTTTATCAATTATATCTTTCAAAATAAGTTAATATACGGTTAATTTTTTTTATTCGTGGAAAGGGACATAATGCATTTCTAAATCTCTATTTAATTGCATATAATTGATTACATCAAGATATTTATATAATAAAAAAATTTGTTTATGGCATAGCATATAAAAATAGGTATTTAAAATGTAAAAATAGGTAATTAAAATGCAAATTTATTAAACAATATTTTTTATTTAAACAAAAAAAAAATGCTAGATTAAAATAATTTAAAAAGAGATTCATATCCCGTAGAATTACTGCTTCAGGTTTTCTAGCTTGGCAAGCTGTATAATCCGCATCCCGTTTTCCTTTTGCAATCCATTTTCTTGCATAGTCTTCTGGTTTGAAGTGAAGTTGTGGTGGTCCTACAATCTTAAGGAAAAGTAATTTAGATGCTGCATCAATTTTTATACAATTTCTTGCTGATGTAATAGTGAGATTCATGCAGCTGAAATAATTACTAAATTTATTGTCGCTAATAATGATTTTAGTCTAGGCGGTACATCTTTCCTTTATTTTGAATATATTCTCTAAATCCTTGCACAGAATCTTTTGATGGCACTTGAAAGTCATCACTCAAGAAACGAACGACTTAGAACTACGTATTGGACGTTGATTGGTTCCGGCATGTGTAGATTTCGCGCGCTTTCGTACCCGACTAATTCAAGAAGTGGGGTGCGTGTTTCCCCGCATTTCTTTCCAGCAAAGAAGTAAGGGTGTGCTGCTGACCAATTGAGAGAAGTGGGAGTGTGCACACCCCCCGCGTTGCCGTCCACTTCGAGCACTGTGTATATATATAGTATATATACATTATATATATGTAAAGAACGACGCTTGTTTAGAAGAGCGTTCCGCACAAGATGAGGAGGGAGAACGAACAAATGAAAATTGAAGTACCACCCAGGAATCGAACCTGGGATCATCCAATTGCCGGTCAGATATGCTATCCAATACACCATGGACCTCGATCAACCAGAAGTCGTAATTCTCCTACATACGAGCAGAAACCAATGCCCTGAGGTGGCACCTTCGCATGCCGTGCATTTATACATTTTAACTGCAAACAACACAGTATAATCAATGTAAAGAACGACGCTTTTGTAGAAGAGCGTTGCGCACAAGATGAGGAGGGACACTCTTCTACACAAGCGTCGTTCTTTACATTAATTATACTGTGTATTGGTTGCAGTTAAAATGTATATATGTACGGCATGCGAAGGTGCCCCCTCAGGGCATTGGTTTCTGCTCGTATGTAGGAGAATTACGACTTCTGATTGATCGAGGTCCATGGTGTAGTGGATAGCATATCTGACCGGCAATTGGATGATCCCGGGTTCGATTCCCGGGTGGTACCTCATTTTTCATTTGTTCGTTCTCCCTCCTCATCTTGTGCGGAACGCTCTTCTACACAAGCGTCGTTCTTTACATTAATTATACTGTGTGTTGTTTGCAGTTAAAATGTATATATATATATTATATATATATATATATTATATATATATATATATATATATATATTCCGCGCAAGATGAGAGAGAGAGAACGAAACGAATATTCTCCTATACAAGCGTCGTTCTTTACGTTAATTATACTGCGTGTTTGCAGTTTAAATGTATATATATATATATATCTTAAAGAACGACGCTTGTATAGGAGAACATTCCGCGCAAGATGAGAAGAGAGAACGAACAAATGAAAAAATGAGGTAACCACCCGGGAATCGAACCCGGGATCTTCCGATTGCCGGTCAGATATGATAACCACTACACTGTGTAGTGGTTATCATATCTGACCGGCAATCGGAAGATTCCGGGTTCGATTCCCTGGTGGTTACCTCATTTTTTCATTTGTTCGTTCTCTCTTCTCATCTTGCGCGGAATGTTCTCCTATCCAAGCGTCGTTCTTTACGTTAATTATACTGCGTGTTCTTTGCAGTTGAAATGTGTATATATATATATATATATATATATATATATATATATATATATATAGGGCGGGTCGATTTTCCACATGTTTTGAAATCGCAAGGTGAATAAGTGCCCACTGCCCAGTAGTTAGGTTTGGTTGAGAAATGAACCAAAAAATTTTTTAGAGCAAACGGATAAGGGCCTGCTTGCGAATTTGCAATTAAAGTTTGTTATGGTTTTTGACCCAATTTTCGTCATACACGATAAGTAAACTCGTCATTTTTGAAGACATAATATTAACTAATTATAGATGTAGCAATTCAATGTCATTTTCTATCCCAAGAGGAGACAATGCCTAATGTATATCATGTGTTTTATGTGTAAAATGATAAAATTTCGTTGAAAAAACATGCATTTTTGATAATTTATTCACATATTTTGGCTACAAAACTTGAAAAAATACTTTCAAAAGGTGATAAATCCAAAAAAATCACATGTTCTCATGTAAAAAGAAAAACTATTCATATAAATCATCGTAAGATTGAGAATAATGTCCTTTTGACATAAATGCAGGAAGCATCTTCCTGCTCAGTACTTTAGTAAGGATACATCTGTGACGAGTTTCGAACCCGTACACGGTATGGAAAGCCTCCGTCATTAATTTCACACTCCTCTCAACACTCTGAGAGTGAGAAGGCAAGTCTGGAATGTCTGGCTTAGTGTTAGTGTCCATAAATGACTGAATTTCTTCATCAGATAGGTGCTGTGTGGTAGGTGGTTCCATGACATCAGGGTCAGTGAGGTCGATGAGCTCATGCCAGTGATTTGCATTCCAATTCACCTGGGGAATTTTCTTCCCTGCTTCCTGGTTGCTCTCCATTCTATAAATGAAAAATGAAAATGAAAATATAAATGAAAATATAAATAAAAATAAAAATATAAATATAAATGAAAATATAAATATAAATAAAAATATAAATATAAATGAAAAATAGTACTCAAATATTGCCGTTTCAATAATACAAACAAATTACCCACTTAAAGTCACAATTATAATATTTTTTCAATATTTTTTGGAGAATAACAGCTTTGGCAGAAAAAAAAAAAAAAATTACAAGAAGCGCAAAATTTACCTGTGTCTGAGAGTGAGTATAGTCTGAAGCCCAAGATTCCTGATTCTGTCTTCATCATCTTTCACCATGGCATAGAGGATGTTCTCAGGCCGGAGGCAGAAAACATTACCCTGGATGTTCTGCTTTACAATGCGTTTCACATCATCAAATGGAATCAGCCTCAGTCGGCTGATAGCAGAGAAGAGGATGCGAAAAGAATCATGCAGCTTAGAGGATGCCTTTATCTCAAACCATGCAGGAGCATAAACTCGAACAATGTAATGGACCAACTTTTTCAAATTCAGGTTTGGTCTGTTGTCTCTTGTATACAAACAAAGAAGTCGTATGGCAAGAGTTAACCATCTTGCATGGTTAAATGGACCAATCTTCCAAGCAGCCCATCTGTTATCTACTCTTCCTGATCCGATCCATCTGCAATACTCATACAGAAGCCTTTGATCATGACTGAGGTCTTTCAGTACTTCCTCTGGAATGTACCCTTCAATGATTGGAGTTTCCACAGCTTCAAACTGTACCTGAGGTTCATCCTGGATATCTTCTGCGCACCTTTGCCCAAGGGGCCCGCTGAAACTTCTTGGGCCAGTTGTCACTCCATCCATTTTTTGAAAAGAGCTTTTAGTGGGAGTTCATTCTGATGTAGTGTGCAGTTTCCTCCCCAGAGTTTCTTCAAGTTTTACCATTAAACCACTCTTCCAGCCAGTGTTGGTTGCGGTATTATCAAGAAGAATGGCTCGGATACTTTCAAGGTTATTATATTCTTCAAGAACACTGAATGTCTCCTGAGCAAGGACCTCACCAGTGGCGCCTATAACAGCAATTGTTCTGTGGGTCAAGTAGGCGCCAGGAGATTTTCTATCTTCATAGGTGAAGGTGAGGTGATATTCTGCGTCAACACACTTTCTGAGAACAGTTTCCCTTTCAGGTGTCTCTATTTCTTTGTAAGTCATGGTATTCTCGTCAACCTTCCCATCCACACAACACAAATGAGCTGTGTCTTTTTCTTTGATTCCACACCCTCACTAACTACCCTAATTTGGGCTTTGACCCTGTCTAATTTGCACTTGTCAATCATGATGTGATTGATGTCAACTTCAGGTCTCAGTAGGTGTTTGATGTCATGGAGCAAGACATTCCCAAAAGCTGCGCCCAGATTTGATGAACATTCACCTCTGAGAAGTTCCATAGCATATCTAGGAAACTTTAAAAGGCTGTAGTCTCCTGAAGGCCTCTTCCTAGGCTGCCATTCATCTTCTCCTTCCTGAAAATAAATGGAAAATATTAATGCGTTTTCTGTTTATTTATTTATTTATTTAATTTATTTATTTTTATTTATTTATTTATTTATTTAATTAATTAATTTATTTATTTAGAATTATATATAATTAATATAAATAAAAGGAAACTAACCTCACCACCAGATGAACTGCTTGTAAGTCCAGGAAACTCTGTAGGCAGTATGAAAGATCCTACTAGCTCAACTTCCTCCTGAGGTAGTACATGTTGCTCTCTTTGTTTGGCCTTCCTGTCTCTTTTGGCAGCAGCTTTGTCCACTGAAGACAGCTGGTATGCACCCTTAGGACCTGTTTTGGATCGCCGATCACGAAGGTATGCTCTTTCTTCAAGTGGCACCTTTGCATTTCGAGGGCAAACACAGATGATGTGTTCTTGTGTACACTTGTCCTTCTTACAGTATACTCTTGAATCACTGCAAGGCAATATATCCAAAGAACAGGAACAGGCAGATATATCAAAAAGTTTGTTCAAGTTAGCATCCAGATTTCGCTTGACACTTGCCTTAGCATGCTTGCGATTAATGTCTTTCACAAGAGTGAGTAGGTCTTTAACCTTTCTGTCAATGGATTTGTCATTAATCAAAGGCAACCTTGGATTCACTGAAGACCAAATGGATTTTAAATCCTTGCTAACTTGCTGCACTAAGCCCCAAAAATCTGCGCCAGAGTTAGCATGATTAAGGTCATAATAGTATTGAATCAGCTGCCTGTAAGTGCTTGGTTCGGTCATTAATAATTCACAAGGACCACCTCCATTAAGGTAGTTTGATTTTCCGCATTGTTTAGATATCGACTTTGGACTAGTCGAGATAGTCAGGGCTTAATATGATAATAACTGACAAAACATTTCAGATCCCTAGCTTTAACCGTTTTTTGAGGAAACCGTTTCAAAAATCAAAAAAACGTACCGAAAAATACCACATTTTCGCAATTTTCGGCCGAAAAAATCATGCTATTTTCATACAAAAATCCTGAAAAAAGTTACAATTTTATTGAAAAAAAGTAAAAAAAAAACATGTTCACAGTCAAATAGACACATTTAGATCCCAAGATCATCATAATTTTCACTGTAAGAGCCCTTAGAAGCAAAGGAAGGCCTCATCTGGCGGCTTAGGGATTTGGCCAGAATGTGTTTGTGCCTTGATTCGAGTCCATAAACAGTATGGGAAGCTTCAGATGTCAGCTTCACGGCCCTTTCAACACTCTGAGAATGTGAAAGCAGATCAGGCAGCTCCAGCTTGGTGCCATTCAGCAATGCTTCTTGAAGCTCCTGGTCAGAAAAGTCTTCTGTGAGAGCAGGTTCACAGATGCCACTTTGAGAAAGGTTGATTAGTTCTGACCAGTGGGTAGCTTCAATGTTGATGGCTGTGATCTTCTTCAGCCTCTTCTTGGCTGGCTTCCCACTTCTGAAAGAATAATAATTAATTTATTTTTTATTCCAGTTGAAAAAAAATTCGATTATGGGGTTTTATAGAACTCGGGCCTTTTTTTAAATAAATCCCCATAATCAAATTTTTTTTTCACATTTTTTAAAATTAATAAATGCTTACAGAATAAATGCTTACTGAATTTTCTTGAGAGCAGCTTCTCTCACTTCCAAGTCATCAGACTTCATCATGGAGTACAGCACATTCTCGGGCAGCAAGGCAAAAGCATTGTACTTCAGGTTCTTGAAAGCAACACCCTGGATTTCTTCAGACTGCTGCTTAATCCTCTGGATCATGTTGAAGATGTACAGCTGCTGATTGTGGAACTTGCTGTCCCTTTTGATCTCAAACCAATTGACTGCATACACTTCCACAATGAACTTGATGGCCTGGTAAAGCTTATCCTGTAGTTCTGGAGGGTAAGCACCTCTGGTCCACAGACACATCAATCTAATTGCCAAAGTCAACCATCTTGCATGGTTTAATGGTCCAATTTTCAAGGCAGCAAATCTTGGGTTGACTTTGCCCCTGGAAATTCCAAGCACATACTCCAAAAGAAGCCTCTGGTCGCTACTGAGATCATTCAGTGTCTCATCAGCAAATTCCATGTCATCCAGGGGGCCACTGAGTTTGGTGAATTCCACTTGTGGCAGATCTTGGTAGTCAATTTCACAGAGTTTTCCCAGCGGACCAATGAAAGCAGTGGGACTTTTGGTACTGCCATCAAGATGCTTGAAAACAGCTCTGAAAGGAAGCTCATTCTGATGGAGTGAACAGCCAATGGTGTACAATTTCCGCTCAATTTTATTTTCCAGAGCAGTTACAAGGCCTCCCTCCCAGCCAGTGTTTGTATTTGTGTTGTCAAGGAGGACAGCTTTCAGGGTATGAACACT